>CAJGYO010000015.1:6175115-6707365 GCA_904845875.1 Miscanthus lutarioriparius
CCACAAACATGTCATATGTTACCACTAGATCATTTCAAACATACAAGCAATAGTGGTACTATACAAGCATCAAATTCATTTGATTTTCATGAATGAGCCTATTTAAATGTGAAATATGTCTAGATGCACTAATCAAGTCCTTAGCAAGGATGTATGCCATGCCAATTAACTTTTACCTTAGATAGCTCGAAGGAGAGGCATATCATAAGAATGGGGGTGCATCAACACATATTGGAGAAGTCAAGTATGTTCAATTCATACCTTAGCTTGCAAAATCTCTTATCATCAAGTGGCTTGGTGAAGATGTCGACAAGTTGATCTTCGGTGCCCACATTCTCAATACAAATGTCCCCCTTTTGTTGGTGATCTCTAATGAAATGATGGCAGACATCTATATGCTTTGTTCTTGAGTGTTGAATTGGGTTGTTGGTGAGCTTGACGGCACTTTCATTGTCACATAGCAATGGCACTTGTTTGAACTTAATTGCAAAATTATTCAAAGTAGCCTTCATCCAAAGTAATTGAGCACAACAACTACCGGCCGAAATGTACTCCGCTTCGGTGGTTGAAAGTGCTACACTATTTTGCTTCTTTGATGACCATGACACAAGTGATCTTTCCAATAGTTGACATGTGCCCGATGTGCTCTTTCTCTCAACTTTGCATCCCGCATAATCGGAGTCCGAATATCCAATCAACTCAAATCTTGCTCCTTTGGGATACCACAATCCAACATTTTGTGTGCTTCAAGTACCTCAATATCCTTTTTGTTGCCTTCAAGTGACTTTCTTTTGGTGAGGCTTGAAATCTAGCACACATGCATACACTAAACATCACATCCGGCCTTGATGCGGTCACATAGAGTAGGCTTCCAATCATAGACCGATACATCTTTTGATCCACCATATTGCCACTAGCATCAACATCCAAGCTTCCACTTGACCCCATGGGTGTACTAATAGCTTTGCTATCATCCATTCCAAACTCCTTTAGCATGTCCTTTATGTACTTGTCTTGACTTACAAATGTTCCATTCTTCTGCAACCGGGGCATATGTTTCTCCAAAGTCAAGGCCTTCAACTTGAGTGTAACATTGAGCCACTAATCTTGCTTTGTTCCTTATGACTATCCCATCTTGATCTTGCTTATTTCTAAAGACCCATTTGGTTCCAATCACATTGTGTCCCTTTGGTCTTTCTACTAATTCCCATACTTGGTTTCTTTTGAAGTTATTTAGCTCTTCATGTATAGCATTGATCCAATCAACATCCTCCAAAGCTTCATCTATCTTCTTAGGTTCAATGGATAACACAAATGAGAAGTGCTCATAAAATGATGTCAATCTTGATCTAGTTTGCACACCTCTTGAAATATCACCAATGATTGTGTCTAATGGATGATCTCTTGCAACATTGATTGGTTGGAGCACTTGCACTTGATTGCTTGCATTTGATTGATCATTTGGTAGAGATGATGAACTAGCCATTTGTTGATGATCTTGCACATTGTCATCACTAGTACTTGCTTGATTTTGATCATGGGAACTGCTAGCTTGCATATTTGAGTTAGAGAGCACTTGATTCTTGTCATTTTCAACATCAATCACCTCTCTAGGCCTTATCTCACCAATGTCCATATTCTTCATTGCATTAACCAATTGAGTGCCTCACACATCATCTAGATTCTCATCTTCCTCTTGGGAACCATTAGTTTCATCAAACTCTACATCATGAACCTCCTCAAGAGTACCACTAGCCAAATTCTAAACTCTATAAGCTTTGCTAGTAGTGTAGTAACCAAGCAAGAAGCCTTCATCACATTTCTTTTAAAACTTGCTCAATCTAGTGCCTTTCTTCAATATGTAGCATTTGCATCCAAAGACCCAAAAGTATGCTATGTTTGGCTTTCTTCCATTCAATAGCTCATATGGTGTCTTCTCCATCAAGGGGTGACAATAGAGTCGGTTGCTATAGTAGCAAGCCATGTTGATTGCTTCGGCCCAAAATGAATGACTCACATTGTACTCACTCAACATTGATCTTGCCATATCAATCAAGGTTCTATTCTTTCTTTCAACTAAGCCATTGGATTGAGGAGTATACTTGGCCGAGAATTGATGTTTGATTCCAAATTCATCACACAACTCATCAATTCTTGTATTCTTGAATTCACTTCCATTGTCACTTCTTACTTTCTTGATGGTTACTTCAAACTCATTGTGAATGCCTTTGACAAATGATTTGAAGGTTGCAAACACATCACTCTTATCAACAAGAAAGAACACCCATGTGTATCTAGTGAAATCATCCACAATCACAAATCCATACTTGTTTCCACCGATGCTAGTGTATGTGGTTGGTCCAACCAAGTCCATGTGCATCAACTCAAATGCCTTAGATGTGCTCATCGTGCTCTTCTTAGGATGTGTATTACCAACTTGCTTTCTGGCTTGACATGCACTACATAGCTTATCTTTTTCAAATGTGACATCCTTCAAGCCTCTAACTAAGTCATGCTTAACCAACTTGTTCAATTGTTTCATTCCAACATGACCAAGCCTTCTATGCCATAACCAACCCATGCTAGACTTAGTGATCAAATAAGTTGACAATTGAGCTTCTCTAGCATTGAAATTAACTAAGTATAGATTCTCATATCTAAATCTTTTAAATATCAAGTTTAAGCCATCTACACTTATGATTTCTACATCATCAACACCAAATATGCACTTAAAACCAAGATCATACAATTGAGCTACCGACAATAGGTTGAAATTCAAGCTCTCTACTAGTAGCACATTGAAAATGCTCAAATCATTAGATATTGCAATCTTACCAAGCCCTTTGACCTTGCCTTTGCCATTATCACCAAATGTTATACTATCAATCCCATTGCTCTTGTTTTCATTGATTGAATTGAACATTCTTGAATCACCGGTCATGTGTTGTGTGCACCCACTATCAAGCACCCAATGTCTTCCTCCGGCTTTATAATTTACCTACAAAAGAAAATCAATTTCTTTTAGGTACCCAAACTTGTTTGGGTCCTTGTAGGTTAGTTACCAATGTCTTTGGCACCCAAATGGCCTTCTTCTTTGGGCCCATAATTGGTGTACCAATGAACTTAGCCTTCACACCATTGGCACCCTTATAAAGCATATAATAAGAATCAAATTTGATTGAGGATACGTTAGGTAGCTTGTTCTTGTTAATCTTGCAATTTTGCTCTACATGTCCAACTTGCTTACATCTATTGCAAAACCGATCATTGCCCTTCACAAAGCTAACTTTGGGAGTGACAAAGGCCGCCTTGCCTTTCTTGGGGGTATAGCCTAATCCAACTTTATTGAGAGAAAATCTTAGGCTACCCAAGCACTTTAGCAAGAGAGCATCTCCACCATAGGCATTGCCTAAGGCACGAGTGAGCTCATTCACCTCCTTCTTGAGGGTTTCATTTTTCACCTTTAGTGATGCATCATTTATAGGTTAAGTGGAGGTGGTAGTGCTACAAGAAGTGTTAGTGGGAACAACTATAGTGTGCATAAAAGAATCATCAATAATATCACATGTTAGTCCCACATCACAAGATATAGTTTCTTGCTCTTTCTTGGCTTCCTCCTTCTTGACTTGCTCAATGAGAGATGAGTGAGCTTTTTCAAGCTTAGAGTGAACTTTGCCAAGCTTCTCATGGGCATACATTAGCCCCTCATGAGTGGCATTGAGCTCATCAAAGGATTGCTCAAGAAATTTTACTCTCTTACGCAATTCTTTGCACTCCTTTCTCTTCATCTCATTGCAAGCGTACACTTGCTCACACATGTCCATGAGCTCCTCCTTGGAGTACTCATCATCGTCATCATCATCATTATCATCCCTACAAGAATCACTTTCACATTCATCATCATCACTCTCATCATATTTTACCTTGGTAGGCTTTGCCATGAGGCATGTCGATGGAGTGTTGAAGATGGAGGGCTTGTTGTTGATGGCGATGCTTGCTAGTGCTTTCTTGATTGATTTCTTGCCATCATCACTAGAGTCATCACTATCATATGAGCCATCACTATCCCAAGTGACCACATAGCCTCCACCCTTCTTTTTCTTTTGGAAGGTCATCCTTTTCTCCTTCTTCTCCTTCTTTTCTATGTTGTCCTTCTTGTGCTTCTTCTTCTCATCTTCGTTATTGTCACTATTATAGGGACAATTTGCTACAACATAATCGGGGCTCTTACAATTGTAGCATCTTCTCACATATTCTTTGCTCTTTGTGTGATCTCTTCTCTTTCTTGCACCATAGCCCTTCTTCTTCATGAACTTGCCCATCTTGCGCACAAATAGAGCCATAGCTTCATCATCAATATCACTAATGTCATCATCCTCACTTGATTCTTTCTTGGACTTGCTCTTGTTCTTGTATGATGATGAGCTTGCCTTGAATGCTATGCTCTTCTTCTTCTTGTCTTCTTCCTCTTTCTTGTCATCCTTGTTATCCCCTTCCCTTTCCACACGGTATGTCTCTTGGGTCATGACATCACCTAGTACTTGGTTAGGGGTGATATCTTTCAATCCTCCTCTTATGATCAACAATCTCAACATTTCAAACCTTTGAGGTAGGCACATCAAGAATCGATGAGAGACGTCATCATCCTTGATCTTCTCTCCCAATGCCTTCAAGTCATTAACAATGACTTGCAAGCGATGGAACATCTCCGGAATGCTCTCATCATCCTTCATCTTGAAACTTGTCAATTTGTCCATAAGGATATACAACTTGGCACTCTTCACCGCCGGTGTGCCCTCATATGTTTCCTCCAATCTTCTCCAAACTTCATTAGCTCTTTCACAATCCTTGATTTGCTCAAACATCTTTGGATCAATGGCATTGTATAAGGTGTTGAGAGCCATTGTGTTGCATTGCTTGTTGGACTTATTTTGGTTGGTGGGATTGTCGGGATCAATAATAGCATAATCATTCTCGGTTACATCCCATACTTGATCATTGATTGAACCAAGATACACCCTTATCTTTCTCTTCCAATAACCATAGCTTGTGCCATCAAAGAACGATGGTTTGCCCCCCACATGGTTGAACACAACTTGAGCCATAATTTTACACCGAGGTTGTTAAGCCTTTACACAAACGGTGACCACGGCTCCGATACCACTTGAAAGGTCCTAATATGGCTAGAGGGGGGGGGGTAAATAGCCTATTTAAAATTCTACAAATCAACTAGAGCAATTTGATTAGTAAGACAAATAGCTTAATGCAAACTTGCTCTAGCTCTACAAGGGTTGCAAGCCACCTATCAACAATTCTAGTTGCAATGATTAATTAGGCACACAAACTTGCTATGTGACTACTCACTAAGAGCTCTCAATCTTGCTACTCTAAAGAGCTCAACTAGATGAATATATATAATAAAGCAAGCTCTCGATTCTAATTACACTAAAGAGCTTGTATCAACTAGTTTGCATGAATGTAAATAAGTGAGTAGGGTGATTATACCGCTGTGTAGGGGATGAACCAATCACAAGATGAGTGTAAAACCAATCACTGGGAGAAAGCTAAATGGCAAGAGACAACCAATTTTTCTCCCGAGGTTCACATGCTTGCCAACACGCTAGTCCCCGTTGTGTCGACCAACACTTGGTGGTTCAGCGACAAAGTGGTGTTTCACAAACCTCGTCCACACGATAGGACACCGCAAGAACAGACCCACAAGTGAGGTAACTCAATGACATGAGCAATTTACTAGAGTTACCTTTCGGCACTCCGCCGGGGAAGGTACAACTCCCCTCACAATCACCGGAGATGTTCACGAACAATCACCAACTCGTGCCGATCCTCCACCGCTGCTCCAACCGTCTAGGTGGTGGCAACCACCAAGAGAAACAAGTGAAATCCGCAGCGCAACACGAATGCCAAGTGCCTCTAGATGCAATCACTCAAGCAATGCACTTGGATTCTCTCCCAATCTCACAATGATGATGGATTAATGATGGAGATGTGTGGGAGTGCTTTGGCTAAGCTCACAAGGTTGCTATGTCAATGAAAATATGCAAGTGTGTGAGCTTCAACCGGCCATGGGGCTTAAATAGAAGCCCTCATGAAATAGAGCCGTTGGCTCTTGGGCAGACTGCGCACCGACCGGACGCAGCACCGGACGCGCCGTTTGTGAATATCGGACGTGTCCGGTCACTATACTGGACGCATCCGGTCGCTCCCAGACCGTCATGTGTCCCGTTCAAACCACAATAGCCATTGCAGCCCGCACTACTGACGACCGGACGCTTGGTAAGAGACTGACCGGACGCTGAACCTCTGCGTCCGGTCGAGTACAGTAAGCAACCGAGGATGATCGGACGCGTCCGTTAAAAACTGACCGGGTGCTAAGCCTCAGCGTCCGGTCGAGTACAGTAAGCATCCTCCATCGACCAGACGCGTCCGGTGACTCCGGACCAGACACAGCCAGCGTCCGATCAACTACTTCACGGAACACCGAATCTGCTGACTCACACCGGACGCGTCCGGTGTGGCGACCGGACACGTCCGGTCGTAGAGTTCATCGTTAAATAACGGACGTGTCCGATCACTATACTGGACGTGTCTGATCAACTGAGATATGCGCGACTAACTCCTTTTCTCCTCTAACTTCTTCACCCTTGCTCAAATGTGCTATCCACCAAGTGTAACACCTTGTGCACATGTGTTAGCATATTTTCACAAACATTTTCAAGGGTGTTAGTGATCCACTAGATCCTAAATGTATATGCAATGAGTTAGAACATCTAGTGGCATTTTGACAACCGCATTTCGATACGAGTTCCACTCGTCTTAATAGTACGATTATCTATCCTAAATATGATCACACTCTCTAAGTGTCTTGATCACCAAAATAAAATGGCTCCTATATTTTATACCTTTGCCTTGAGCCTTTTGTTTTTCTCTTTCTTCTTTTCCAAGATTAAGCACTTGATCATCACCATGCCATCACCATTGTCATGATCTTCATCATTGCTTTATCTCTTGGAGTAGTGCTACCTATCTCAAGATTACTTTGATAAACTAGGTTAGCACTTAGGGTTTCATCAATTAACCAAAACCAAACTAGAGCTTTCAATTATGCGCCGATTAACTCTGGGTCTGTCTTCATATATTGTAGGTGAACCTTGAAAATGTAATACAAAGAAGAGGTGTGAGCTTACATCTCTTGTGTTTTACTTTTTCTTTCAAGTATCATTGACTGTTACTTACTCGTCCCTTTGGCCAACCTTAAAATTCAAGGTCACATTTATCAGGTACAGAATTTCTTCTTGTATTATGCATCCATTGGTAGTTACTGTTTTGATGGAGTTACCTGTGTTCATTACAAGAACAAGCACCGTATGGTTTCTGACTTGCTTGTCTTCTCATTCGTAATAAAAGCACAACATTCGCATCAAGGAAGAGGAGGAGCCACAATACAGGTCATTCATTTTATTTGTTCCATAGTTTATTTCCTACAACAATTGGCGCCACATACTTCACTCTCACGATTTCAAGTAGTCAATATTTATTATGTTTTATTTTGAACACTTTGACTATTGCAGTCGAATCGAGGATGTTGACACTAGAAACAAAATAACGTAAATATTTCGTCGATGAGGCCCTTGAGAGTATGATTTCTTTTTCTTTTTCTTACATAAAAGTATAAAACACGACTTTAATGACTAAGATGTAGCCATACAAGCCTTTATGTTGTAGCCTAACTGCCTCCATGCATGTAACCATCCCCCTACCTGGGCAGTCCTTTCTTCTGATTATAATTTATTGTTCTAGTGTCTTACATAGCAATCATGTGCAAAGCCAATTTTAGGCGATCTCATAACCTATGGAACATGATTGAGCAAACTAAATTGAATTCATGACTATAATTATGATGTAGAACATGGTATATATTGATCAAGCAGTTGGTAGTCTTAGGACCAATATCTTTTCTATTGCATAAATGCTACAATTAATTTGATGGACATGATTGTATTATTTTTGCACATAAGTACACTATATTAATAGTATTGGAGAAAATACAAAAGTCATGGAATATTTGTTATAATCTGGTATAAATAAATGTGTATTGTCATTAAGTTTCAGTACAATTGCAGAAGAAGATAAGTCATGATGGAGTTGTGCATGAAAAATATATGTTTTGGTCGAATTTGAATTATAAATTTGATTTTTTTTGCAGAAAAATATACCATAGGGGCGGTTCTAGACTGAACCGCCCCTATAAACAGGTATTATAGGGGCGGCTGGTACTACGGCCGCCCCTACAAATCGATTTGTAAGGGGGCTGATAACACCAGTCGTCTCTACAAATCGATTTGTAGGGGCGGTCTGGGAACTACCCCTACAAATGCATAATTTGTAGAGACGGTATGGTAGGGGCGGCTGGCCGAGCCATCTCTACAAACCATCGCCAGCCGCCCCTACAAATGCTTATTATAGTAGTGACTGCTATCACTGAAAATAGATGTGTGCACTGATAATCATCATCATCATGAGCATCATTTGCATTTGAATTCTAATTGGAAAACTAAGTGATGAAGAAACTAAACAATTCTAGGCACCACATGTCCCACCAGATCAACCGCCACACCCACAAAACGTTCCGCTGGAACATCTACACAGACTTACAGTTTGTTACACTAATCGTGCTCTGATGGATCATCCCGTGCTCACGTGGACTGTCCGCCAGAACATGATATGCACATATTTGAGGTGTCACTTGTGGAGCTCTCCTTGTTAGGTTGATCTCCACCAACGGCCAATTGGGCCATTGATCTGCGCCCTGATAGGGGGCGCTCAGCTTTTTTATTGGCTGATGGGCCCCTGTCGCGCAGCGTAATAAATAGGAGGTGGGGGCTAGGGCTCGAGACACGAGGTTCACCGTAGCCGTCAGCGCCCCACCGACGTCCTAGCCCTAGCTCAATCTAGAAGGGCGCGCTGTAAGCGACGGGAAGCGCCATCGCCTTTGCCGCCACCACTAGACCGCACCTCCACGTCAATGCTACCTCATCGGCGGTGCCATGGCCGTGACTGCCCTTTGGTGAGGTACATCACCAATTTCCCCCATCTAAGTCAAGTTTTTCACCACTGATCTGCGCCTATAGGTTCCAAAATTTCTATCAATGGTATCGGAGCCATGCTAGGCGTAGACCTGGTAGGGGTAGTAGCAGTTTAGAAGGAGATGAGAAAGATCCAATTCGGATCGAAGTAGAGGGTCCCTAACCCTAATCATAGAAGGGGAAGAACAACAAAAGAAAGAGGGTTCGATTTGGCCCGATCCGGATCGACTCAAACACGAACCCTAACCCGCGTAGATCGATTCGGGGAAGAAAAATAGTAGCAGAGGGTTCGAGTCGAACCCTAACCCTAACCCAACTCGACCCAAACCCTAACCCTAGATCGGACTTGCTCCGGGAAGAAGAGAAAAGAAGATCCAAACAGAGAGAAGAAGAGGGGGAAAGGGGATGGGCTAGGGAGGCGGCTTACCTCGCCGGCCTCCACTCATCGAAGCACTCTAGGAAGGACCTCCGCGCCTCTACACCACAGCAGTGCTAGGGCGCCGCCGCTAGGCCGCTCGATGGCGGTGCGCTCACTCGTAGGGGAGCGTGCGCCGGTGAGGGGGCCGGCGATGACGCCACCATCTCTCTGCCATCTCCAGTGGCTCTCTACGCTCACTCGCTCAGTGGCTACCGCTGAGAGAGAGAATGGGGAGAGAGGAGTGAGCTAGGGTTTGGGGGGAGCGTCGCCGACGTCGGGTTTTGATCCGGCGAGATCAACGCGCTGCCGTCGATCTCCATCCAACGGCTTAGAGCAATCGGACTGGATTGAGCCTAGGCGGGCGCGCGTGTAGTTGGGCCAGGCCATATCGCTAGGCCAGGCCAAATGAATAGTAAACACTGAGTTTTTGTTTTATTATTTTCAGAAGCAGTTTTGATTGATTTTGTAAAGTTTTGAATCTCTGTCAAAATTTGAACCAACGGGATAATTTTTTCAGAGAGTAGATGAGTAAAGTAAAATGCTTCTGAAAAGTAGATAAAGATTTTTTTATGTTCCCGCTACAAAGTTTAGTGTTGATTATCTTCTAATTAAATTCGAACCAATAGGAGAATTTAATTTGAAGAGCAGTTATATTTAGTAAATTATGATTATGTTTATCATCTAATTAAATTGGATCCAACGGAAAAATTTAAATTAGAGGAGTAGTCGGTTTTGTTTAAGTCATATTATGGTATTGTCATTTTCTGACCAACGTTGATGATGACAATATTATAATGAGTTCAAGTTTGAGGTTTAAATCTCTGATAAATTTTACATTAACGTGGTCAATTTTTCAGAGAGCAGATAAGGACCAAGAAATGCTCCTGAACTAAAAGAATGTATTTTATTATCAAGTTTCCACTGCAATGATGTTGAATATCTTCTAATTAAATTCGAACCAACGGGAGAATTTAATTTTGAAGAGTAGTTATATGTATTTCAAGTTGATTTATGAGTTTTATGCATTAATTCTATTTTCTGCCCAACGGTGATATAGAATTGATACAGAAGCACCTTGTTTATTTAATCGACGAAATCACTCGGCTGCATGCCAACGGACTGCAATGCTGGGGTATGTGAATGAAAAGGCTTAAGTTAAGCCAGTTCAGGACAATTTTTTGTTAGTTTACTAATTTTCTGATTAAATTGGAACCAACGGAAAGATTTAATTGAAAAATAAAGTATAAGTGAATGTTTTAGTCATCATGACTAAATTTTTCGTTATGGTAACTTGTATATAGATGTATCCCGCATGGGGAGAAGTTTGACATAGTATTTATGCTAGTCAATCCTGCATGGCGGGAAAAGTTTTGTGATGACTCATATGTTTTTGTATCTCGCATAGCGAGAGAAGTTTATGTAGCTCTTATGCTATCCTAGTATTAATCATGGCACAATAGAAATGCACCATCATAGTCAATATTAATCAAAAGACAAGAAAAAGATGCAAGCGTGACTTACAAAAGTACAGTTAATAAAAGATCTCGATGAGTTCTTAAAGTGGAATGAAGAAATTGTACTCCTATATGGATCGAGAAATAACTTTGTTTGCATGAGTAATCATGTGAATGAAGTAAGTTATAAGCATGTTTTCTGAATAGTTCTCGAAATTATGGCAGTATAGTTCATGCCATATTTTGAGAGGTAGAATTACGAGATGAATTAAAAGTAAGAATTAAGATCAATTAAGAAACTACTCTTCATTAAGAGTGAGATAAAGAGGGAAAATATTAGGTTGATCTACACCAATTGGCCCAACGCCCTTGATCCGCGCCTTGATCGGGGGCGCTCAGCCTTTCTACTGGCTGATGGACCCCTGTCGTGCAGTGCAATAAATAGGAGATGGAGGCTGGGGCTCGAGACATGAGGTTCACTGCAGTCGCCAGCGCCCCACCGACGTCCTAACCCTAGTCCAATCTAGAAGGGTGCGCTGTAAGCGACGGGAAGCGCCATTGCCTTCGCCGCCGCCATTGGACCGCACCTCCATGTCGATGCTACCTCGTCGGCGGCGCCATGGCCGCTACTGCCCTTTAGGGAGGTACATCACCAAGTTCCTCCATCTAAGTTAAGTTTTTCCCCACTGATCTACGCCTAGAGATTCCAGAATTTCTATCACTCCTAACCCCAAAGTCAGACCGCCTATTGCCATTTTGTGAGAGTGCCAATCCAGGCACCAGAACACACTCTCTCTCACTCTCCACTCCCTCTTACACTCCCACTCTCTCTAGTCCATCTCCCTCTCTCTGTACACTCTTACACACCAAGGAGGAGCAAGGGGAAGGGAAGGAGAAGGGATTAGAGACCATCACCAGCAGCAAGGAGGCATGGATTTCGTCTAGGAGCACCTAAACACAAGAGGTTGGGAGGTGAGATTGGAAGTATTTTAGGAACTCTTGGAGATATGCTCAATAACATTTTATTTGGTAGTCAGTCCCATTAATTCGAAAACCCCACATATTAAGTTTTTTGTAATATTTTTAAGAAAAGCGGCAAACCTTTCTTCAAGGGGTGAACCTCTTTTGTGATTTATGGCTTAGCGCGTAACATATGGCCTACTTATCTCGGATGTTGAGAAATTTTAGCTAGCCCACCGAAAGCTACACAGATAAATTATTCCTATGAAAGCCTGTGAAAGAGTATATTTTTTATGATCGACAAGGACAGTACATACGCCTCGTTTTCTTGAAACATGTCATGTAACCATGCATGGGAAAACAATTAGCCAAAAATATGTAAGTCCTCATGCTTAGTCCCGGACTTAAATTTAGTGAACAAGTTTCACAGCAAAGACTTTTTTTTTCAAATTGAATCATTATTTGATCAGTCGATTGGGATAAACAAAAACAACCTTTCACTTATACAAATCAGGTCCCGTAGTTATCCGATCTAAGGTTTGGTGATGAAGGACAATGTATTGGTCAGAGTGCCCGAAGGATTGGAGCCCGGGAGAAATAAACCATGTTATATTAGCCTGCTGGTCGAACTTGGTGGCTGCTTCGGCGTCATCGACCTCAATAAGTTCGCAAGACTGGCTAGCGTCCCACGCTAGCATCAGGACGCTGCCTCACACAGGGAGCGAACGAACGCCTAACGCATCGGGGTCATGAGCGAGCGCGCCAGTAGGGGGCCCGCGCTGCTCTGGATGTCGTTCACGCTGCTGGCCGTTTCCCACGCGCATTCCATGTGCAACACCTGATCTATTTTTGAAAGCATCCAGATACAACGTACAAAAAGAAAACATATGAAACACTTGAAACAAAATGTCTGAAACACTTACGAAAATATCTGAAAAACATTTGAAAACCATTGCAAACCTATGCAATATTCATATGAAACACTTGTAAACATACGCATGAAACACCTGAAAATATTTGAAACATATGCTTGCAACATGTATGTATATGTAACATCCAAATCTACTTTTGTCACATCCAGACAAAACACTTAGAGAGAATTCCTTATTTGACACTGGGAAAATGAGTCGTTCCTTTCTTGGCTCTGAAATTTTCTTCATTCCCTATTTGACACTCACTTCAACTTTCATCCCTAATTTGACACTACCGTCAAATCCGTTAGCTAACGGTGTTAACTGGCTGTTAAAAAGACGTTTTTGCCCCTAGAAAAAAAGCGGCGAAGCAAATTTGAGAGAAAAAAAACTGCGCCTTTTTTTGCAGCTGGGCGCATGCATCAGAGGCGGGCGCATGTTTTTTTTCCTCTCAAATTTGCTTCGCCCTTTTTTTCTAGGGGCAAAAATATCTTTTTAACAGTCAGTTAACACCGTTAGCTAACGGATTTGACGGTAGTATCAAATTAGGGATAAAAATTGAAGTGGGTGTCAAATACGGAACGAAGAAAATTTCAAGGTCAAGAAAGGAACGACTCATTTTCCCAGTGTCAAATAAGGAATTCTCTCAAACACTTACAACATTCATCGGGAACAAATGAAACATTTGCAACATACACTTGAAACATACGTGTATAGCCATTACAACATGAGCAACATCCCAATCTACTTTTGCAACATCGATATACAACACTTGCAACATACCTCTGAAATATCTTAAACACTTGAAACATTCTATTGCAACATGCACTTTCAACGTAGCATCTGCTTGCTGCTTGGAGGCTTGTCAATGCGGAGCTCGAAGCCGCGGAGGTCGCCGGTGTGGAGCTCGGCGGCGACACGGACCTCGGTAGGGGCAGGGACAGGTGGATGGAGCACGGTCGTGACAGGAGGCGCGAGTCCGGGAGCGAGCTAGCGAGTGTCTAGCGCGTCGAGCTCGCTGTGCGTAGCACGGGCGGGCGATGGGGCGCAAGCGGGGGTGGCATGGGCGAGTGCGGGTCCGTCCCGCGAGCAAAGCAAGCGGACGACGCGGGCGGGGGCGAGTGTGGGGTTCGTCTGTCCGGACGGACGCCTAGGGTTTCGGCAACTGAAAACATGGCTCTAGCTAGCATCAGAGCGGGCTTTATGGCGATGCTGCGCGAAACTGAAACTTGCATTGGCAGCCCACCTCTTCAATATAATATGTTCCTTGCACGGAACGGGTAGACCGTCAGCACAAGAGAGTTTACAAGAGTGAGTGAACAACAGAATACCTACATGACCAAGATCATGCATACATGACAACCACCACCCCGTATATACTGAGGATCCCATCTCCCTCTGGTACCTATGCCAAAAAGTGAATAAAAAATCAATAAAAAAGGAAGAGGACCTAGAGCAAGTGAGGTGGCTTGACTCGTTGGTGTAGTTATTAGGACCAGTCAAGCCACCTCAATTTTATTGTAATCGAAAAAACTAATAGAAAAAGGCCAATGTAAGACCTTGTAACATAGAGCTGAGACCTTGAAACGGTGACCCTGATATTACGGCTAATACTATCGTTAATTGTTACCCTCATACTAATAATATCGATATTATTAGCATGAGAGTAACTTTTTTATCCCCCAAACTTTAAACGGGTCTTCAAACTCTCTTCTATATCAATGAAATAGGCACTAGGTCATTCCCGTTCGTTAAAAAAATGAGATATTGGCTTTTGCAACGACATTAATGAAAGCAACGGGCATGACATCTGGTCCTCCTCATATTTTTTTTTATTTCTTAGTAATCGAAAATTAAAAAAAGCATAAGTTTTTTTTTCTGAACTGAACACTCACAAGCATATTCAGATGCATTGTTTATTTGATTAGCCATATATACTTAGTTTCAGTTTCCACCCATCACATGTTTTTTTTGTCACGTCACTGTTTGATTGGAAACTGACGCTTTCTGCAATCACATCGTCCACGAATTCTGCATATGTCATGATCGAAACATATTGAATTGGTAGGTCGTTGAATATATAGAGCATATGCCAATGGACACAACAAAGAAGAATGCATATCAAGTGGCATTTGCATCTGATCATCAAAAAATAATTGAGAGGAAAGGTGATCCCGTTCTGCCCCCTTGGCATGCAATTGGGCCGTCAATTCACAGTACCTACTTGACGTTGACTCTATGGCCCATTTCTCTGTTAACGTCTTGCACTGTTCCTGAAGATCTGCCAGAGGGACCTTGAATACCATTGCAGCATGATAAAGGTTTAGGCTAATAGTTTGTTCCCTTCTCCTTTTCGTATGATATGGACTAAAACAGAACCATCACGGTACACCGCCCCCGCGTCGCTCCCCCACGCGGGCGACACGGGCGGCCGCTCCCTCCCAAACCCTAGTAGCCGCCCCTTCCCTCCCCTCCCCCTGCCACGCCGCCGCCGGAGCTAACCGCCGGCATGTCCACGCGGCTCACGGGGATGGCTGTGGCGGGGCTCCTCCTCTCCTCGCGATTTGGTGGCGCTGGTGACAGCGAGCTGGCGGCTCTCCTCCCACACTGGCTGTGTGGAGCCCGGCGGGGGCGTCCGCCGCGGCTGTTGGCGGCGTCGGTTGGTGTCTGGCTGGCGCGTGGGGACGGCGGTGGATACCCTTCTCCCTCGCCCGTCCCTTCCTCCAGACTTGGCGGCGGCGGCGGCGTTGGCCTGGATCGCTGGATCGAGTCCTGGGCGGCTGGATCCGGTGTCCACGTGGCCGGATTTGGAGCTCCGGCGCCTAGATTCGGCACTCTCTCGGAGGGCTGGAGAGGCCGGTGGCTGGCCAATGCAGAGGCGGCGGCGACAGCAAAGGGTCTCGGCACCGGTGCTCTACTGCCGGTTCTGACGCCACAGGGTAGGGGGCGGCGCCCACGGGGGGTGGGGCACATGTCTGGTGGTGGTTGACATTGGGTCGCAGCGTCGACAGCATGTGCCAAGAGCCGGCGACAGCGGCCGGCTGAGGCGTTGGTCGTGCGGCGGTGTTTCGCGAGCAGCGGAGTCAGGTCCGGCTCCGCATTGCCCGGCCGGAGGGGGTGACGACCGACGTAGCTGTGCGGCTGCTGCGTGCAGCTGGCGCGTCGAGGCCCCTCTGAAGGGGTTACTGTGGAGCGGCAGGACAACAACGAATGCAGTGATGGATGGCAAGGGGCCTTGCTTCTTGGCCCGACGTTCGTGCTAGAGGACTCCTGGGCGAAAGCCTAGCGATGACGACACCTATGGGTGCCGCTTTCCCTGTTGGGGGCGTCGTGTATCTCCTCTAGCACTATCATCTAAGGGTGAAATTCCAGTCCACTTTGGAAGTGCGACGGTGGCGCCATCGGTGTCGCTACCTTCCTGAAGGCGTCGCGTTTGGATTTCGTCGTGGCCTCGATGTCTCCTCGGTGATTGTTCTTCGCTTCTTGGCGCCTCGATTACGCGTGGAGGCGGGTCTTGCTGTGAGAAGTCGAAGCTGCTACGTCAGGGACGTGGCTCGACAACGATGACACGCGGCGAGCCCCCACCTTCACGTAGGCTGGGGTCTGCTAGGGGTCGGCAAGCGCAGGAGGTGAGGCATGTGGCCACGATTAGAAGTCGGAGCTGCTCTTTGCGGGGTGCTTGAGCTTGGCAACGATGATCGGTTGCGGCCGCTTGCTTCGGGCTCGTTGGTGGGTGGCTTGTGTGTAGACTGCAATGAGAAGTCGGAGCTGCTGGCATCTTCAGCCATGCTCGGCAACGATGACCCATGGTAGTGTGGCGTGTTAGTGCTCAGCTGCGTTGTGTGGGTTGGTTAGCCTATCGGATGCGCTTTTTGAAATTCCGTTGGCTAGCTCTCTTGTACATAAATTCTTTCATCTTAATTGAGCGGTAGAGCTCCTGCCTTTGTTTCGAAAAAAAAAGATATGGACTAAAACCTAGCTTGCTCCACATCTGTTGATAGGTTCACAAATAGTACCGGGCTCTCATTTAATCAATGAACTAAAACCTAGACTAGAACCATATGGATGGTGATAATATAATTAAGGGCAGTGTATTCCTATGCCCAAGGTGATGTGTTCCAAGATTGAGAAATATAATATTTCAAAATAACACTCCTCGATGCTAGCGAAACAATCTCTACTTTACCTCGTTTATTCATCTCGCGTGCCAGGATTTTTAGTAAATAAAATCTTTCCACTCATTTTTTAGATAAGAGTAAATAAAATCTTTCCACTCATACTTATAAACTTTAATTAGTAGAATAGACCATATATCATTATCCTACTTTATACTAGGAGAACAACTCCACTTTTCGTATGATATGAAAGGATTTACAAATACATGGTGTATAAGTTGTCCATGTACAGTAGGACAATAGGAGGAAGTGATAAAGTTCTATACTGCCTTTGTTCTAAAATAGCTACATATTTTTAGGTCTGAGGAGTCAAACATATTAAAATTTAACTAAACGTATAGAAATATTCTAATATACTTATTACACGTAATAAATTTCATTAATTAATAGTACAATATATTTTTATAAATATACTAGATATACAAATGTTGATAATATTTCTACAATAAAAAATAAAAGTATAATTTTTCTCAGAAAGAGATTTGCAGTTATTATAGATTGGAGTAAATATATAATGATGGGGAAAAACCCAACCGGCTATGATGCTAGGCTGTTATTCTTTCATCAATAGGGGAAAAAAAGAGGACAATAAAGAAAAGGAAAAAAACTGGAAGCATCCAAGTCTGAAACCGAAATAAAAAAAAGGGTGAATAGCGGACTGCGCTGCGGTTTCTCTCCCTCCCCCTCCCCCTCCCCCTCCCTGGCCTTCGTCTCCGCCTCCCGTCTTCCTCCAGAATTCGATTCCCTTCCCGAAGAACCCAGCCCGCAACATGACGAGCTCCTCCTCTCCTTCCCGAAATGTACCGGGCTCTCCTCCCCCCAATCCACCGGATTCGCCGCCCGTGGAGCGCCCCGGCGGCGGGTTTTCCGTCTCGATTCGACTAACAATTCTATCGATCCCTTTTCGCCTGTGCAGGCGCTGAGCAAGATCGCTTGCAATCGGCTGCAGAAGGAGCTCGCCGAGTGGCAGCTCAATCCCCCCGCCGGATTCAAGCACAAGGTCTCCGATAACCTCCAAAGGTGCCGCCTTTCTCACCGCATCCCTCCCTCCCTGCAATTCCTCACTTGTTGTGTTTGCCTCTTTTTTTCCCGTATATTTTATTTATGTAGGGATTTTTTTTTCTTTCGCCTTCTTGCCGTCTTCTAGATGGATGGGTTCAACCGTTCAAGAACCCTCTCCTGTTGTTGATATTTGCTCTTGATATCTAGGGCTTTTCTTTGATCTCAGTCGTTCTCTGTGGTGGATTTGGACTACCTGACTGATAGGATAATTCTCTCTGGATAACTGAACAGGTGGGTAATTGAGGTCACCGGAGCCGCGGGCACTCTTTACGCCGGCGAGACCTACCAGTTGCAGGTTGACTTTCCTGAGCATTACCCTATGGAGGCACCTCAGGTCTGGTTTTCTCGACAAAAATCACACCTTTAGTCAATTAGTATATGTCTTCTCATTTCCCCTGTTCCTTCCATTTCATTTGATTGGATGATACATAGTATATGTCTTCTCATTCCCCCTGTTCCTTCCGTTTCATTTGATTGGATTGGATGATACATAAATATTCTCATCTTTTGCTTCCAGGTCATTTTTCTCAATCCAGCGCCAATGCATCCACACATTTACAGCAACGGGCACATCTGCTTAGGTAAAACTGCTCCCTAGGCGTCTTGTCTGATGGAGAACATTTGGGTGTGACTCCATGTTTAATGATGCTTTTCATTATCTTCATGGCTGCAGCCCAATGGGAATGTTCTTTGCCTGACCTAATAATGTTTTGTCTAGTTGTCAGTTAGGTGCTAAGATTCTATTTGTTAGAAGAAAGTTGCCAACTTAACCAATTGTGCTTTTATAGTGCTATATAATAGGTTCATGACTGAGATGCCCTTGATTGGATTGCCATATGCGTGTGAAATTGCTATGTGCAGGAGTTTTGTATTTGGCCTTCTAAAGTTATCTTAATGCCTGGATGCTGGTGGCTTTTCTGGTTGTCCCTTTATCTTGCTCATATTAAAGGGTACCGCCAATGCATCTGTACCAGCTAGTCATTAGCACAATAGTGGCTTAAAGTCTTGCTTTGTATTTATCCTTGCATCATGTTATAACTTCTTTTCTTCTTTAACGACCTTGTGATCTTTCTTGCCTCTAAAATTGATTACTTGAGCTGTCTAGATGCTACTCCTGTTTATGACTTCACGCATTGTTGTTTGTTAGATTTGTGAGTTGTGACAATTGTGTATTATAAGAAACTCATTGCTAAACCTCCTTTTTTATTCCCTTTTCTTGGTTATTTATTGGAGAAGATATTCCATCCTATCTGCTGGACAGTGCTATAGTACTATGCAAGTGTGCATAATAAAAACAGCCTTTTTATTTTCCGCCAAATGGTTTTTTGTCATATTCCTTGATGGCGGTGAAGAGTTCTAAACATGAAGAAAAAGTAAAGTTAGAATTGTCGGTACCTTTTAAAAAAAATCATTTGAGCATCCAGTTATGTCTATGAGTTATGAGCTTGGATATGAATGCCTATCTTATCGTGCCGATATAGGAAGAATATAGCAGGGAATAATGTGTTAGGCAGGGAAGCATGTTAGGTTGGTTGGCACTTGCAGATGTCTTCAGCAAATTAATCTATTGGAAAGTTGGTGACAGACTAACATGTTAATGTGAAGATATAGTTTGACAATTAATGGCAGAACACTTCTTTAATTTGCTTCTAACTATTCTACGGCTTGAATGCTTGTTCTTTGGGTTTCATCATTACTTACATTCTATGAAAGCAGATGAGTACATTGGGGAATAAATCAACAATTGTTCATATAAAACCTGTCAAGTAGCTTTGTGAAAAGGTTGTTTTTGGCATTATTCTTCACATTTAACTATAATGTATCCACATGGGTTGTGTCCTTGGCTTCTTGCTCTAAATATATATTATTTCAAATAATAGCAAGTCAAAGGGAACAAGATATCTTATATGCATATACTATTTCAAACCATCACATGCAAAGTGACTAGGCTGCATGTGAGATCAGATAGAGGAGTGGCTCATCGATGGACTTGTTTATTTGTTGGTAGGAGATTCTCATTCATTTGTTTCTGTGCTAAATGTGTCATCTACTGTCTCATTTCTTATACAGATTGTAGCTACTACCAGATTCTTCAAAAAAAAAGATTGTAGCTACTAAATCTTAACTATAGCTGTTGGTAATTGTAATTACAATCTTGAATATCAGTTCTCCTCCATAATGGCTTTAGATAACTGTTTTCCCTCTCGTGCCCTAATTGCCGCCACAATACAATAATTTGCGATGAAGCCATGTACTTTCTCCACCTTTCATACTTATTAGTAGTTCCCTTGCCATGCATGTAAGTCATGTGGTAGCATTGCTATTGTAGAAATTGAGAATTATGAGCTTTGTCATTGGAGCCATCTCTCTCTATAACACCTCTAAACCCCAATACCTAGATGTGAATGGAATCTGTGCCTCTCATGCAGTGATTGCTAAGTGATCTCTTGTACAGTTTTCCTTAGTTACCTGCTCTGCTGATAACGTAGGCAACTTTGCAAAATGCTCTAAAGCTCCAGTTCAGTTGTTTGTTAAAGCTGGGCCTAGTAATCTAGTACCCTGTCTGAAGTGAAGTGACTAGGTGAGAAACTTAAATACTCCCT
The DNA here is from genome assembly GCA_904845875.1 of Miscanthus lutarioriparius. Classification (NCBI taxonomy): domain Eukaryota; kingdom Viridiplantae; phylum Streptophyta; class Magnoliopsida; order Poales; family Poaceae; genus Miscanthus; species Miscanthus lutarioriparius. The sequence goes on from CAJGYO010000015.1 coordinate 6,195,803, forward strand.
CTGATCACAAATATAAGTACTTTAGGACATAGGCAAGGTATACAAGGTGAAACTTTGACCATTAATTGCTGTAAAAATTATTTATTTTAAATAGGAAAATATATGTTATGAAATTAATTTTCATGATATATCTAGTAGCATTAACGTTATGTTGTTTTTACATTTTTAGTTATTATTAATTGTTAAAGCTAGAAGAAATTGACTTAGGACAAACCTAAAACTATGAACTTATATTTCTGATCAGAGGGAGTAGTTTTTTATGAACATACAACTTATGGAGGGGATTTGATTAAGATAATATTGAGCATCAGACATCAAAATAATATTTCACCAGGATTTAAATATATTGGTTGCCATATATGTCATGATTTATGATACTGATGAATCTAGTCTGCCAGAGACCATGTTGATGTGGCCAATGGATCTGAAATTCATGTAGCTGAAAATGGTTCATGCAGTGGCACCAACTATTAGATATTTGCATTCGCATTTTTAGCAATTACCCTGTTGGTCTTGTTTTCAGTTCTTTGTTGACCCCTGGTAGATTTTGGTTCATACAGCGGCACCAATTATTAGATATTTGCATTCATATTTTGGGAATTAACCCTGTTGGTCTTGTTTTCAGAAGTCCTTGTCGACGCTAGTTAGAATTTTCTCAGATTGTGAATGTGATGAAAATAATGACCTTGGAGCCCTGATGGCCATGGCCTATAATTCCCTTGTAGCTAAGCCTAAATGGAAGTATTTAGACCCTCTACATTTGCATTTTGAGAATTTACTCTATTCTGTTTCCATTAATCCTTTGTCCCCTTGTTCCATGAGTTTTCTGAGATATTGAATAAAAAGGAGAAAACAGTGTTGGTGGAGCCTTGATGGCCATGAACTACAGTTTACTGTATGGTCTGTGATTGACAACTTCCTGCTGCTACTCTTTTCTGCAGATATTTTGTATGACTCATGGTCACCAGCGATGACCGTGAGCTCTGTCTGTATCAGTATCCTGTCTATGTTGTCTAGTTCTCCAGCAAAGGTGACACTTAGTCACACTACTTGATCTATTAAAACTTCGGTGCCCTCACTCCACAGTCAGACTCTAACTAGCTACAATGTATTGGTTGCAGCAACGCCCAGCGGACAATGACCGCTATGTTAGGAACTGCCGCAACGGGAGGTCTCCGAAGGAGACCAGATGGTGGTTCCATGACGACACGGTGTAATGGGCTCCGTGGCATCGCCTGTCAGCCTTCCTTACCGTGATATATCTCTTCAAGGGGAGATGAGATGATTTAGGCCTATTTACAAGCACCCCTCTATTGGATTTGCGAAGCTTACCTTGTGGTGGTATGTAAATGAGTTGCACACATGTGTCGAGTCTGAGAATATATATTATCACCATCAATGATATAATATAGAATAAGCAAGAATGTACCCTGCCTGAATCACAGAAACGAGCTCAAAAGGAATATGCAGGTTTAACTATGATTTGCTTTGCTCAATGTGCCTTTGTATCAGTCTGCAGTCCTTGTGGATTTTCCTATTTGTTAGTGCTGCGATGCTGCTACGGTGATAGTTCTAACTCAGTCACCGTTATCTGTGTGCTCATGGCTTTGGTATTCCAGTTTTCTTTCTCTGCTTATGGACGTGCTGAAATCAGAGTGAAATAGGTAACCTGACGCTGAGTGAGCTGCAATGGTGTCCTATTCCCAAGATCTCCCATGTAGAATGCTGCCAATGTAAGTTTTGGTAGCAGAATTCATGGCTGGCTGGGAGTTTTGGTTGCAGAATTCATCGGCTGCGGTCATGTAGAATGCTGCCAATGGAAGTTTTGGTTGCAGAATTCATGGCTGGCGGCGGCCGTCGTTGAGGCCTGCTCGTTTTTTCAACGCGTAAATGAAATTATTCTAATTCATTCATAGATTGCTTCTAGAGGAAAAATAGTGCTACAGTTCTGTGGAGATTGAAGTCAGTCTTCAGACTGTTTGCTAGCGCCAACAGTTCCATATGTGCCGACTTTACTAGTACTGCCTGTCTATATCAAAAAAATTTGTCTACGTGCACCTTGTCCAACAAGAAAGCTCCATCTTGCAAATGCATAGCGGACTTGTATGGATGACATATTTGGTTTGTTCGGCTTCTTTTTTTTTTTTTTTTTTCGATCGAACAGTGTTTTTCTTTCGCAACAATTTAAGCGGGAACAGTGTTTTTTTAGCTAGTTTCAGTCAAGTTTTAGACCAGTGAACGGGGCCGCTGGTCTGAAACTTGGCTGAAACTGGCTGAAAAACACTGTTCTGGCTGAATTGTTGTGAGAGAAAAACACTATTCCGGCTGAAAAAAGAAGCCAAACCAGCAGGGCCATCATTTCATCCATACAAGTCCGCTATGCATTTGATATCACGTGGTGCAGAAGAACGAATTTCACATAATAATCTAAAAACTTATATTTATTTGCTTGGTAAAGGATTTAGACCTTAGGCCATTTCTTAACGTGGCCAGTGAGCACATGTGACTGACTGACATAGCAACCAGAGGAAACAAAGAGGCGACCGGCGACCGGCGACCGGTGAGTCCAGCAAGCAGCAGAGCATGGACGCGGGCGAGGTGCGGCACTGGAACGCGGACGTCAACGGCGTCTCGATCCACGTCGCTGAGCGGGGCCCCGAGGATGGGCCGGCGGTGCTCCTCCTCCACGGCTTCCCGGAGCTCTGGCTCTCGTGGCGCCACCAGATGGCCGCGCTCGCAGCCCGCGGGTTCCGCGCCCTGGCCCCCGACCTCCGTGGCTACGGCGACTCCTCCGCGCCGTCCGACCCCGCCGCCTACTCCATCTTCCACATCGTCGGCGACGTCATCGCGCTCCTTGACCACCTCCAACTCACAAAGGTGCCGCTTTTTTTCCCCCTGCCGTGCTCTTGTTTCTCACCTCACCATCGTGAGTGACTGAACCTCTTGAGCTGTGCGCGCCGCCATCTGCCATGGATGGATGCAGGTGTTCGTGGTGGGGCACGACTGGGGCGCGCAGGTGGCGTGGCACCTCTGCCTGTTCCGGCCGGACCGGGTGCGCGCCGCCGTCGTTCTGGGGGTACCGTACTTCGCTCGTCACGCTCGCCCGATCACGGAGGCCTTCGCGGCGTTTGGCGATGGCTTTTACATAAATCAGTTTCAGGTGCTGATCCGATCTTCTCTTGCCCGGCTCAACCATGCTATTTACTTTGCCTAATTTTGTACTAGCATTACCAATTTTTGCATCCATCAATAAATTGGAGTAATCTTTTTGTCGTTGCAGGATTGCGCAGAACCGAATTGCTCTAATACATTAGTTCATAGAAAATACATACAATTTGAAGCAGCTGAAGATTTGAGTAGCAGTTTACCCCATGCCAGTTGAACAGTACTGTAGAGATTTGTAAGATTGTTTTTTAGCAAAGTGCGGTGATTTGATTGATCATATGATTATATTTGATGTGTGATGCCTTCAAACTTCTTTTGCAGAACATTTTAACAAACCCTCGTAAGATCACGTGCGCATGTGTGTTTGCTTAGATATGATTGTGCTATGTATCAGACCTGCATATGGTTGAGAGCTTTTCTCTAAGCTCAGCCAATGGGGGCATTGCAAAATTTCAGTTAGCATTTTCAGTTTGAATCTTTGTTTTACCTTATATTCTCAAAATTGAAGCAGCAGCTCACCTTCTTATTTAGGAAATAAAATAGGTCCAGGTATTTCAATAGTAATTTTTTCAAACACCAAGTTGGTCTGCAGTCTGCACCAGTAGCTTCAAACCTTTCAACTACAGTCTGGCTTCTGGTGCTCTGTTTGAAAATTCAAGATTCATATTTGCAGGAGCCTGGAAGAGCTGAAAGCGCATTTGCTCGTTATGATGTTGCGACTGTCCTAAAAAAGTTCTATTCCATTCAAATAGATGATCTCAGTGCTCCTCCTGGAGTGGAGATCATAGACTTTCTCGAGGCATCTCCATCACCACTTCCTTGGATCAGTGAGGAAGATCTGGGCCAGTATGCTGAAAAGTTTCAGAAGTCTGGGTTCACTGGACCCCTCAACTACTACCGCATGGCGGAGACGTAATTTCCTTACCTTGTTTCCTATTTTTGTCTTATTAATTATTGCCTTATTACACTATATGTGATTAAGGTGTGGTAACTGCAGGAATTGGAGACTTCTTGCACCCTGGAACGAAGCCAAGATTACAGTGCCTGTGAAGTTCATAGCTGGTGATAAGGACATCGGTGTCCAGTCCTTTGGGATTGAGAAGTACATCAAGAGCGGGACATTCAAGTCCATTGTTCCAGATCTTGAAGTCACTATCATTGAAGGTCACCATTTTCTCCAGCAAGAGCAGGCCGAGAGGGTGAATTCGGAGATAATTTCCTACCTCGTCAAGTTTACTAGCCAGGAGCCATCATCTTGATGTTTTGTTGCTCAGTTGAGCCTGACACAAAAAAAAAAAAGGTGTACGATGGGCCTCCATTTCTTTCTGAACTGAAAAGGTCTTGAAGAGCCGAATAAATGTGAGCTAGTCAGCTAGCCATTTGCTGGCTTGCTTGTATGAATATGAATAAAAAGAGCATGTGACAAAAACACTTGGTGCTGAAAGCTTGCGTGGTTGTGTTGCTTCTGGTAGCCATTGCAGGCTTGTTGGCAGAAGGTGTAATCAACGCGTGCACGTATGGGTATGGAACACGTGATCCACGGATATTTAACTTTTTACCATTATACTGGACGGCGCCTCTTGAGATAGCATTCTTAGGAATGATGATACGGATTTAACGGCACGGAGAGAAATTCGATACGTATTTGCCACGTTTGCTCGCGTGGCATGCCAGCTCCTCATGTGTCAGCGGACCCATGTCAAATGACCGCCCTTGCCTCTGGCGTCTTTCTTCTCCACCGCGCTGGGCAGGGAGCTCATCGCTGCGTGGTTTCCGTTGGCGGCCTCGGACGGCGCTTGGGCGAGGTGACGCTCTGCGGGAACCCACACGCGCCGGCGGCCACCATTTGCTTCTGGCACCGCCTGGACTACGCCACAGCGAGCAGCATCGACGCAGGGAACCGCCACCGCGTTTACCACGCCGCGCTCGTCCTTCCGGAACGCCTTTGGGCACCCGCTCGACGCAGTGAGGAGCGCTGCAGCGCCGCGCTCGGGCGCGGGCTTGGCCTCCAGCATCCACACCAGTCGCGGGACGGCGTCCGCGACGACCTTAGTGGCTTAGTGCGGACTCAGCGTTCACGGCGTGGTCCGTCTCCTCCGTCGATGGCACCACCGCCGTGTTCGCGGACTGGAGTCCCACGTCGGAGCTGCAGGCGGTGGCGAACCTCTCGTCAGGGTCGCTCGCTCCGAGCCTCCTGTCTCTCCGCAGCACGGCGAGCTCTGCTATGCCACTCTCCTCGTTTCCCTCGCCGGCCTCTCGCTCCGCGCTGTCGAGGGGACGCGAACCGGCATCGGCGTCCCCGTCGACCTCGGCCTTCACCTCGCGCTTCAGCTCCCGGAGCTCCCTCTTGACGCGGTTCAGCTCCCGCATCACCTCGACGAGCATTGTGTTGCTCTGATCCTGAGGCTGGTTGGCGCCGGGTGCCTCGGCGTCCACCACCAGTCCCGGCTTCTTCCTCCTGCTGCTACCGCTGCCGCTGGGCACGTGTTCTTTGGAGTTCCGACCTGTGACTCTGTGAGAAGACCTCGCCGTGGCGTTGGCCTGCTCGATCTGCCGCTCCAGCTGCTGGCCCATGCTAGTTGCCCTTGACAGCTCGGACTCGGCTCGGCCGCGCTCTCGCTCCACGATGGCCCTGCGCTGGTGCAGCCTCTCCAGGGCCTGCGTCTCGTCGAGCGTCCGTGCCGATCCGCCGATGCCCCAGGTTCCAGCTGCGGTCGTCGTCCGTGGCCAAGTCGTGGCTCGTACGAGCGTGCCGAAGGCCGGGCCTGAACCCTACATCGTGGTCTGCTCTTGAGCCATGACGTCATATACACTATTTTTCCTATGAAATTTAAAGAAGAAATGTCTTAAAAATACAAGTATACTAGCAGGCTGTCCTGAGCCGTCCATCATTTAATCTGTGGTCTAGGCAAAAGAAAGAGGAGAGGGGCATGATGGTCTTTTTGCATGTGGCTGATGACTCATCATTATGGCTTGTGGCACGGCCACGTAAGCAGTGCCCGAGCCTGGAGGTTCAGATAATTTGTATTTATGCAAGTCACCGTGATCCAGGACGAGCCAGGACTCATTGAGCAGCTAGCGCGTCAAGCAGAGCAGCAAAGCATGGAGGCCGAAGCCGCCGCCGAGGTGCGGCACTGGACCGCGGATGTCAACGGCATTTCGCTCCACGTCGCCGAGCGCGGCCCCGCCGACGGGCCGGCGGTCCTCCTCATCCACGGCTTCCCGGAGCTCTGGCTCTCCTGGCGCCACCAGATGGCCGCGCTAGCCGCCCGCGGCTTCCGCGCGCTGGCCCCCGACCTCCGTGGTTACGGCGACTCGTCCGTGCCCACCGACCCCGCCGCCTACTCCATCCTCCACATCGTCGGCGACTTGGTCGCGCTCCTTGACCACCTCCAACTCACAAAGGTGCCGCCTTTTTTTTTCCCGGCCGTCATCTTAGCTTTTCTCACCTCATGATCGTGAGTGACTGAACCTCTTCCTCTTGGGCTGTGCGCGCCGCAATCTCCCACGGATGGATGATGGATCTGTAGGTGTTCGTGGTTGGGCACGACTGGGGCGCGCAGGTGGCGTGGCACCTCTGCCTGTTCCGGCCGGACCGGGTGCGCGCCGCCGTTGTCCTGGGGATTCCCTACTTCCCCCGCGGCCCTCGCCCGATGACGGACTCATTTGCCGCGCTCGGCGATGGCTTTTACATCAATCAGTTCCAGGTGGAGATTTCTTACGCAGTTACGCTGGCTCAGTTATTTAATCCTTTTCATTTTTGCATCCGCTAGCCTTTCATCTTATTATTATAGTGTATATCCTAGTCACAGGATTACGGGGAATGGGATTCTTGTACATTAGTTCAAGCAAACCACATATATTTTGGAGCAAATGAAGATTGGAGCGGCATTGGCTTACCTTGTTAGTTAGTAACTGGAACTTCTTGTAATAAATGCGTTATTTCATAGTGAATTGCCGGCAGAATTAGCTGTTAATGTTGATGTTTGCATCATGACCTTGACACCTTGTCTTGTTACTTCACGAATTAGCTGTTAGTGCTAAGTGGGATGCAACGCCTACAAACTTTCCTCAAGAAAAGCAATGGTATAAACTAAGTTCAAGCTATTTTGTAAAACTTGATAGGATTTATAGGACCTCTAGCTATAGATCTAGCGGGTAAAACTTAACTTAGACAAAGAACTTGCCGATGTACCTCCCAAAGCGCAGTCGCGGCCAGGGCACCGCAGCGACGTGGCCTCGAGTATTGGAGTAGAGGTAGCTGTGCAGTGGAGGCGCGATCCAGTGGCGGCGGCGAAAGCGGTGGCGCTTCTCGTCGCTCACAGCGCGCCCTCTCGATTGGACTAGTGTTAGGACGTCAGTGGGGCACTGTCGGCCGTGGTGAACCTCGTATCTCGAGCTCCAGTCCCCGCCTCCTATTCATAGCGCTGCGTGACGAGGGCCTACTAGCTAAGAGAACGGCTGAGCGCCCCCGATCAGGGCACGAGTCAGGGTCCGACTCGGTCGTTGGACCGAGCCGGGTGGAGATCAATCTAACATTCTCCCCCTTGATCTCACCTTATGACTTAAAACTTAGTTCACTTTGTCCTTTTCCTCATTCCATCACAGATTAGTGCATAGAGCATGCCTCGTCATAACAGTTAGTACTGTTAGACTAACAACTATAATACACCTCTCTGTTTTGAAACAGATTCTTAACTAGGTCCTTAGTATCCAGAAATCATAGGCTTTCCCATAAACCCATGTCGATTGTGTGTTCTCTGAACGCACTGGGTGGTAAGCGTTTGGTAAGCGGATCCGCAAGTACTTACTCGGTACTTATATGCTCAATGCTTTCAAAATAATTCTGGATTTTCTCCTTTACAACATATAACTTAATGTCAATGTGTTTGGCAGCACACTTGACCTGTAGTCATAGGAGTGATTTGCTTTAAATGGTTATTTCTGTTGTCTATCATTGTTAATTTCGGGTACAAAATTTCCTTAACCACTTTTGCGTGTCCCTAAAGCCTCATACCAAGCTATACTATGGTATGCGTCATTGATGATACCACAACTATTTCTTTGGAGCTTTTCCATAATAATACTTCAACTGCGAGTGTTAGCAACTACTGTGAATTTCACTACGCATCTCGCCAAGGTTTAACATTTGTACCCACAACTATTTGAGAGTACTTTTTCTTTCTTACTCAGCATGAGGCTTATAATACTTTGCAAAATTACAAGATATTCTTGACTCCATTCCAGTAATGTCGATAAAATATCGTCGGCAGTCCTCCGAGGGGTATCCCATGAAGGTAGATTGATCGACAGAGATGTGTGTAATCGAGAATAAGAAGGCAACAGAGACACAAGAGTTAGACAGGTTCGGGTCGTCGACGTGACGTAATACCCTACTCTTGTGGTCTGTTGGATTGTATTGGCTATCGTATGATATTGTGTGTGATCAGATGCCTTAGACTAGGCCTAGGATCTGTATGAAGATGTCGACTAGGGAACCCCTGCCCCTCCTTATATGCTCTGGAGGGGTAGGGTTACAAGAAAAGTATCCTATTTGGTATTACACAATGTCTTATTGTAGCCTTGCGGTGCACGCCTTGATCTTGTTGGCTGGGCCACCTCTGATGGTGCGCCCCATGTCTTGTCTTATGGATACTGGGGGCCATATCCCCCACAGCTAGTCCCCGAGCGTCTTGTATCCTTTGAGCAACGCTGTCTTGAACAAGTCCGAGCACTTTGACGTGAAGCTGATCAGTTTAACCGGTGATCCAAGCAGTGGAAGTTGAAGCTGACCAGTTTAACCGGTGATCCGAGCACTGAAAGTCAAAGCCGACCAGTTTAACTGGTGACCTGGGCGGTGAAAGTCAATGCCGACCAGTTTAACTGATTAGAAAACCTCAGACTTAGTCAAGTAAGGCTTGCTAGAAGGATGTAAGGGGCTCAAGATAAAATTTGAAAATTCTTTCACTTAGGAGAAGTGTAGCCACTTAGACTCTGTCAATAAAGAGGGTAAATCAAGAAATAAGCACTACATTCATCGCTAGGTGAAGTGTAGCCACTTAGTCCCCGAGCCTACTAGAAGATAAAGAATGAATCTTATAGCAGGGTCAAAGAAAAGAAGTCTGAAAGCTTGCCGACGTCATCTGACATGCGCATATCAAGACCCTAGACTTGCTGCCCAAGATCAGCACCCTGATCCAAACATCATGGAGCAGCTTGATAGCACACCGATAAGACGTAGCAAAATCCGACCACCAAGGAAGTCCCCAGCTTAGCTGAAAACGCTTGCACGAAGAATCCGAGCACTGAGGAGTCTCCAGCTTAGCTGGTGGCGCTTGCACGAAGAATCCGAGCACCGAGGAGTCCCCAGTGTAGCTGGCGATGAAGCCCATGCGATGAGCAGCCCAACCAACTGGTCGCCAAGCAGGAGTGAGCGCCGAGCAGGGGTGAGCGCTGAGCAGGAGTGAGCGCCGAGCAGTCCGACCAGTTGGTTGGCGGTGAAGTCCGTCTGATAGGTGGTTCAACCACCAAGGAAGTCCTCAGCTTAGCTGGAGACACTTGCACGAAGAATCCGGACACCGAGGAGTCCCCAGCGTAGCTGGCGAGCCCCCAGCGTAACTGACGATGAAGCGACGATCAATCCGAACTCCGAGGAGTCCCTAGCTTAGTTGGTAAGCCCCCAGCGTAGCTGACGATGAAGCACGAGCGACGAACAGTCCGGTCAACTGATCGGTGGCGAAGTGAGTATTAAGTAGAAGCGACCGGTGAACAGTCCGATCAACTAATCGGCGATGAAGTCCATGAACCTAGCGGTGCGACCAGTTGATCGGTGGAGAAGTTCGAGCACCAGGTGGTCCGACCACCTGGACAATGATCCTGCAATACAAATATGTAGAACGGGTAGTACATGATGTAAAATATGTGAACTCCGGAGAAGAATCAGCAATGGTGATGAAATAGCGTATGTAGCTCGGCGATCAGTTGGTGTGAACACTTAGTGTTATTATGAAGATGTATTTATATTTAATATAAATCATCCGACCAGTTAGTGTGTAGCTGAGTCTACAACCCTAATTAGCCCGTTAACCATAACGCGGAGCACAGAGCCTGTGTGCATGTAGGAAGAACAAAGCGTCGCTAAGGAGCCGCTGCCGACCACCCATAACGCAGAGGGCAGACGCCCATGCACGTGTAGGGAGGAGCCAAAGACAGGGCTGTCTCTGGGGATATCCGAGCATCAACATGACTATTTGGGGATTTACCTTAGACTTAGCTGTATGTCATCTTTAAGATGACATACATGAAAGAAAATCGTTTGGAGAACAAACATGGCGAAAATAGCTCGGAGAAACATCATGGTGATATATGAAGATTGGAGAATATTTAGAAGAATATTAAAGCGTGACTTAGCTTTAGACAGAACATCTGGTCGGTGGCGTATGGCGTTATCTGGTCGGCGCTGATGGCGAGCGCCCGACAGGCGGTGAGTTTTTTATCTCTTCTATTCTCGATGGCGGCGAGGCCCCCGAAGATAGTGGCGACCACTTTGTCGTGATCCTGGAAGGTGTTATTGTTGTCCCTAGGTGGTCGGCGAGCTTCTAGCCAACCTGATCGGGGCAGCTGGCGGTGAACTATTGGTGAAGGCGATCTCAGAGGTGGTTCCAAGATCGGATCTGCTGTTGCAGGGGCTGGCATGGCCGACGCGATATCGATCTGCCTGGATCGATGATCTCTCTGTCTCCATCAGCATTGATGACCCAGGAGATCGATCTGACCGTAAAGATTTGGTCGGACTGTGGGAAGGACGAGGAGCCTATAAAACGTACCATCTTGTTTGTCATGGAAACAGCACGCACACCCCTACCTGATGTGCCAACTGTCGACAGAATATCATCGACAGTTCTCCGAGGGGTATCCCACGAAGGTAGATTGATCGGCAGAGATGCGTGTAATCGAGAACAAGAAGGCAACAGAGACACAAGAGTTAGACAGGTTCGGGCCGTCGATGTGACGTAATACCATACTCTTGTGGTCTGTTGGATTGTATTGGCTATCGTATGATATTGCGTGTGATCAGATGCCTTAGGCTAGGCCTAGGATCTGTATGGGGATGTCGACTAGGAAACCCCTACCCCTCCTTATATGCTCTGGAGAGGTAGGGTTACAAGAAAAGTATCCTATTTGGTATTATACAATGTGTTATTGTAGCCTTGCTGTGCACGCCTTGATCTTGTGGGCTGGGCCACCTCTGATGGTGTGACCCATGTCTTGTCTTATGGATACTGGGGTCATATCCTCCACAAGTAATTTATATCTGGACTAGACTTCTGCCAAAACATCCTAGATACATGAGCTACGTCAGGGTAAGTTCTTACTTGTACACTCTTTAAGCTTCCAATAGCTGAAGCATATGGAACCAAGTTCATTTGATCAATCTCATATTGGTTCCTGGAACACTGAAGGTTCCCAAATCTATTACCCTTGACTTTAGGAGCAGGCGTAGGTTTATTCGCATGCATATTTTATTTCTTTAGAATCTTTTCTAAGTATGCCTTTGCGATAGTCCTAATACCCCTTTTCTTCTATCTCAGTGAATTTCAATTCCTAGAACCAATGACGCTTCACTAAAATCATTCATATTCAAACTTGAGGACAAGAACTTCTTCAACAATGGTAGATTAACATCACTACTAGTGAGTAGGATGTCATCTATACACAGGATGTGGAAAATGAATTTTTCATTCTTGAACTTCGCACAAACGCTATTGTCCTTCTCATTTTCTTTAACCTCAAACTTTCTTATTGTTTTATCAACTTCAAATACTACTGTCTAGAGACTGTTTTAATCCATAAATGGATTTCTACAGGCGGTATTCCATACGTTCTTTTGCTTCCACGACAAAACCTTTGGGTTATGCCATGTAAACGTTTTTATATATATCCCCGTTGAGGAATGTCGTCTTCACATCCATTTGATGTAACTCTAAATCGTAATGTGCCACTAACGCCATTATGATTCTAAAAGAATCCTTGTATGAGACTGAAGAGAAAACTCTTATTGTAATCTATTCATTCTATTTATGTAAAGCCTTTTACTACAAGTCATGCTTTATATCTTTCCACATTCTTTTTGGAGTCACGTTTTGTCTTGTAGACCCATTTACAGTCTACTATTTTGGCTCCATTGGGAATTTCTTCTAAGTCCCAAACATTGTTGGTATTCATCGAATTTATTTTAGCTTTCATAGCTTCTTGCCATTTAGACGAGTAAACGCTTCTCATTACTTTTTCAAATAAGGTGGGATCACCCTCCATTTAAATTTCTTCACTAGCATAGACTTCATAGTCATCAGAAAAAATTGATTTTCTAATTCTTTGAGACCCTTTGGGGCCTTAGCTACTGGCACTTTCATATGGGGCTATTGTTGCTCTTCATTGCCAAGAGACAATTGATTCTACATGCTTCTATATTACAAGATCCTTGTTTACATTATTTATCTTTTTCGAAGAGCTAACAACAAGTGTTGTATAAGTCATACAACATCAACAGGTATTGACAAATTCATTGTTTTTGAATCACTGAAGTGGGCACGCAGTCTCGCTTCTCTTCAAGTCATAGGTCTCTACATACCATGCTCCCCTAGATCATCCCATCTTCTATAAAGATAGTGTATCTTTAAATTTTTTGTTTGGGTTTAATCTGTTAAAACCTCATATGGCGCGTTAAGAACCACCTTAACATCTTTAAGGCTCGTCCAGTATGAATTCTGCCTGACTACGCTATCTTGCTATCGGAACTGTAAAAGGTCTAGGAATTTAGCTATTTCTCTGCTTAGCGGTATCGTTATTATGATCGACGGTCACATTCATCAACATCTTTATTTCATCATTCTTAATTATATCTTTGCTCTTACTCTTAATTGATCTCACAATTCTCCCCCTCAAAATATGGTATGAGCTTTACTGGCATAATTTTGAGAACTATTCAGAAAACCTATGAACGAGGAGACACTTGTTACTTACTTTATTCACATGATTATGTCATACAAACAAAGTTATTTCTTGATCCGTATAGAAGTACACTTTCCTCATTCCACTTCAAGAACTCAACGAGGTCTTTTATTAGCAGTACTTTTGCAAGTCACGCTTCACGCTTGCATCTTTTTTTTATCTTTTGGTTAGTATTGACCATGACGGTGCATTTCTATTGTGCCATGGTCAATACTAGGATAGCATAAGAGCTACCCAAACTTCTCTCACTATGCGGGATATAAAAACATATGAGTCATTACAAAACTTCTTCCGCCATGCCGGATTGACTAGCATAAGTACTATGCCAAACTTCTCCCCATGCGGGATAAATCTATATACAAACACGCATGCTTAATCCAACGTTGGTGAAATTAGACATGCATCTTACTTATTGCAACTCTTATCATAATGATGGAAAAAATATATACTATTTACTGTAACAAAAATTTAGTCATGACGATTAAAACATTCACTTATACTTTATTTTCCAATTAAATCTTTCCGTTGGTTCCAATTTAATCAGAAAATTAGCAAACTAAAAAAATAGTCCTGAACTGACTTAACTCAAACCTTTTCATTCACATAGCCTAGCATTGCAGCCCGTTGACTTACAACCGAGTGATCTCGTCGGTTAAAATTAAAACATACAAGGTGCTTCTGCATCAATTCTACATCACCGTTGGGCAGAAAATAGAATTAATGCATAAAATTCATAAATTAACTTGAAGGACATATAACTACTCTTTAAAATTAAATTTTCCTATTGGTTCAAATTTAATTAGAAGATAATCAACATCATTGCAGCGGAAATATGATAATAAAATACATTCTATTAGTTCAGGAGCATTTTTTTGTCCTTATTTACACTCTGAAAAATTAACCATGTTGGTGTAAATTTTATCAGAGATTTAAACTTCAAACTTAAACTCATTATAATATTATTATCATCAATGTTGCATAGAAAAATAACAATATCATAATTAAACTTAAACAAATCAGACTACTCCGCCAATTTAATTTTTTTCCGTTGGTTCTAATTTAATTAGAGGATAAACATAATCATAATTTACTGAATAAATATAACTGCTCTTCAAATTAAATCATCCCGTTGGTTCGAATTTAATGAGAAGATAATAATCATTAACTATACAACAGAAACATGAAAAATATAATTTATCTACTTTTCAGAAGTATTTCACTATACTCATCCACTCTTTGAATAATTTATCACGTTGGTTCAAAATTGAATAGAGATAAAAAACTAATCTAAATTCATCAAAATTTACTTCTGAAAATAATAAACCTTTAAACAGGCTCTTCTGTTCATTTTGGCCCAACCGAGAAAAAACCGGCCCGTGGCCCATCTCGCCCGCGCACCCGCTCGCGTGGTCCAGCGCGCTGCCCATACTGGAAACCGACCCATGGCCTATTCGCGTGCTGCGCGTTTCCGCGTCCCAGGCCGCAACCTGGGCCTGGGCCGGAATTCTTCTCTCCTGCCTGGGCCATATTCGGTCCGAGCGCTGCGAGCCGTCGATCGTGATCCGACAGTCGTGCGCGAGACTTAGAGGAACAAAACCCCAGCGCCTGCCTCCTCCCCCAAAACATAAACTCATTTTCACCGTCCCCTCCTCTCTCTTCGCCGTAGAGGCAATAGCGGCGTCGGTCACGTTGGCCATCGGCGCCGGTGAGGAAAAGCACCGCCGGAGCAGTTCTGGCTACCCTTCCTCTTCTTTCTCGCTCCCCTTCTCTTCTGTTGTAGCCCCGTAGCCATAGCGAGTAGTCTAGGGGAACGGATACGACTGCTCATGGCGACCGGACAGGCGTGGCGGCGCCGCCGCGGGGCCCTTCGCCGAAGCGCGCGCTCGCCCGAGGTTGAGCGCGCCGTCATCGAGCGGCCTTGTGGCGACGCCCTTAACTCCCGAGCCCGATGCGGAGGCCGCGCGGTGGCGTGACCGACCGGCGCCGGCGATTCGGGTGCTCTTCCCGCACAACGTCGGAGCGACGCCGAAGGTGACAACTGCGATAGGTAGGCCCCTGTCCTCTCCGTCCGTCTTCTAGGGTTAGGGTTAGGGTTTAACTCGACAAGATTTGTTCGTTCCGATTCATCTCCTTATAAATGCTAAAACTTAGACTACACCAAACTAGATCCGCACACCAACCTGGCTCTGATACCATTGATAGCATTTATAGGACCTCTAGGTGTATATCTAGCGGGTAAAACTTAACTTAGACAAAGAACTTATCGATGTACCTCCCAAAGCGTAGTCGCGGCCATGGCGCCGCAGCGACGTGGCCTTGAGTGTTGGAGTAGAGGTAGCTGTGCAGTGGAGGCGCGATCCAGTGGCGGCGGCGAAAGCGATGGCGCTTCCCGTCGCTCACAGGGCGCCCTCTCGATCGGACTAGGGTTAGGATGTCGGTGGGGCACTGGCGGCTACGGTAACCTCGTATCTCGAGCCCCAGCCCCCACCTCCTATTCATAGCGCTACGTGACGGGGGCTCACTAGCCAGGAGAACGGCTGAGCGCCCCCGATCAGGGAGCGAGTCAGGGTCCGACTCGATCATTGGACCGATCCGGGTGGAGATCAGTCTAACAAAACATACTAACAGCTCACAGCACGTAATAGTTTGCAGACATGAGACATCCATTTTCTTACTGAAGCAGGTTTGCCATATAAATTGCTGCTTACTATAAATGTTTTCATGAATCTTCCTTTTCTCTAAACTCAGTCACTAGTGGGAAGAAAAAAATTCAGTTGACATTTTTTATTGGGATCACAGACTAGCTTGTGTCCTTAAAACTGAATCATTTATTCATCTTCTCTGCATCATAGGTACAAAAATTAGGAGCAGTGCTTTGATCTAAATTCAAGTTAGCCTATTTGGCTTCGAATTTGTAATTTCAGTTCCGGTGTGCAGGGCTCCATGGAAATGAATATGCAACTACTACATGCTAAAGCAGTACAGCTTGTAGTGGTGATCTATGTTTGCTATTCACCGCAACATCTTATTCCATGGATAATACATGCTTTGCAGGCACTACCGGAAATAGTAGCACACAGCAAAGCCCAAAAAACACTCGGTAAAAAGCACACGATATCTATAGTGCCGGCAAACGTCTCTTTACCGAGTGTTTTTTATCGGGCACTCGACAAATACTTTGCCGAGAGCTGAAACCGACGCTCGGCAAAAAAAGTAACGTGACAGCGCAGAGACGGTCACGGTGCGTTTGCCGAGTGTCCGGGATTTGACACTCGGCAATGCAGCCATGTTTGCCGAGTGTCCAATCCCGGACACTCGACAAATATGCCCTGGTTTGCCGAGTGTCCAGGCACTGACACTCGGCAAACATGGCTGATTTGTCGAGTGTCAAATCCCAGACACTCGGCAAACATGGCTGCTTGCCGAGTGTCAAAGACAAGACACTCGACAAAGACTGGCCTCGAATGTATATATTTTGGCCACGTGTCCTCTTTACTGAGTGTTTTTACCTTGGCACTCGGCAAAAGGCCTCTTTGCCGAGTGTAACACTCGGCAAAGCGACCATATATTTCTAGATTTTATGGTTCAGTCATGTATAACGTACCCCACTCAAATAAATATTACAGTCATCACACATAGTTCACAATAAGCATCACGAGCAGTTCATATAGATATATCGACAACACATAAATGCAAATAAACTTCAGAATCACAATTAGGTTCATTGACAACCACAAATGCAAATAAAATTCACTGAGTGCAATGGTGTCCACTGAGTAGTCACTGAGTAGTCACAAGTAATCCACAAATGCAAATACAAATAAAATCACAAGTAGTCACTGAGGAGGCCACGGTGTCCACTGTGACCACGCTGGGTCATGAGGCTCATTCGATGCCGCTGATTGATTCTGCACAAAGGAAAAGAGATAAATCATTCTAGTTTCTAGTTTATTTCTAGTTTGTAAACTATAAATCATTCTAGTTTCTAATTTATTTATAGTTTCTAGTTTATTTCGAGTTTCTAGTTTCTAGTGTCTGGGCATCTTTGTAAGATTTATTCTGCATAAACTAGAAATAGTGATTATAAGGTTGTGAAGTGACTCACAGTGCCTGAAACAGTATTTGGAGCAGGTCGAGGAGGAGGAACTGACATCGGTGGCGGAGGTTGACCGATTGTAGCATAAACACCCCTCATATATTCAAACATCTGCAGCCGCTCTGGCTCCATCCTCTGCCGCTCTGGCTCCATCTTCGCCTCTAGCTCGTCTTGGCACATCGTTTCTTGTTCCAGCTGAGCCTACAATATTTCATCCCAATGTTACAATTCAATGCAAAAGTATGTAAAAATCAATGAATGATGAATAAAACAGAAATAACCTGGAGTGCGTTCACTTGGAACCGTGTAGAGTCCGGCCGTGGGCGTATTGCCGAGCTGGAACTCGTGCTCCGTGCTTGAATTTGGGAGAGTGGGAGTACTGGCCGTGTCGATTGTGTCGTCGCCAATCCAGAACCAGACATGCTTCTTGCCTCCTCCCACCCTCATGACCACTTCTCCATCAAGGTCATGGGTGTTCGGATCGTACTCTAGGTCATGGACCGCCCTTGCCATCGATGTGTATCCATCTCCTTGCCCTTGTGGGCCAAAGCATATGCCATAAACTGGGAGCAAGGCTCGCCACCATGTGCTACAGGCTGTAAAAAAGCAATATGATTAGAAATTATGCAGAATTGATTGTTAGAATAAAAAAATGAATTCGCGTACCCATCTAGCCGCGTATTCTGAGAGGTTGAGGTTGTCTTGATGGTGTGGTGCACCCGGCATCAGCAAATGCCGCTCCCGGCAAGCGTTGTGATTCTCCTCCCACGCGGGGTTGCACCACCTGTCCACCATCTGGGCCCAACACTGCAGATCATAGGCGCACCACCACGGAGACACATACGTCATCAAGTATATGACATACAAGAAGATGAAATTAAGCGTAATTAATCTTTAGGAAAAATAAGTATTAATGTCTCTTTCGAACGGGAGACGCCTAGTTAGGTTACATGATATACGAACATCCTATGTTTCACATCATACGGAAAGAGGGGTGTAGGATGCCTCACCTTGCTGTCCTGCAAAGTGACAAGTCAAGGACGGTGGAGAATGATAGCCTCTCCTGCAACAAAGGAACATAATAAGTGTTAATTGTAAATTTCGGCAACACCTCCCCTGCACGGTGAGGTAACCAAAATCTGCAACAAACCAACGGCACGATGGCCGACAACCACATACACAAATACTTTCACATGTATTCTAACAGACACCGTGAACATACACTTTGTTGTTCCTATGAATCACAATATAAAATATGGTACAAAGCATAGCTAGCTGAAAAATAGCAGCCCTAATAATACCACGGTACAAAGCAAAGCATAGCTTCGATTTACATTTCCTGCAACCAATCCACAAAAATGAGACACGCCATATTGTCAATGTTGTACTCACATGCATGTGCATCAGTAAACACTAATCTATTTCTAAACTAGAAATACTAATCAGCATTTCAGTAATATAATTTACTCAAATTTCAATTCCATGATTGCCAAGATATATACTCGTAAGTCTTGGCAATTTAACAGTGATTGGAAATGATAAAAACATAATCAAGTAATTTGTAACTAGCTGGTTATATATATATACATACTAACATTGTGTTTTTTACCTTATCAAGTGACGAGATGGTACCGGGGGGAGGGCGCCGGCAGCCGGGGGGCAGGGCGCCGGACGCTGGAGGGCAGGGCGCCGGACGCCGAGGGGCCAGGGTCGGCGAGGAGCCGCAGCTGGTGCAAAGGGCGGTGGCGCGTGGGGGCGGGCCGGCGCGCGAGCAGCAGCAAAAGGGGGCAAGGCAAGGCGGGGGCGATCGTCGGCCCACTTGGAGGCGGGGCGCCGGGAGGCGTCGAACGCCGGGGCCGAGGGGTGGCAGGAGCCGCCAATGCAGTGCTGCCAGTGCAGGCAGCAAGTGCGAGCGGGGCCAGCGGGGCGAGAGGCGGGGGCCGTGGGGCGACAGTGCTGGGGCAAGGGGCGACGGCGGGTGTGTGTGCACGGCGGGGGCAGGGGGCGTGTGGGTGGGTGGCTATATGTGTGCGTGCGTGTGTGCGTGCGGCCGGGTGGGGTGGATATGAGGGGGGTTTGTCGAGTGCACCTGATCTGACACTCGGTAAATCTCAGCTTTGCCGAGTGCCAGATTAGGGACACTCGACAAACCCATTTTTTTTCATTTTCACACTGTGCGTGTGTGCGGCCGGTGGGGGGTTTTGCCGAGTGTCCCAGATCTGACACTCGGCAAACTCCAGGTTTGCCGAGTGTCCCATGTTTACCGAGTGCCAGATTAGGGGCACTCGGCAAATCCAGTTTTTTTATTTTCCTTCTTTTTCTTCTTTTCTATAATATGTTTTTCTAAATTTGTTCCGATATACTTTGAAAATACCTTGTCAAATTCACTCAACAGTATATATTTTATTTTTCTACGAATATTATTCCATTATTTCATGCAGTTATAACTAAAATTCAATTTATATCAATTAAAATTCTATAATTGCACTTAATAAATTAAAATTATCAAACGGATCCAAAATATTATCAAAATTTCACATGAAACAATCTATGTTCTCTATTACCTATACAAAAAGTTTTAAATTCAAACTCCAATTTGACCGTCACTTTGATTCTAAATCTTACCGAATCCTTCTCAACGCTACGATTCTTCTTTTGAGATGCTTCGGTTTGTAAACATCGTACGTGACAAATTCTGTGAAACCTTCTCATTTTTTTACCACAGCCTCCACGTATGATATCATCACATCATGACAAATCTCATGATTTTCAGACTTCGTTTGCTTTTTTTAGAATTTAAAAATCATTCGGCCACACGTTCGTGGTCATGTTTTCTAAACAAGGTTTTCGAAATTTCTTTTCATTTCCTGGGTAAGGCCTCACAATGGACTTAATAACATGAATATCATTTTTCTACTCATTTTATTCTATTATTTGAATCACTTGCCGTTCAAATTTGACTTATACCAAAAAATTCTTCGAAATACAATAAATTAATTAAATATAGCAAACATGTTCAAAAATATACCAAATCTTAACATGGAGCACCACATGTTGTATGTGGAGAGCAGAAAAAGTTTCAAGGTCAGAAGAGAAAAAAAACTTGTTTCTTTGTCGAGTGCCAAACAAATACACTTGACAAACTTGTTTCTTTGTTGAGTGATAAATAATTACTCTCGGCAAACATATTTTATTGTCGAGTGTATTTGTTTGCCGAGTGTTTGCATTAACGGACACTCGGCAAACGTACTAACTGACGGCACACGGACTAATGGTTCTCCACGTGGTGGTTCTTTGCCGAGTGCCTAGCTTTTGCCGAGTGTTTTTTTTTTCTGGTTTGTCAAGTGCCAAACTTTGTCGAGTGTTTTTTGCCTTTTTTGCCGAGTGCAATTACTTTGGCGAGTGTTTTTTTAAAAGCACTCGGCAAAGAGCTTCTTTGATGAGTGTCCGATATAATGCATTCGACAAATATTCTTGCACTCGGCAAACACCGAGTTTCCGGTAGTGAGGAGCCGGGAAGAGCTGAAAGGGCATTTGCTCACTATGTTGTTGCGACAGTCCTAAAGAAGTTCTACGCCTTGGAAATCGATGAGTTAATTGCTCCTCCTGGAGTAGAGATCATAGACTTTCTTCAGGCACCTTCGTCGCCAATTCCCTGGCTGACAGAGGAAGAACTGGGACAGTATGCCGAAAAGTTTGAGAAGACTGGCTTCACAGGACCCCTCAACTACTACCGCATGCTTGTAACGTAATTTCCATACCGTCTGTCCTCCTCTTGCATCGATGCCTTCTGTTTGATTTCCATACCTGATCATACCCCTCTGTCACTGAAGTGATGTATATATGGCCTTTGCAGAAACTGGAGACTCACTGCACCTTGGAGTGGATCGAAAATCATAGTGCCTGCAAAATTCATACTAAGCAAGAACGACGTTGGTCAGCAGTCCTTCGGAACTGAGAAGTACGTCAAGAGTGGTGGTTTAAAGGAGAATGTCCAGATCTTGAGGTTTCAATCATTGAGGGACACCATTTCATCCAGCAAGAACAGGCCGAGAGAGTGAATTCGGAAATACTTTCCTTCCTTGACAAGTTTCCCAGCGAGGGAGGGTCAGCATGATGTTATTGTTTCCAGTCCAGTCCTGAGAGGAAGATGGTCTCAGATCTATGGGTGACGCCGTGACGGTGACCGGAAGCTTTTCCAAACTGAAAATGGTGAAGCTGACATCTTGATGATGTAAAACTGTTTATGATTGAATAAAGTGAGAGCTGAATTAATGATGTTGGCTTGCATTTAGAGATAAAATAAAGAGCATGCATGTAAAACAGTTTATGATTAAATAAACTTCCTTCGATGATTGATGTTATATCAGGTCCTATAATTTTCCAATCCGTGTGCTATATTTGTTTGCATCCGAGCAATGCAGAAAACTCGCCTTTTTTTTTTGGGTTAGCATTATACTCACCTCGATTAGGATTTAGGAACACTTGCAGGTGTCATGTATACTCTCACCTCAACATGGTTTACATGCTTTGATTACAGTCAACAGCTAACCAGAACATATCATCAACATCACACTTACGTTTTCTCTTATACTGTAACGGGGAAAAGCACAGAAACTGCACAAGATGAACCAATTCATCCACAGTTCATACAGGCGAACGGTACAGTTCAGCGTCGTCAGCATACAGGTGCAGTGTTCTCCGGCGATGCACGCTTGGGCTTGATGGACCGGACCTTCACGTAGCGGCGCATGATTCCCATCACCCTCCTTCCGGGCACCTGTCCAGGACGCTTTGCCTCACCTGCTGCAGCTCCTTCTGCAACTTCACGAACAGGGACAGCAGCATTCTCTTCCGTGCCTCCGGTGGCGGCGTCCTTCACGCCGTCGACGGCCTCGTCCTCTATCAGCTCCTGCAGCGAGAAACGACGGGAGTTATCCTGGCACTCCTCCTGCTGCTGCTGTGCCTCGCTCTCGTCGTCCTTCTTCACAAGACGACATGTCTGCAGCGGCGATGCCTGCTCCTTGGTGTCTTCAGAGCGACGTACTGACGTCTCGTGCTCTTGGTGAGCATCCTCAGGTTGCCGTGACTGGAGGTGATCCGACAAGCAGAACAGGCCATCTGGATCCTGTTGCTCCGGCTGTACCATCGGTTGGAATAATCCCAATCCTTCCACGTCCACGGCCTGATGATCTTGTTCATGGCAACTGGTGGCCGAGGTTGCTGCTGCTGGCCTCCTCGTCCTCCTTGACATGGTGAGATCAAACCGCCGAGGCTTAGTCTCGTCTCTGCGTAGTCCGCTTGCCATTGCGGCCTGAAGCTTGAACGACATGACAGGATACAACTGCTTACTAGCTAGCTCTCTATGGATTCAGTAGACAAACAGTTGGGAAAATATTTGATTATATACTGAAGTCTGAAGGCCATCAGATAGCTTCTGGGGTCGATGCATTAGTGTGCACGAATACTGGTCCTGGGACTGTGAAATTTCAATGAATCAGATCGAGGTCAGTGTTAAGTGGGATTGAAGGCAGTGTGCATGGTACACGAAGGGGGATCGATCAGTCCAGCTAGCTTTCTGAACTTTAATCTCAACGGCAGGTACACTCGGAGAGAAATGCACTTGTCAGCTCAGCTGTGTATACTTCGGGATGGCTTTGGGATGAAGTTGAAGGGATGATCGATCGGAAGATGAGTACGCTATGAATGACTAGTAACTCTCGTCCTGGATTTGCAGCCGGAGAATCCGATCGTCCAAGAAGTGTTGGGTTGATCTCCACCAATTTAGCTCAACAGTCAATTGGGCCCTTGACTCGTGCTCTGATCGGGGGTGTCCAGCCGCTCTCCTGGCTGGTGGCCCCCGTCGCGCAGCGCTATATAAAGGAGGTGGTAGCTGGGGCTCGAAACACGAGGTTCACCGCAGCCGCCAGTTCCTCACCGAGTCTAACCCTAGTCCGATCTAGAGGGAGAGCTGTGAGCGACAGGAAACTCCACCGACCTTCACCGCCGTCACTGGACCGTGCCACCACTACGATGCTACCTCTACTCCGACACCAGTGGCCACGTCGCTGCGACGCCATGGCCGTGACTACGCTTGGCGACCCAAGTCTTCTATCTAAGCTAAGTATTACCCACTGATTTACACCTAGAAGTACTTTCAGATCCATCGAGAAGCAGTAGGACGGTGACTGTGAGAACAATTGATAGCTGCGGCAGGCCTACAGGGAAAGTTTCTGCACTTTGTTCAGTATTACAGACGAAAAGAGAGAAAATTTTCTTCAGCGTTCGATCACGCCAGACGCCACATGTCTGGTCAATTGGACAACGGTCAGTATACAGAAGACCTTGGAGGGTTAGAAGTCACCGGTCTGAACAAGTTTAGAAGAGCCCTACCACTTCGTTGGCCATGGCAAGAATGAGTGGATGGCGCTAATCTGTGGGCAGGAAAACAAGTCCTAGCAAATGCAGCTGACCGACTCTTCAATGCATCCACCTTAGTAACAGTGGGAAATGGCAATAAAGCACGGTTCTAGCACCACAATTGGCTTGATGGAAAGCGTCGAGAAATTTTGGCACCACACTTATTCAAGCTAGTTAAAGGAAAAAAAACAAGTCTGTTAAGCAAGAGCTCTAGAAGACTAGAATGATGCCTGGATTTGGATTATATGTGACAACATTATAATGACCAACCAAATTGAGGAGCTCGTCTCATTGTCAATTAGGTTTTAGAATGTACATTTTTTTAGGTCAACATCGGGAGAGCTGAGAGGCTCCACCTGATTATATTTTTCACATATTTCGGTAAGCCGATAATGGAGGATGCAAAGCACCTAGTACCTGAGCGACCTTTGAAGGGTCCAACTGGGTACAAAGAGAGAGGG
Source organism: Miscanthus lutarioriparius (assembly GCA_904845875.1). Taxonomy (NCBI): domain Eukaryota; kingdom Viridiplantae; phylum Streptophyta; class Magnoliopsida; order Poales; family Poaceae; genus Miscanthus; species Miscanthus lutarioriparius. The sequence goes on from CAJGYO010000015.1 coordinate 6,219,956, forward strand.
AGGAGGGGAGAGATGACAACCACGTCAACACCAACAACAATACAATAACATGGTACAGCTATAGGCTCAGCCTATATCTGGAGCTAGTGCGAGCACCACAATCCTGATCTGTGACACCACCAATGACGGACTCTGAAGATCTCTAATCCACAAGCAGCTGAAGTGAGTCGGTTCCGACAGATGACAGCCATGTAGCTGTAAGACATGTACATTTGGTGTATAATTTGGAAAGCTCACACTGAGGACAAGTGTAGTTTGTTTGCTTGGACATTCGTACAGAGCGAAATTGTCACGGCAGATAATTTGACTTCAAGAAGATGGCCACATCGGGACTTGTTGCATTTTGTGCGATGGGCCACTTAAGACTGGCCTACACATGTGCCTCCTTTGCCCTGAAACTTTGTTTGGCATCAAGTGTTGGCCCGGGAACACTTTGATGCCAACATGTGGATGATTCATCGTCCATCAGCTCTTGGTGAGAAGGAACAACCTAAAAGCTTGAAAAAGAGCAACGAAGATTTGTTTCAACGACTTGGCCGTTTACATCGTGTGGAGTATTTGAAAAGAGCAAAACCAAAGAATTTTTAAGAACAACTTTCCAAATAGCATTGCAGGTTGATTTGAAATTAAAGGAAGACATCGAGAAGGATGCTTGTTTTGGTGTAATCTATCTTTGATTTGTTTGTTGCTTTCTTAAGTGTGGTGCCTCAGGTGATTTTTTTTTTTTTTTTGGGGGTCTCTTTGGGTAGCCCAGTTTCTCTTGTTTCTCGACTCTCTTTTGTCTCTTATATACTATACTTTATTATTATTGAATTTAGAAGAAAACTAGAACAAGTTTCATGTTTTTTATAATTTGAAACAAATTAGTCATGAATTTTTGAAAGATCAAACTACATTTTTATTAGTTTAGGAAATAGAAAACCACATTTGAAACTAGATTTTTATTATTTTATTTAAGAAAATAGAAAAACACTTTTGAAGCCCGTCAAAGTACGAAATTTGTGCGGTTTCAACAGTTGGGGATGTATATTATCTAGTTTTTATAGTTCAAGGATGAGAGTTGGATTAAGCTGTGAGTTGGGGTTGAAAAATATACTTTACCCTTCTCTCATTTTTCTTAAAAAAGAAACCCAAATTAGGGTCGGTCTCCGTGAGACGTCCGATCGCAGATGTGCGGCTCAGATCAAGCGGGAGAGGAGAACACGCAGACGGCAAATCTTTTTCACGAGCCGGAGCGCTGGCGATCGGCGGCGGCGGCGGGCGGGCGGGGAAGGGAGGAGATGGGGCTCGAGCGATCGCCGGATATCACCAGACCCTTGGCGATCGAAGGCCCGTCCGAGGTGAGGGCGCCCGCCAGGTCTCTTTCGTCCCTCGCTCGCTCCTTTGGTTCGCTTCGCCGTTAGGTTAGGCCTCCGTGGCCGTGCTGCAGAAAGTAATAATGTCAAGGGAAATACAGTGGCGATGCTAATCTGAAACCCGGTCAAGATCGAGTTCGTGTCCAATGGAACTGTTTTTTTTTTCCAGCAAGCACGTCGGTGGATTGATCGATACGACGATGCTGCTTTGATCCAGTTGAAGGCCGGCACTCCGTGCATGGCCGATCTCCTGGACTGGATCATAACTGTTTCAATCTAATCTGCACGCGTCTCAGAGTTCAGATGGTAGTGATGGATTCTGAACAAACAACTGCAACTGTTGACTCTATCATATGCCTCCTCCCTGGTCCCTGCAATCAGATTGACGTGTTCTCATTTTTTTAATTCAAAAGAATTGCGTTTAATAACAAACAGAAACAGGTGGTTGTGACCGATTGGGTGATTTAGCAGAAGCATCTCTCATTCTCTCGTCTGAACTGCAGCTAGGTGGACAGACAGAAGCAAGCACGGTGGAAAGCATTTCGCGTGGAAACTTGCTCGAGGCCGGGCCTACCGCTACGCTCTCTTGTGGCTCTCATCACTCAAGGCGTCGCGTCACTGTTCGTTGATGCAAGCGTGCAATTCCACGTCAAGAATTACTGCTCTTCTCTCCTGTTTCTTGTCCATGCACGAGACGAGACGAGAATTCTTGGCCTTTGGCAGCTACCGCAGGTCTCGGTATGCATGCCCCTGCTGGGTGCTGGCCACGGTGAAACGATGAGATTTTTATCAGATGAAGGTACATTGACACGAAATGGCAGCTTCAGTTTTTTGTCAGATGTCCCTGAAACTGACCCGACTTTTTGTTCTGTTCTGTTCAGCGATATTTTGTGGTGTCTGTGGGGACACTACACATCAAATACGAATGAAGTACAGGGTCAGCATCAATGTTCTGAATACGAGACGTCCTGTTTCATCACATCACAACGTACATACAGCGTGCCATTGTCATGGCATGCTGCTACTCCTGCAAGGTTTCAGGTTTGGGGGGAGAAGTACACCTAGAACTGGCCTGCAGTCAACACGGATTGCTATGGAAACTGAAGCAGGATTTCAGCTAAGATGCTTTGCAATGATCCGGACTGCATGCTTTATCTTGGATTTTGCATGTCCCTGGAACTGAATCACTTCACTCCCCGCAATGCTAAGAGGTTTCAGGCTTTGCTGCCAAAGCTATGTGCATTCAGCATTCTACATGGATTCCCCAATCTTGTCTTGTACTAATCCGCAGTGACGAACAGAAGAAACACCTATCCACATGGATTCCTCTTTTCACTCTGCTGATAGCCTGATACAACACAACTCAGCAAGGTACTGCTACCTCATTCTTGAACCTTCATTACTTTAATTTTGAGCGAAATTTTGAATCTTTATTTACTGCATTAGGATGGTAATTAGCCTTTTGTCTCTGTAATACCTGCAAACAGAACCAAACGTGAGACAATTAACCCGCCAACGCAACTAAAATTAGAACAAAATAATAACTAGTATAGTAAATGACACAGAAATGGGAATAAAGGGAGGATAATGAAATGTGATCATTCCAGGGTTGGTGGGCCAGATGGGCTTAACTGTAAGGCTTGAATTGGCCATCCCATGATGATTTTAGCTTGACCAATGCCTCTTCTTTCACTTTCCCTTTTCCTTTTCGCTTGAGAAAGAAGACGGATGAGGCTTATATGTTCTGGTGCAGCTAGATTCTTGTCAATAATTGAGACAACCACGGACCACACAGTATTTTCCACGCTCTAGGCAGCTAATGGTGATCGGTTCCCTCACGCCAAGTTAAGGCTAAGGGGCCGGCCGGCCGGCAGGCAGGCAGGCTATGGTCCATCATGCCTAGCTGCGGCAATAATGTCATCATCATATATAAACGCATTCATAATCACCTCCTAGACGGCTTAACAGGCACCTGTCGTCGTAATAATAATCTTTGTTTCTCTCAAACTAACTGAAGTTTTCAATCAGGATCAATTGGTTCATTCGTTCAAGGTTCATTCGTTCAAGCAAAAATATAATATAATATAATATAATATAATATAATATAATATAATATAATATAATATAATATAATATAATATAATATAATATAATATAATATAATATAATATAATATAATTATATTATATTGGCTAATATAATATAATATAATATAATATAATCTTCCTGGTGTCTAGACTGATATGGGATGATGGAGCTGTTTGCATGGCCTTTTCCATCTCTTAACTGTATCCTGTAGTACTGGTTTTCTATTAGGTGTACTCATCGTCATCGGTCGTTGTGATTGGGCTCCTACTACTGATTTCCTCACGATTGCTAGACAAGAGACAACACTGTACTCTGTCCTAGAAAAAGCACAAGAGCCTAGCTCCATCATCTTTTTGTGACCCATGCTTGCATATTCTCTAGCATACTTAAAGCCCAACGAATTCCTGTACGATATATAAGAAATTTGCAGCACTTCGCCACTGTTCTAGTTTCCCTGTGAATTAAAGAAAATCTGAAAAGGTGTATATAAGACTAGACTAGAAGCACTAAAAAACTGAGCCTGTTTTTTTTCCCACACAACGAAAGGATAAAGACCCAGCTGGGTCTCTAACTTCTAACTACCTATCTGAGAAAAAGAGCAATGCAGTGATGCCTTTTGCATTAGAAGCTTGGAACGAAAATGCCAGTAGTACCACTGTACAATAAGTGAGAGGTCATTATCCTGCAGTCCACGGTGCTACATATGCGCTTGTTAACTAGTCACCAAGGCTGACGACCACACAGTACTATAGTACTCCTAACTGCTGCTTATCCTGAAATTAAAGGTCGTCGTCTGAGTTAGCTGCTTATCCGATCCTCTCAAGTCATACAGCCACACAGTTTACACAATTAGGAGAGCACACTTTCAATCCTAAAAAAATGTACACATGTTGCGTGCAGAATATATCACAATACTAGTTTCCTTGAGATTCTTCCAAATATTGATGAAATTGATGATATATTTCTTTTGGTGATTGTATATGAGATCTTCAGATCACAGGACCGGCCAACTTTTGGTACACATCCATGGTTACGCATTCAAAACTGTAGACATTTAAAAAGCCCTGGAAGCTGTACGATGTTTAATTACCAGAATATACACGGTGGTTGCCTCTCTCGGCGAACACATATGTGAAGAACATATACATCTTTGATATGTTAAAAGATGACGCGGGGCTGGCAACTGTTCTAATAATAATCAATGCAAAGGTCTTGTGCAAGCTCATTCACATACTTTTGGTCAAAACCAAACCCTACACATACACACTTGATTATAGTTCCTAGCAAAGTTGCAAAAAGAACATTAGCTACACCCGTCATCGACAAATGGACAATTAATATAAACTCTTAGCTCTAGCTAGCTGGCTAATATCCAAACAAATGAAAAGGGTAGCATGATCAGAGCCATGCGCAATAGATGCTCCATCTGGTTGTAGCACTGGACAGTTTAGCAGTTACGTAATCATGCAAGAGATAATTAATTCATGGCCGGCTTTTGGTAATTCTTCTCACCTGCCTCCCCATAGCCATGTATTTGGAAGAATGTGTTGCTAGAAAAGACATGTTTTTCCATTCTAGCTAGCCTTGTAGAGAGAAGAGATTTGGTGACATTGGCCTGTCCATTTCTCTGCCTATGCATGCATCCAGTGAACCTACCAACTATCCAGTCTGTTCGGTGGTTGGTTTTAGCCAGCCCAAACCAGTCAACTAATAGTGTTTTTCTCTCACAAAAACTAGCACCAATCAGTTCAAACCAGCACCAGCACCATCCAGCGAATAATCCCATCATGCTAGGGCCTAGTAGCCTTGCTGAAGGCTGAACCTACACATGGCATGGCATGCCTGACCTCTGCCTCTGCGTGCCTACTCCTATGTGGTTAGCTGCCTACAGTATTTGTAGCTAGCTGGGTACGTGCTCAGACTAGTGCGGACGGGCCCATTGATTGTGTCAATTGGGACCCGTGAACCAGTCAGGATCTCTGTATCAATGCACCTTTTTTTCTCTGCATTGTCTGCCAGTACCAGGTCTTGGAGGCACCCAAGCTGCAGCTGCAGTGCGTCAGATTTTGCAATGGATCATACTGTAGCTTACCTGCTGCGATATCTTTTCCTCCTCTCATCCTAGGCCTTGTTTAGATGACATTAAAGTTTCAACTTTTTTCACTCTCTCTATCACATCAATTTTTAGATGTATGTATGGAGCATTAAATTTAGGTAAAAAAAGTAACTAATTACACGGTTTAGCTGTAAATCACGAGACGAATCTTTTGAGCCTAGTTAGTCCATGATCGGATAAAGTTTGTCAAATACAAACGAAACGTGCTACAGTATCCAGATTACAAAAATTTGCAATCTAAACATGGCCCTAACATAACAGAATGTTGCCATGAACAGAGCAAAAAGCTGTCCAATAGTGTGCCTCTGCATCCTCTTCTCTGATCAGCTAAACTGACTTCTGCAAAAGGTCTGGTGGGTACATAAATAACACCCAAGGTTTCTGTTACCCTGCACTTGAACAACCCTGTTTCTGGTTTCTTCTTCCAAATATTTTTTCCCTGATGAACTGATATATGCACAAATTGCAAAGCCAGGTTATTTATGCATTGTTCCTTTCAGAGGTAAATGCAACCTAACTAGTAGGTTTCTATCAAGAAACAGACCAAATAGTGGTTTCTGAATAGACAATACTATATTTTAATTAGACCAACTGAAAACAGTGGCGTTTAAATGCCCATTGGATCCCCATAGGCGCCCCATTATCCAGATACCCAGCGGATCAAAGCTGAACTTGGATGCCCTCAACTTTTTCCTTGGTTTTTTAGAACATGTCCTTGTCCTATACTCCATATGTCTTGGACAAAGAGTCGTCGGTTTTGTTCTCATCAGAACTTGAAATGTCTGGTGACCAATTTGTTTCACACCACACCTAGAAACTTGAAAAATGTCTGGTGAACAATTTCACACGTTAGAAATGGAACTACGGTAGGTGCCAAATGTGTGCAATAACCAAGAAACCAATTGCTCCACTCCAACCAAAAGGCTATGACTATGAGGATTAATGATGATAGCAAACACTAGCCACGGATAGGGGATAGATAGATGACCAGTCATGCTAATTGACGGGGCAAATTAAACGCAAGGCAATCTTGTTGAGCAGTAAATGCTGACAGGGCACAACAACAGTGTCACCATATCCTCCTTGGTGTATATGCGCACCACTGTAGTACTTGCTAGGTTCCTGCCTTCCTGGCTCTGCACAAAGAGGGAAGCTTTGACCAATGTAAAAGTGCAAAGCGCCTAGAGTTCCTCCTTGTCCTTTCTCGTTTGCAAGGCAGCGCTACTTGCTGCCTCTACAGTGTAGGGAACCGCTGCTATATATGCAGGGGCAGGGCAGGGCAGCAGCCTTGTGTTTGTGAGGACGTGTTTAGTTATTGGACGTAAAGTTTTGGGAGGTCATATCGGATGTCATGAGAGGGTGTCATAGGATATTCTGATACCTTCGTAAGCAAGATAGATAGAGATCGATGGAGAGGGATGTCTGGTCTGGGTCTGAAAACCTTCGTCATGGGTCATGCATTGTGCTGCATTTCTTGGCTTACTGTAGTGCTGACTGATAGTGTGATATGAACAAGGATAGCTCTGCACCCTGCTGTCGGGTTGATGGTTCAGTCGTTTGCCATGAGAGCGTTCACATGCTTACATGCATCATATCTATCACCGTCGGTGCAACGAAAAAGCTAGCTGTTTTGTTTTTGTCTAATAAGCCTAAGAACTGCCGGAACTTGTCATCTTGGTCTCTATCCAGACACAAGCAACAACTTTTCCACGTATTTTTTTATCTTGTGCCCAAAATGCATGCATCCCCATCCGTGCTGGCGACCGACAGAGACGCCGAATTGTTAGGTCCATTTCGTCCATGATTATTGACATGTACACGCACCATGATATATACTGCTTTCTGGTAGCTGTTCTAACACCTGAAACTTAACACTTGACAGCTTATGGATATATAGGTGGATCGATGGACGGGAATGTATAGTAGCTGGCACCAATCATGATGGAGTCATCAAAAGGACCTTCATCCGGCCGGCCGGCTTCCTGCTTCCATGCATCTCCCTTTCAAAAATATATATTTTTAAGGTGAGCAAAGTAGATAGTGACAATGCCTAAGTATGGCAATTCACTTTGCGAAAAGCTAAAAACAATTCCAACTCATTGCAATATTGCCAAGTACATTTTTTGGATCGTAGTTAATTTATTTATAGTACGTGGATGATGCTAAAAGTTGGTGAAACTAATATAATTAGCCGATGAAAGCCCTGCTGCCATCCATGTGTTTTGGGAAATCAAAGTAGTTATTAGCTTATTCAGTTTTTATGGATCATTTAATTTGTTCACGTCCTAGGTAAAATCAAACTCGAATGGAATAATAAAGGAGTATGGTGCCATTGGGGGAAGGATCGGATGCCAAAAAAGAAAAAGTTTAAACCACAGCTAGGATCATTGGCCTTTTGATGACTCTTATTTTAGTATAATATATCCCACAATGTTGTTTAGTTTGGACATAAGTGTTTGACACAGTCTAAGATCCTTAATTGCTCTCTGCATATTCAGGGATGGATAATAATTGGATATACCCTCACCTAGAGCTGCCAAGCTGAATTAAACAAGACAAATAATTCCATGGGAAGAAATTTCCATTGTAGCTAATAGCAGGCAAATAAAGAAGTGGATCTTGCTTGTGTGGCACAAACACTAAAGCATTTGTTTAGCCAGCATTTGACAAGACCTGTTTGTCCAGGCGTGCCCTAAAATAAGAGCACAATCAGTGCATTCTTTAGAGCCTTCTGATCCTCCGGCCTACAAGCCATTTTATTTTATGTCAGTATATAACTGCTGGCAGTTTGGGTGATTTCATATGGTTAAGATGGCAGAAAATAGTTTATAGTCACCGTGATGGTGACCCAGTTGGTTAGGTCAATTTAAGTTATTCATATGTGGACTTTTGATTTTTATTGCGGGTTTTTTAGTGTCCGTTGTCTATACCGTGTGTTACACATCACCGGAACCATTCACAAACTTACACAGCATGAATCAAACGAGATATTTGTATATATGTAGCATACTGCGTGCCGTGCTTTCTCGCTCTTCTCTCAATTCAAACACTAGAGTAGTAAAAATGATGAGGAAAAAGGAGCAAATTGCTTGCACAATTTAATTAATAAATTCGTTTTCTGTTCATTGTCCAGTTCTCTTCACATTAAACATTTATATAGCAAGCCTGTAGATATGTATAAGGTCACTAGTACAGAAACGGGTTGTATTCTCAGTTGGGAAACCCCTTCAGTCCCGGTTTCGCGTTCACCTTTAGTCCCGGGGCTAAAGAGGCCTTCCGGCTTGGCCACGTGGGCCGGTCTTTAGTCCCGGTTGGTATTACCAACCGGGACTAAAGGTTTTCTTTTTTTTCTTTTTTTTGTTTCTATTTTCAATTGATGATTCGTTTTGATTTTCGAATAGGTTTTTGAATACGTATTCTATGCTGCTAATAATATACGTATTCTACACGTTTATAATATTCGAATATTTTGTACAAACTAAAGTATGAAACTAACGTATATATTACATGCATATACATATATTGTACGTTATTTTATGTACATATAATATGTATATATATATATATATATATATATATATTACAAATAAAGCTTCCATTGTATATTCTATCATATCTTTGGGATAACAAATTCACTCCATCTGGTTTGGCTTTCATGTTTCGTTCACGTCATTGTAGAACTCGCCGATGGGGTTTAGGACCTGGTCATTAAGAAATCCTGCTATGGTCTCTTGAATTGCTTTCAGTTGGTCACGTCGTATGACTTTTTCCTTCAACCATAGAGTCTTCAATAAAAATTAAAGGAAAAGTATTAATATATATATGTGTGTGTTGGTCACATGATTACTTATATATGAGTAATAAAAGAAATTGTGAATATATGAATATATTTATATAACGTACTTTGAGGTTCTCTTCTGGAGTTCTTTTTGAGTACGCCATGATGAACCCGCAAACATAGTATCCGCGGTAGTTGTTCCCCTGTTCTTGCCTCAGAACCCACTTTTACGAGAAAAAAGATCCGGTGAATTGAAAGCATGCATGGTGTTAATTGAATTATATATATATATAAATGTAGCTAGTACTTACTTTGTGTGCGATTACATCTAGTGGCGCTTTACAATGTTTCATGTGGTGTTCCTCAATGAAACTTTTTCAAACACTGCGCCCAATAAAATAAAAAATTAATTTGGCCTTTAATAATTGTTGCAGTTAAGAGATCGGGATATATATAGTTGCTAGAGAGACCAAATTATCCTTGCATAATATCTATCATGTCTTGATACTCTGTTTGCTCTTTTCTTAATGAGTCTAAGATGCTCAACCGACTATTGGTCATATCGATGACCATTAATATCCAGTGATTGCTGCATATGTTTTTATACACAAATATGATCGACATTAACTAGAGTCAACATATATATATATATATATATATATATATATGGGAGATAGCTTAGCTAGTAAGCAGATAATTGAACAAATGTCCATATGATCGACATTAATTATTTAACACTCACTTGAAGTTGTAGGGGAAGAGTATGTCCTTGTTTTGTTGGTTCACTAAGAACATCATGAGATTTTTCTCGAGTTCAGCTTTCCATCGAGGTAGGGGATCAGGGTGTTTGAATACGATATTTGGATCAACGAAACCAACATCATTATCCTTTCTCTTTCTGAGTTCTGTCATCTCATATCTGCATATATAAAAATATAGTGTGAGGATATATAATCTATATATATACATGTAGCTCTATATATATACACTTTAATAGTAGAAAATAATCACACTTACAGACAATAGCAGCTAATAAGACTTTTGTCGAGAGAGTCCAGGTGGCATAGTTGGTGTAATTCTAAAAACTCGACATATATAACATCATCGCTACGGAAGTAATATTGGTTTCTAACTCTGACAGAAACAAAGTTCTCTTCCCATTCACACGCCGCCATGTACCACTTGTTTAGCAGATACATTTGCGTACCCAGTTCACCTAAGGCCTCAGGGTTGTATAGACTCTTTCCATGTTCAAATTTCTTCCAAGGATCCACTTTCGGAGCAGATGGTCCTTCAGCGAGCACTTGGGCAAGGTCCAAACCATTATCCTCGTAAAACCGAACCATTTCCTCAAAATCGACGTTCAGTAAATCTAAGTTTGAACCATATTCATTACGAATGACAAGAGAGGGGACTGATTGTTGCGATTGTCGTCCGAGTTGTGCAACACCTTTTCCTGCTCTAGTCTTTTTCTGCACCGCCTCAAATGACTTGGTGAGAGAGCGATCGTAGTCCGATTTTGGCAGGGTCTTTTGAGATTCCCGCTTTTTCTGGTCCACCTTCTTTCTTAGAAGATCTGGAGGTAGGTAGAAATATGGTTTCTCCGGGTTCTCCCTCGCTTCTCGTTGCTTTCTTACTTTTTCGAAGAAACTTTTCACATCTTTTTGTACTGCATCCTTTAATTCCTTTTCACTTTTCTTGTAAGATAGTTTTTGGGGAATAACTGGATTATAGGAGGTTTTCTTCTTTGCCGGCTGGTGGGCCAACGGCTTCGTTTGCGGGGCGGACCTCTTAGGAGCTGGCTGCTTCTTGATCATCAAGGGAGGCGGGTTAGCCGTTGGAGACCTCCTTGGAGGTGGTGGCGGTGGAGACCTCCTTGGAGGCGTTGGGGACCCCCTTGGAAGTGGCGGCGGTGGCGGCGTTGCATAATCATTGCCCGGAGCACTATGATGATCTGGAGATTGAATAATTGGACTTAGGTTGGCGAAGGCCCTACTGTGTGAGTACAAAAAAGAATAATTAGGTATAAAAAATTGTTATTATTAATCATGCATGTCAATAGAAAATTAGTGAAAAAATTGTTTCATTCACTTTTGTTCGCACCTATTGTCTGGCAGTTGAGGAAGCGGCGGTGGACTAGAGATCCTAGGAATAATGATGTAGCGCTTGTGCCATAGTATGAATGTCTTCTCTGCTTCTACTAGAGTCTTCTCCCCATCACCTCCTGGAATGTCAAGAGCCAGATCACTAAAACCTTTGTTAACTCTATCCACTGAGACGCTAACATATCCAGGTGGTATTATTGTCCCATGGATTCTTGGTGTCTTGGTAGGATCTAGAGGAGAAAAAACACCGAGAGCCACCATGATTGTGGCATTCTGTTTTGGAATATGTAGCTCACATGATGTAAAAGGTGCAGTGATGTCATCCACGGGGAAACGTAGCATTGCGTCATCTTGATTTGGCAACTTCGTGAAACCGCAACTATTTTTCAACTGATCAGAGGGGCTAATATTAATATTGATTCGTGGATCTAATGTCTGCCTTTGGGCACTCATTGCTATTTGCACTTGCTTTATGATTTCGTCCTGCATTCTAGCTTGCATGTCTTTTTCGCGCTCCTGTGCTTGAAGCAACGCCTCCCGTGACTCACGAACATATTCCTCCAACCTGCTGATCCACACTGCTTCCTCATCCTTCCTTCTCTGCCAGCTACTGTAGGTATCTCTGTCGTTAGGGAAACCATGCTCCCAAAAAATGTTCCATCCTAAACCTCTCATTCGGCCACTGTGTTCAGCAGTCCCGATGGCATACGTCAGTTCATCCTTCTCTCTATTAGGCCTGAACGCACCAATAGCTTTAGCTTGTAGAGCATAAGAAAATCTTTGTGATGCTCTTTCGAGTTTTGGGCCATGAATCAGCTTCCCGGTCTCTAGGTCTAGTCTTCCCCCATGAGCGAAAAACCAATTCTTCGCGCGTTTGGGCCAATTGAGTGATTCTGGTGTGATACCCATGGCAAGAATGTCTGTTTCATTTTTTCACTTGGGAATGGCAGTCGCGTATCCACCTGATCTCATGCCATGGTGGTATACCTTCTGTCGGGTATTCTCTTGGTTCCTTCTCACACGTTTTTCACCCTCTTTTGATGTCTTGTACTATACAAAATCATTCCAGTAGGACCTCAACTTCGCGAGTGGGCCACTAGTATTGAAATTGGACGTTAGGTTCTTCTTGACGTATTTCGTGTATAGGGATTTCTTCTAAGTCTGGAATTGTGTGGCCATCTTCTTCATAGCCCACTTTCGAACTAGCTCCTTCAATTCATCATCGTTGATATCATCATAATCATCCGCTTGCAACGTGAAATGTTAAAGGATATCATCCCAAATTAAATTCTTATCAAGATTAGAGACAAAACTAACATGAAGCTCGTTGATGTTTTGCTTCCATTCATGGGCACTGATCGAAGTCTATCCCTTACAAGGCACCCACAGTGTTGCACGAATTTCCTTACATGTGGACCAAGTGGTTCGTCTGTCTCGATATTGAATTCCGATATTATGTAGCGCCCCTCCAATGGCTTTTTCGGGCCTCGAATATTTTTACTTTTAGCCGTTGTGGTCGTCGATCCAGAGGGCTACGTTTAAAAATAAATAAATAAATATCATGTGTACACATAATAGATGATAGATATTCAAATATATATATATATATATAATATTCAAATATATATACCTCGCCAGTATTTTCTTGCACAATATTTTCTTGGTTATCTTCACCGGACGGCACCGTACTTGGCCACGGAAGAGCTCCGATTCTATGAGGAAGGGAACACGGTCTTCCACGACCGTTGCCTCTCTCCCTCATAGAATCAAAGCTCCTCCTTGACGTCTGTTACCGCTCGGCAGAGAACATGCTAGCCGAGATGAACACGGTCTGCAAGTTCAACTAGTACGGATTTTCTATAATTTTCTAACTATTTTCTAAGTATTTCATTTCATGGAAAAAATAATTCTAAAAAATAAAAGGCATGATTTCTAAGTATTTCATTTCATAGAAAAATTAATTCTAAGTGATATGCTCGACATCGGCGAGCTCGCGGGCGTTTCATGGAAAAATTAATTCTAAGTGACCTGCTCGACAAAATTGAGAAAAAACACACGCTCTCATGACCTCACACATCTTCTAAGATCACATAAGCCGCCGCTTGTCGATCCGATCTGACGGGGTTTGACCAACGCTGAGCGTCGTTTAGGTTGCCTTGTTTGACGGTTCATTCATGATTCATGCTACTAACAGGCACATATATACAACAGGCACATACAAGAGATCAATTGAGCCCTAGTCGTCGTCTTCCAAACACAGACCCAATTGATGTCAAGCCGCAAGAAAATCGAAACGACCAAAACACAAACCCAATTGATGGCTCCGGGGCTCCTCATCCTCGGCGGTGCGTCGGCTCGGGCGGCTCCTCCGCTGCGGCATCGCTCGGGCCAGGGATGCTCAGTGCGGGGAAGGCTCGGGCATGCTCCGGTGAGGCAGCGCGGGGAAGGCTTGGGCGCGCTCCGGTGAGGCAGTGTGGGGAAGGCTCCGGGGCTCCTCGTCCTCGAAGGTGCGGCAGCGCGGGGAAGGCTCGGGCGCGCTCCGGCGAGGACTGCAGCGACGATGGACGAGGATGAGCGAGGCATGCGCTGGCCAACCGAAGAAGAAGCGCGCGTGTGCGTGGGGCCAGTGACAGCGTGCGCGTGTGACGAGGCGAGGCTAAGGTGGTCGCCTGGGGGCGGCGGCGCTACTGGATCGGATCGATCTGGTGGAGAAGATGAGGCGATGGCGTGGCAGAGACAGAGAGGAAGAGAACGAGGAGAAGGGCGTGGTTTATAAAGGGAGACCTGTAGTCCTGGGTGATGGTTAGAACCAGGACTAAAGGTCTGATCTTTAGTCCCGGGTGTAGCCTGTAACACCCTAGGTGTTTGGCTCCCACAAAATTGCATTTCATTTCATAAACATATGCATCATCTATGTCATCATGCCATTGTCACTGAAACATACATATGCAACATTCGCAAATTCTGTTTGTTTCATACTTGATTGCTTATGAATGGTAGTAGTGCAACATGTGAAGGCAACATGAGTTTCTTATACCTTGAAACATGGCAACATGGTAGGAATGTGGTAAGTTAAAAATTGCAACAAAAGTAATGAAACATGTGAAACATGGATTTGCAACATTTGAGTGAATTGATTGTTTTGTTGCTTCATCACATGTGATCATTAGAAATTGGTATAGCACTTGTGTAAAGTGGTTGATTATGGTCTAATACACCTTAACTACACCTTGGGTAATTGATGGGACATTGTTCATGTGGATCAAAATGACAAAAATGCCCTCAAGTGGAGGTTTGACTTTGAATGACCCTTAGATTGCCACTGTTTGACTGATTCAAAAGACCAACTTAGAGACCTTGCATGGCTATGCACCCTTTACCAAAGTTGTAGCCAATTTATCAAGGAACAAAAGTTGTTTTATGATTAACTCATGAAAATGGCTAGAACATGTTCAAACAAGGCCCACAAGTCATAATTCCATGCTGAATTCACACTTAGAAAATTTGCTAAGTCATAAATCCAGTTTCAGTTGGATCAAGCCAACTTTGGCTTGATGTAACTTCTGATCCATGGAGAATTAGACGATGATCCTTGAATAGAAGTTGGAGATGGATGGTAGGCCTACAATTTTCATGTTCACGGTTTTTGCAATGGATCAACGGTTTAGCCGTATTAACACGTTGAAGTCGCGCTGTCAGGCGGTTCAAGTTATCTGAATGCAAGCTACAGTACCTGACAGCCATCAGACAACGAGCGCCGCGTGGGTGACACTCGTCGCCGGTCTCCTGCTCACGCTGCCACGCGCCGCGGACGCCCTGGCACGGCTGGCCACGACTTGAGCAACAACCCGCGCGCCTGCCCGACCGGGTCGTCAGTTCCATTTGCATCTCCTTCGCCTCCACCGCGCGCAGCGACAGAGCCGCAGCAGCTTCTCCATTGCCGGCCGAGCTTCGCCATCGCCTTGCACGCTCACCACTGCAAAAACGTGTCGGCCAGTTCGTCCTTAGCTACGCCGTGTTCTTCTCCACCTCCTCCACCTCTCAGCCATGTCGTTTGGGGCTTGGTAAGGGCGTATTCGCCATTTCCTCCACCGCCGCCATGGCGGGACCTCGCTGGAGTTGGCGCTCCACACGGCCAACTGCCACCACGGCCTTCCCATCCTCTCCTCTGTGCTTGGTTAGCTTCGTAGTGAACTCCGGAAGCTCGTCCCGAGCTTAGCCGCACCCTACGGGGTCGGGCCTCACCGGAGCCGACCAAACCGTGGTCGTGCGCCGCCATGGCCGTCGCCACTCCCTCTAGCCGCTGCAATCGTTACAATAGATCCTCTAGGTGCGCACGGGTGAGGCGAACCTGTTGGCGCCAATGGCCTCGCCGGAGCTGTCACTGGCGACGAGCTACGCCACCGTCCTTTCCTCCTCCCCTGTCTTTCTCTCTGACTAGCGGGGCCCGCTTGTCAGCAGCCGCGCGCAGGCGGGAGCCGACCGTGGGCCGCGTCGTGTTTCTAGGCCGCGCTGAGTGTGCTAGCGCACGCGTCGCAGGCCGCAGTGGCTTTCCGGGCCGGCCTAGCAGTAGTTGGTTAGGGTTTTCAATTTGTTTTGTTTTGTTCTTTTTCACAGATTTGAGTACAGATTCAAAAATGTATATCTCTTGGTTGGTATATCCAAATGATGTGGTTCCAATTTTGTTGAGTTCATGATAATGTCTAGTTTATATCAAAAATATAATTTATGCCATGTTCTGTTATGAAAAATGGAGTTGCTAATTATCTCTTTTAATCATGAAGGAAATAGGGGTAATTATATCTTTTTCTATGTAACTCCAAATGGCATGAAATTTTTATGGTGTACTGCTCATATCATGAATAGCTTGTAGTTAAATTTTCATATATTTTGGACACTGTATGTAGGAGATAGAAAATTCTCTTGTTTAAATGGATGGATCTTGTGTGAATTTTCATAATTTTTCTATAGATCCAGTAAAGGTAAAATTTGGTGAGTGCTATTCTTTTGCTAGAATGATGCTAGGAAAAATATAAAATCTATTGCTTGACACTTTTCAATAGGGTTTCCTAATTATGCTAGAAATAGCCATGCCATGTGTTAATTTTGATACAACAAGTTCTGCTAGCCCAATTTCTTTGAAATTTTTATGGTAGTCTATGTAAAGCATGAGGTAGCTACTGTAATTTTTGTAGATTTTCTGTACAGTTTTACTATATGTTGCTTTAATCACCTAATTAACTAAATAAATTAGAAAATGACATTAAATAATTTATTTAGAAGTTGGCACTATACTTTCTGATGTTCCTCTGGTATGTACAACAAGTTGGTAAACTTGGTTTGGTCCAATTATGCTTTTGCATCATCACTAAATAATTAATTTAGTAAACCTATCATTTCTGGATAGATTATATGTTTACTTGAATTTGATTGGGTTAACGTAAGAATCATGCTTTGATGTTCACAAATGATTTGTAGAGAATTTTATAAGCTTTCCAGAATGTCCTCATGCAAGTCATTTGGATTTGTAGAACTCTTGTTGTGATTGAATTAAGGAACTACTCGTGTGCATATGAAACTTTAACTGCTGATTTAAGTATGCCTTTACTATTTCCTAAGCTTGTGGTAATGTTCCTAGGTGTTAGGCCTTTAACTGAAGATGAGCATCTTTATCTTAGGTTATGCAAGTTTGGTAAGTTGATCTCATTCTTCAAATTAAGTTAGATACATGTTTAAAGTGATTTGAATAGAGCTATTCTTAATCGGTAAACGAGTGTCCAGTGATGTTTTCGTTAAACATTTACTGTGATTTATTCATCATGAGCATCATGTCATTCCTTATGCATCCATGATATTTATCTTGTGCATCGGCATGCAATAGGTGTACCGGAAGGTGTGACACTGTTGGAATTCGAGGAACCGAGCAGGGAGCAGCAGCAGCCAACACCGGAGATTCAGGAGGTGCAACCCACGGGAGAGGTGCCAGACGAGGTCACCGTTGAGTGTCCGGATCACCGTCCGTGCAACTTTGTGAAAGGCAAGCCCCAGAGCATATTAAGCCTCCTAATTTCTGAAATGTAGTTAAAGTATTATTGTTACATATATATATTGTTGCATTAAGTTTAGATGTTGGATGCAAACACTTGCTGCATTGGTTATCCAAGCCTCTTAATTTGAATTGAAGACCGGGCGGAGGCTTGCCGGTTTGTAGTGACTCCGTCTGTGTCGCTTAAGGACCGAATCTTGGAGCCTTTCCTGTTCATGTTGAACGCATTCCTCTCTCTTAGTTGGCCGGGTCTGGAGACTGACCACGAAACCGAGTAGCTCACCTCAGGCCAGGAGTCAATAAGTATAAAGTGCGCCTCGGAAGGGAGCCATAGGCGTGAGTCCAAGGGCAGGTGATTTAAAAGTCCTAATCGTCCTGGCAGAAGGGTAATCCCTGAGAGTGCTGGCGCTGATCGAACCCGCGAATTTAGTTCCTGAGTTGTCCCAAAGGTGACCCACGGCTACCCTTGCAAAGTATGCCAGGGTGAGAGTTAGGAATACCCCCTCAGCTGAGTTGTAATTAGATTCGAGTCACCGTCTCTCCCGGTTAGTGAGAACTTGACGGGCTTATCTCCAAAGTAGATACACTAAATAGCATAATGGTTCGGAAATGATGATATGATGATGACAGCCTTATTATACCTGCTATGGTTAATATTGATTGCTCCTAATAAGTGAGTGCTCTAGTACAGGTGCTAATCTAGTGGATAGGTAAATGATGATAAGCTTGATGCTAAGTTTAAATTGGTTACTATGCTCATAAGCTCTTTTATGCAACTGTGTCTAGCTAGCCCACCTCATAAGCCTTGCATGACCCTTGGTGTCTTTTATTTCTGGTTTTGACGGGTAAGTCTAGCTGAGTACCTTCTCGTACTCAGAGTTTATCTCCCACCTGTTGCAGATGACCAGTTTTACTTTGGTTGCTGCAAATATTGCCTTCTCCCGGCTGGGGATGAAGACTAGACTGTTGGGCGCGGTCTCTCCTAGTTTTCGTATCTGAAGATGCTTTTGTGGGACATGACTAAGATCTGGCAATATATTTGAAACTATGAAGTTATGTACTAAACTATGTTGCTTCCGCAAATTTGAACTGGGATTGTAATATTTCATTTGAACTCTGATGGATGTAATCCGAATGCTACTTGGGAAATGTTGTAACGAATGATGTGTTGTGTTGAATCACTACGGTCTTGGTTTGTATGTCGAGAGTTGGTTGAAATCCTTCGTGATTTCTGGACTACCGGGATTATGGGAGCTTAAGTACAGGAATTTGATCACTTCGGTGATTGTTTTTGTACTTACGTTCTTATGATTTGGTCGGTTCTGTTATATAGCCACGACCCGGGAGTAAAGGGGATTTTGGCGGGCCACGGAAACGTAGCCCACCTTAGCAAGGTTCTTTAGTCCCGGGTGATGGTTAGAACCAGGACTAAAGGTCTGACCTTTAGTCCCGGGTGTAGCCTCGGCCCGGGAGTAAAGGGGATTTTGGCGGGCCGCGAAAACGCAGCCCACCTTTAGTCCTGGATTGTTGATCCACCCGGGAGTAAAGGTGGGCTGCAGTTTGGCTTCTCGCTAGTTTCAAGCTCCATTTGTTTTTTTATATATTTCTTTCTATAAAATGTTAAAGTCTTATTAATTGCACAATAAATTAAATACAATGCATAAAATTGTTTTAAAAGAATATGGACTTAGTTTTGCTTTATTGCACACAGGAAAATTGTGTGACCTAAAGTTTTTTGTTTTTTCTTATAAGTATTGAAACATAATGTCATTAATATTTACTATTTCGTTAATGCAAAAATGTAGTGTTTAATTTAAATCATTAAAACTTTTGTTTTCGATTAGAAATTTGTTTTCACATCATTTTAACGTAAATCTTTTCATTTTTTCATCACTCATTGTCCAAAAGTGACATGGAAATCCCACCATCAAACACAAATTTAATCTGAACATAGAAAAAAAGGAAACACCTAATAAACATATCTGAATTCACAATTATTACATAATACCTCTAATACACACTATTAAACATCACTATATATATCAAGCGGGCACGGTAGTGAACTTCTTCTTACGTATATCCCTTGGTTATGATCGCGTTGTAACCATGGAGTGTCCTCATCATTTAGCTGGATGCTTGGGTCTTTGTTCACTGTGAAGGGTGGAATTCAGTCATCCTTTTCATAATCTTCTGATGTGTCTGACTTGTCTTCAATTTCGACAATGTTTCTTTTCCCTAAAAGAACTATGTGACGCTTTGGCTCATTTATTGGGTCGTTGTTGTTTTTCCCCCTCTTCGATTTTGTAGACATGTCCTTGACATAGAACACCTGATTCACATCCTTGGCAAGTACGAACGGTTCGTCTTTGTACCCAATATTGTTGAGGTCCACGGTTGTCATTCCATACTGGTTGTCGACTGCTACCCCACCTCCAGTCGCCTTTACCCATTGGTACTTGAACAAAGGTACCTTAAAAGTAGGTGCATAGTTTAGTTCACATATCTCCTCTATGCGGCCATAATATGTTTGCTTATTTTCATTAGGGTCGGTGGCATCTATGCGAACACCACTATTTTGGTTGGTGCTCCTTTTATCTTGGGCTACTGTGTAAAATGTATTCCCATTTATCTCGTACCCTTTGTATGAGAGGATATGCCACGATGGCTGTCTAGCCAACAAATACAGTTACTCATCAATACTCTCATCACCCTGACATTCTTTTCGTAACCAGTTGCTGAAAGTTTCCATGTGCTGACGCGTAATCCAAGCTTCAAACTTCCCTGGAAACTTGGATCGGAGCAACTCTTTATGTGTCTCGATATACGGATCCACCAAGGAGGAGTTTTGTAGAACTGTGTAGTGTGCTTTATTAAAATAATTGTCCTGCATACCAATATATGTTTTCTTGCCTAGTGTCCCCTTTCCACTTAGTCTCCCCTCATGTTGCGATTCAGGAACACCAATCGGGTCAAGGTCGGAAATAAAGTCAACACAAAACTCAATGACCTCCTCTGTTCTATAGCCCTTGGCGATGCTTCCTTCTGGCCGAGCATGGTTGTGAACATATTTCTTTAGGACTCCCATGAACCTCTCAAAGGAGAACATGTTGTGCAGGAACACAGGACCGAGGATACTAATCTCCTTGACCAGGTGAACTAGAAGGTGTGTCATGATATTAAAGAAGGAAGGAGGGAACACCAACTCAAAGCTGATAAGACATTGAACCATATCATTCTGTAGTTTAGCTAGATCCATTGGATCGATTGCCTTATGAGAAATTGCATTGAGGAATGCACATAGCTTCATGGTGGTTAGACGTACATTTGGAGGTAGAATTCCTCTTAATGCAACTGGAAGCAATTGCGTCATGAGCACGTGGCAGTCATGAGACTTTAAGTTTAGGAATTTCTTCTCTAGCACATTTATTATACCCTTTATATTCGAGGAGAATCCAGATGGTACCTTGATGCTTGCTAGGCATTCAAACATGCTTTCCTTCTCTTCTTTGCTAAGAGTGTAGCTGGCAGGACTTAAGTAATGGCGTCCATCATCTGTCTTCTCTGGATGCAAGTTGTCTCGTTCTTTCAAACACCGCAGGTCCTGTTGTGCTTCAAGTGTGTCCTTAGGCTTCCCATACACACCCATGAAACCTAGCAGGTTCACACAAAGATTCTTCGTCAGGTGCATCACGTTGATCACGCTACGGACCTCTAGGACTTGCCAATAGGGTAGCTCCCAAAATATGGACTTCTTCTTCCACATGGGTGCGTGACCGTCGGTGTCGTTCGGAACAGGTTCGCTGCCATGCGCCTTTCCAAATACTACTTTCACATCCTTGACCATATTGAGTACATCCTCACCAGTTCGGTTGCCCGGCTTGGTCTGGTGGTCTGCCTTACCTTTAAAATGCTTGCCTTTCTTTCTTAGGGGGTGATTCGTAGGAAGAAATCGACGATGGCCAAGGTACACGACCTTTCGACATTTTTTCAAGAATATACCTTTAATGTCATTGAAATAGTGCGTGCATGCATTATATCCCTTGTTTGATTGTCCTGAAAGATTACTTAGAGCAGGCCAATCATTGATTATTACGAACAATAATGCTCGTAGGTCAAAGTGCTCCAGTTTGTGCTCATTCCACACATGTATACCTGGTCTGTTCCACAAAGGTAGAAGTTCTTCAACTAGTGGCCTCAGGTACACATCGATGTCGTTGCCAGATTGCCTTGGGCCTTGGATGAGCACTGGCATCATAATAAACTTACGCTTCATGCATAACCAGGGAGGAAGGTTGTAGATACATAGAGTAATAGGCCAAGTGCTATGACTACTGCTCTGCTCCCCGAAAGGATTCATAACATCCGTACTTAAAGCAAACCTTAAGTTTCTTGCGTCATTTGCAAACTCTGAGAATTCTCTATCGATTGCTCTCCACTGGGACCCATAGCAGGGTGTCTCAACATATTGTCTACCTTACGGTCTTCTTTGTGCCATCGCAACAACTTTGCATGGTCTTTGTTTTTGAACAGACGTTTCAAGCGTGGTATTATAGGAGCATACCACATAATCTTGGCAGGGATTTTCTTCGTGGGACGTTCGCCCTCAACATCACCAGGGTCATCTCGCCTGATCTTATATCACGATGCATGACATACCGGGCATGCATCTAACTTCTCGTACTCCTCGCCACAGTAGAGGATGCAGTCATTAGGACATGCATGTATCTTCTGGATTTCTAATCCCAAAGGGTAGACTAACTGTTTTGCTTCGTACGTAGTGGCGGGCAATTCGTTATCCTTCGGAAACATCTTCTTTTGGATTTTTAGTAACTCCCCAAATCCCTTGTCAGATACACCATTTTTTGCCTTCCATTGCAGCAATTCCAGTGTGGTACCCAACTTTTTCTACCCTGCATCACAAGTTGGATATATCAATTTCTTGTGATCCTCTAGCATGCGCTCGAACTTGATCTTCTCCTTTTCACTTTCGCATTCTCTTTGTGCGTCACGAATGGCATGACCAAGATCATCAGCGGGCTCATCTTCTGCCCCTACCTCTTCTTCAGCTTCCCCCATTGCAGTATTATTGAAGGCACCATATTCAGTAATAATGTCATCATCGTCACATTGTTCTTCTTCACCTTCTTCCATTACAACCCCGGTTTCTCCGTGCTTCGTCCAACAAATATAGTTTGGCATGAAACCTGACTTCAACAAGTGTGAATGAAGACTCCTTGAACTAGCATATTCCTTCAAATTCTTACATATGGCACATGGGCAGCACATGAAACCATCGCGTTTGTTTGCCTCGGCCACACGTAAGAAAGAATGCACGTCCTCAATGAACTCTTGGGAGCGGCGATCAGCATTGTACATCCAATGCCGGCTCATCTGCATTACATGACATACATACCATATTAAAACCTAGAACATAATTAGTTAAGTATACGACATGCATGCCACCACACAAGGTATTAATTTATGAAAGTCTCGCTACAATGTAGACAATCCCAACTATCACTAAAAAAACTAAAGCTAAAATGCACTTCAGCAGCATAAGGATTTCGCGACCAATCCCAACTAAAACAGACAGATCATGCGTTTGTTCAACATCTATGGGCTTCTTCCGCAGGATCACTGCCTCATCAGCCGCCGTAGCCGCCTGTGTAAGAGAGTTTTGCACGTGTTCAACAAACTCTTCCTCCCAATACCAGCCTGAACATCCAGTGTCATCCCACTGAAATTAAAACAAAAAATTAGAACTCTAATCACAATCATCATGAAAATAAGTATAAATTAACCATAATCATCAAATACGATAAAATAACTCACATTGCGATCCAGACACTTGTAGAAGATACGGCCCTTGTTGAGACACTCATTCCTCACCCGGTACTCTATCACAATCTTCTCACACTTGCCGCATGCAATGAGAGGGAGGTCCGGCCCCAGTCGCTTTAGAATCCGATGAGAGGCCGAGGACCCGGAAGCAGTTGCCATCTACTCTCTATACTCATTTTTAATATAATATAAATTTCTTATTTTATAAACAAATAAAATTAAAAAAACTCTAAAATTCTCTATATCTCTAAACCATGAAGTGTGCTATGCATGCTAGAAATGAAAGCTGAATACTAGTTTTGAATAACTACTTTAACCTTCCTTCATCCAAATATGCAAACTTTAAAGTGATTTTGAGCTTAAATGGCTTACAAATAAAAAAAATCCACCATAAAAAACCACATATATCTAGTCCACAAAATGAGATATGCTACTGATGAAACATGAGAGTATAAAGTTGGTAACCTTTAGAACCGAAGAATCGATGGAGGAATCGAAGAAATCTTGTGATTATCGGCAATGAGGAAGAAGAGAGGCCGACGATGAAGCAAGAACACTGAGGTCGAAGTGGCTCGGGCTCGGGGAGGAAGAAGGGGTATATAGGAGGAGACCTTTAGTCCCGGTTGGAGACACCAACCGGGACTAAAGGTCCCTTTCTAGTCCCGGACGGAGCCTCCAACCGAGAGTAAAAGTTAACCTTTAGTCCCGGTTGGTAGCTCCAACCGGGACTAAAGGTCCCCTGCAGCAAAAACCTGCCGCAATAGCCGTTGGGCAAGGACCTTTAGTCCCAGTTGAAGCTACCAACCGGGACTAATGGTTTCTCTAGTCCCGGGCGCGAAAAATATCAGGACTAAAGCTAAATTTCGAAGTGGATCAAAGGTCGTTTCTCTGCTAGTCGGTGAACGAAATAATAAGTTAATTGCCATGGATAAGAAAAGAAAGCATATCCCCAAGACAATTAAGTATTCATGCATGTGTAGGCTCTGTGATTCTTATGTGAGGATCTGTCTGGGGCATATCATGGAACAAGATTTGCTTCGCACATGGGAAACCAAACCAACAAGGAGGTCTAGATCAGCTGGTAAGTTTGTATTAATTTAATTAAATCACTGATTACGGAGACTAACAATAGTACGAAAAGCGGACAAAGGTTGGTTTGTCCGGTAAGCAGCGGAGTCGTGGCGTTCCCTAGGCACCTAATTCAAAGAGAAGCTTCTGTGGTTGAAAGCAATCAAAGAGGAAGACACATATAATATGGAGACAAATACAAATGGGTTAGGAATAAAGAAATGGTTGAGGGAAGAAGGCTGAGTAGGCAAGCAGGAACAGATCAAGAGCCCCCACACACTAAATTCAAGGACCATGACAGCAACTCCTACTCGCCTACCATTGTGTGGTGTTGCTAATAATAATAATTGAGCAGCAACGTCACCGCGATATCAGCAACAGCTTAGCTAATCAAAGAGCTGTATATATAATGTGCTCATTGCAAATTTTGAAGCCCCCTTATATATTCTGCACCTTCTTTTTATTTGATTGACGACAGATCCAGCTTGTCACTGAAAGTACACAACAATGCAATCTCGAAACATAGATCAATAGTACCTACTATAAGTTTGAAACATATGTAGATCAATAGTAGAATAGTGCCTACCATAAGGTACACAAAACTCTTGGACAACTAGATTATATCGCCGTGTCTTATAGTCCGAGGGGATTTATTTTTCTCTATGGTGTAATTTAGTCTATAATTTACCACCGGTGGAAACTGTTTGGCAGTTTCATGGATGTTCTTGGGTATGTATAGCCTGTATAAGAAACCCTCATAAGCAGCCATTAGTTACACCAAAAGGAGAGCTTACCAAGGCATTCAAAGAACAAGTTAGTGATCAAACTAATCATGCTGATAATTTTATCTAAAACCCACTCCTTTGAATAAGATATCAATGGCGGATGGTTGCTGGAACTGGCTTCAACTTGTAAGAGAGGACCATTGGTTTTCCTTGAAAAACAAAACATCCAATCAAAGTGTTTCTCTGGTCTAACAAGGCACCATAGATATATAAGATTTGTCATCCATATTGCATATTATTCAGTTATTTGCTTATTATTCACTCGCCGTGTTTTAATAATGTGCTGTTTTTTTATGCGGTCCAGTACTGAAAATAATCATATTATGTTCTTCATCCTAACAAGTAAATACCATAGAAACAATTGAGTATTTTTTTCTTTATTTTGATGACTTTGGTGACCTGATTGTTCAGGTGATGGTGGGGTAATTGAGAGCGAGGCTTTTATTAGAGTCACTCAAAAAATGTTATATAATTCCTATAACAAATCTGGGATCGCTCATCCACTCAAAAAATGATATATAATTCATGTAACAAATCTGGGATCGCTCATCTTCACCAGATATTTGTCAGGTTTAGAATATGCTACATACATACCCTCCTCGCAAGGAAGCAAACTAAAAAGTGGAAAAGAGGTTAATTAGTGGGTGGTTACAGGAAAGTAAAAAAGATGGGGTAGTAGATTGTAGAAGTAGCCAGTAGGATAAAAAAGGAGGCATGCACTCACTCACTACAGACTACAGGTAGAGGTAGGGGGTGGATGGATGGATTTGTAATTTAAAGTCTAAGACAAGGCTGGATAGATTGTTTTTATATTAGGTCCACCCACTGGTTGTTAGCTTGGGAGATGAGATGAAGAGCATCCATCCATCCATCCGTCCATCTGACCATCCCTAACCACAACACCCACTCCCAACCTCAACGTGTGCATAGCAAGCCCCCTTCCCCATGCAACCTTTGATTTGAAGAGAGGTTACCAAATCATCCACCGTTAACAGTACTTAATTAGCACTATATCTCTGTCCTGGTTCATCATATCCGTTGCCTTGGGATTATGTCCAAGTTATAGTTCACGTGTGCTAAGGTCATTAAATATAGGTATCATTGTTAAGATGTGTGATAACAGGGTAAAAAAAAGGTGGTGCTAGTATTTCACTTATATGACTTCACTGGAAGTTAATTGGTAAAAACTATCTAGTAATAGTTAGGGGCGGAATTGAGAGGTGACTCTTATATTGCATCACCTTCCGCTCAACAACTTTTTTCTACCTATACTAGAAATGTATTCGAGAATATATATATACTGGACCCATAGCTGTGGAATATATATATTGCCTTTCTTGTTGTAGTATTCATGATAAGCTCTAGTAGCTTTTTTTCTTTGGAATATCTTCCCCCCTTTATTTGCATCTATAACATGTGAATTTGTTAATGTTCAATGCAGCTGTTGGGTGGTGCATGTTCCCATATGCTTATTTACTCGTATCTGACTTATAATCCACGGCTTGAACAGTATTTTTCTCTCACACCAATCCAGCCAGTAGTACTTTCAGCCATGGCTTATAAGCCAATTCAACCAAAACGAACAGGCTGATTGTGCGGCTAATAAGCCAGCTCTGCAATTTGGTGCAGAAAGAAATGAGGGGGGTTTGGTTTGGTTTGGTTGGTGGACCCGTGCCATCGCGTAAGCTCGTGGACCACATGAACCACCCAAGGAGGCAATGCAAGGAGGGGGGGGAGGCCGGCTGGCCCCCACCACTAATGACTTCTCTCATTGGGGCGTTGATGTCACACGTGATAAATCCCCCCTTGCCTCCATGCCTTTGTCCTCAAATGATGTCATGATTCTGCGTATCTCGCCCATCAGCTAGCTGGCATCAAAACCCCCCAAAAAACCAGATGCACTAGGAGCACTGATGGAAGAAGTCATTAGTAATTTCCAATGCAATCTGCAGGTTTTCATCCTTGATCGTAACTGAATGATTTTGTTTTTACTGCACGAGACAAATCCACCTAAATAAGCAGGCAGCACAAGGGTTGCTATGTGCTGCTGGAGCTGGATAGATAGAGAGAGAATGAGAGATGCCTAGGCTTTGTCGTAAAGAAACAACTCGGCAAGTAGCTGCCGAGGGCTCCTACTCCTGTGGTGGTTACACCAGCAAATAACTCCAAGCTGTGAACAGTAGGGAAGGGGGTTAGTTAAAGGCAGTGTAATCCTGGCCTGCTCAGCCCAACAGCAACCAATTCATTTAATAAAAGGAGGAAAAAAACATTTCTTTTGGAGGGAGGCACGCATTATTCCATATTTGGTGCTGTTGTTAGTGGGTGCTGCTAGCCAAGCACAGCTTCAGCTTCTTCTCCCACCCTTTTCCATATCACTCAAGGAGGAGAGGGAAGGAGGGAGCTCAGACTATTGCTGGCTGCAGAGGAGGAGGTGGAGAGGAGGGAGAAACAGAGAGAGAAGGGAGCTCCTTTTTCTTTCTGGAATTGTTATTTTATCCTGGGAAGGATCTGATTTTGTTCCCATATTGGGAGGATTGATTATCTTTCTCAGCTCTCCCCTTCTTCCCCTCCCCTCGACCCTCAGCCTCAACAAGATCAGCTTTGCTGTGGAGGCAATCCCTGCCTGCCTGCCTTGTTGCCTGCTCCTCCAGTGCTCCCCATGAGAGGAGCACACCACACCTTCAGGTCCAGCTCGTCTTCCCTCCCATTTTCTTATTGCCTCGCCTTGTAACATCTGCACCTCCTCCATGGCTCCATGCTGCCGCAGCAGCAGGAGCAGACGAATTTCTTATCTCCGGTTCGCGGATGAAAAACACTCTGAATTCTGGTTCTCTTGCTGTTCTTGGATTCGCGGGCTGCTCTTGCTTCCTTGGATTAGCAGAGTTGGTAGGGTGCTGCTGTTTCTTCTCTCTGAATTTGGAGGAAAAGATTGAGCTCTGATTTTACTTTAGTTGGATACGGATGATAAGATGATCTTTTCTTGTGCTGGCGTTGAGTTTTCTTGTAGAATCCAAAGCTCCCAAGGAGAAAAGATGCTCCTTTTTGACATTGAGGAGACATGCGTTCACCAAAGTTCTTCCCTTTCTTGCTCTACCAACTACTACTGATACTCGCGAACCACATATCCGATTCGTTTGAATTCTTTGTTTCTAGCGTCCTCTTTTCCAACTGGCAACCCACTCGTTTCGTTGGGTATCTTGGCTAATAATTTGAACTTATTGGTCCTTTCGAGTTGGATTTATGACTGAATTTTACAAGTTTTCCTCGTTCCTCTTTGGATGTTTGCATGAATGAAAGCCAAGCTCTTAAAGCTCTGTTCCCTTTACTCCTAACCTTTTTTGTGGTACTTCTTGTGTTGTGTTGGAATTACTGCACCCCAAGTGCTTTTTCGACCAAGGAAATCTTACGTCTTTTCATCAGAATTAACTGCTGCTTTTGTTCTCTAGTACTAGTACTAGCTTGTAACAGCAAAGTTTTTGCCTTGGAGCTCTCTCCTGGTTTCACCCCCTTTTATGTCGTAAATAAATATAGTCTCTGCTAGAAAGGATTTTTTTTTTTTTTTGCCTCAAAACTGTGGACTAGGAGGCTAAGCAGTTTTATCTCTTCTCCCAGATTGATCAGAAAAGGCTTTGTTCGAATTGGTAGCACGCCCGTGAGGCATCTTTGAGGACCCAGTCTATTGATTAAACAAGGTACTGCATAGAAATGAGCAGTACTCTCTCAAGATTCTGCTTTTCAAACTCCAACAAGCTATTCGTCCAATTCTCCTTTCCATGAGATATAGTTTATATCCAGCCTCTTGTTCTGTTATTAAAAAAAAGTTTATATCCAGCCGTGTTTCTAAATAATATTGGCCCAATTATTTGATTTTGGTTTCTTGCGACGTGTGATTGTCTATCTTGGTATAACAAATGGAATTCACAAGCATATACTCTTGTTTATCATGATAACGGAGGCAGTGCTCTCGATCCAATCTAAAAGTGAAAGAGGACCACCTGTGCCTCCAGCCTGCCAATCGGCTCATCGAATTTTCAGTCCATATGTTCTCACTTCTACTGCAAATTTTGTATTAAACCCTTTTGCGTACAAAGTTTCTATTGAATCCATTTCCGTTTCACTGAACTGCTTTGCAAATAAATTGGTGTGTCATTTTATTTATACTGCAGAGAAGATAAACCTTATCAATCTTGAATTTTATTAAAGCTTCCTATCTGACCCACTTTGCTTCACTCAATTGCAGGAAAGCTGTAAGCGAAAGGTTTCTGTCGGCTGCTGAAAGTTGATTCATCAGTCAATTTCCAAGGTGGTTCTGCATACGCAGTATCTTTTGCAGTAATCTTGATCAGCGAGCGGCCAGAACTGTATGATGGCTACTTATTACTCGAGCCAGGGCAGTGAAAGGGACTCACAGAACATGTATTCTAGAGACCCCGGCAATGCATCCTATCCGATGCCATCGGCTCTAGGGAACTTGCTTTATCTGAACAATCCTGCTTCTGGACCATACACAGAGTTCAGTGGCATTCTACAGTCCCAGCAGAATTGCATAGAGATGCCTGAACCTGGCCATCCTTCAGTGATGTCCCAAGACTCATCTGCAAGGGAGTTCGACATGCTTGGTTCCCACCAGGGGCAGCGCTCTTTCGGCCTAGTCAAAGATATGAAGAACGAGATGTTGATGCATATGATGGATGGATCACAGAGCAGTACAGCTGATCTCATCCATGATGATGCCCAAAATGGTATACAGCTTGATTTTGGTGTTCTGAACAACCACGGCTCGTCGAACATTCCCTCGGTGCAAGGCCAAGGTTTATCTCTCAGCCTCAACACACAAATCCTGGCACCTTCCTTGCCATACTGGTCTGTCAAACCAGATATGTTGTCGCCACACTCTTACCATGATAGTCTTCGAGTCGATGACATCCGAATGAAGAGTATGCAGTCCGAGTCCTCACGGGCAATCCGGAACTCAAGGTATCTGAAAGCAGCTCAAGAGCTGCTTGATGAAGTTGTGAACGTTTGGAAGAACATCAAGCAGAAAGCCCAGAAAGAACAGGTAGAAGCAGGAAAGACGGATGGCAAAGAGACCGAGGGAGGGCCGAAAAGTGAGGGTGTGTCCTCTAATCCGCAGGAATCTGGTGCCAATGCAGCACCGGAGCTTTCTACTGCTGAGAAGCAAGAGCTTCAGAACAAGATGGCAAAGCTGATGGCAATGTTGGATGAGGTGGGTGACACTATTCGTCCACTATCACGTGCTTTTCTTTTGCAATAAAATTGCAACAGTCAACATCACTTCTTTTTTATTACTGTAGATACAGCGTTTCATAGCTTAGTGAGATTAGAACATGGATTCGTAGAGTTCATCCTGTAAGACTTTGGATAAAACGTTTATTTATTTTTATTTAACAACCATTTAATGCTGAGGAAACATATTCCAGGTGGACCAGAAATACAAGCACTACTACCACCAAATGCAAAGTGTGGTTTCGTCTTTTGATATGGTAGCTGGGCCTGGAGCTGCCAAGCCTTACACTGCAGTTGCTCTCCAAACAATCTCACGACACTTCCGGTGCCTCAAGGATGCTATCAATGATGAGATTAATGTCATCAGGAAGAAGCTCGGGGAGGAAGAAAATTCATCTGGCAAGGAGGGAAAACTAACTCGTCTCCGGTACATCGATCAACAGCTTAGGCAACAACGAGCTTTCCAACAGTATGGCATGATCCCACAAAATGCTTGGAGGCCACAGAGAGGGCTTCCTGAAAACTCTGTTACCATTCTTCGTGCTTGGCTCTTTGAGCATTTCCTTCACCCGTAAGCAGCTTCCCATGTGGCGCTTTATTCAGTATTCCTTGTGTTCTTTTTCTTGTTCCTCACCATCTGTCATGACATTATCTTGCAGGTACCCTAAAGATTCTGAAAAATTGATGCTAGCAAGGCAAACAGGCTTGACAAGGAGTCAGGTAATGTTTCTTATTCGTATTTTTCCTGGTCCATATTCCAGTTCACATGTGCATAGCAGCTGATATAGTACTGCTGAATGCTGAATGCGCCTCAAACATGTAGTCAAATGCCAGAGGCTGTTCAGCATTATGGTTATTCTTGCCTTTGATGTTCCTATCCTGAAACTGTTGCTACTTGTATGATTTCATCGATGCATCTTGACAGAGGACAACATACCCTTTTACTAGATTAACATCTCCTGCTTAAGTTATTTGGGTTTTACTATTCAATATCTCTATATTCTGACTGTACTTTCATGCCTCTCCAGATTTCAAACTGGTTCATCAATGCCCGTGTCCGCCTCTGGAAACCGATGATCGAGGACATGTACAAAGAAGAGATTGGAGATATCGAGCAAGACTCCAATTCTTCCTCCGACAACGCGTCAAGAAGCAAGGGCAAGATGGCATCTTCTGAAGACAAGGAGGACCTGAGAAGTTCTACGCCTCGGGTCTGCGAGAGCAGCCAGCTGAGCGAGTCAAGAGCCAGCATGAGGACCATGAACGTCGGCGGTGGAGCATCCATGGGATTCCAGAACGAGCCGAACCCTGACGACAGCTTCATGAACCTGATGCTGAAGGACCAACGATCAAACGAAGAAGATGGCGGCCTCCTCCTCCACAATGCTGTGGCGCAGCACCAAGATGAGAACGCCCGGTTCATGGCGTACCACCTGGCGGAACTTGGGAGGTACGGGAACGGCAATGTATCGCTCACCCTGGGGCTGCAGCACTCCAGCAGCAGCCTCTCGGTTCCGAACGCCCAGCAGAGCTTCCCCGGTGTCGGTGTCGGTGTCGGTGTCGGAGACGATGACATCTACAATGCCACCGCTCCTCTCGGTGTCAGCGTGGCGTCTTCGGACTACGAGTCGATGAACCAGATGGATCAACGGCAGCGGTTCGCGCAGTCACCCCTTCTGCATGATTTTGTGGCCTGAATGCTCATTTGCTCATACATCAGATGATTTGTAGCACCTGCCGGCCGGCCGGGTGAATAATATATATATATATATAAGCCTGAAAAGGAGCATTGTTGGGTTGTAGCCTGTAGTTTCAATTGGATACAGATTGGAGGTATAGCAGGAAATGTAATATAGCGTAGGTGGTTGGGGTGATAGGGTAAAAAAAGGATCTTGTAAAGATGAAACACACTATACTATACGTGTAAAAGCTTGTGATTTGGGGTCACCATACTGTAAAGTAATGGCTACTTAGGGTCCAGGAATATATTGGTATATGATGAATGTTCGAATGGGACCGAGCCAGCTAGAGTAGCAATCAAGATTTAAAAGCATTTCTGTGAATTCATCACATCTAGTGTGCGAATGTTCTAGCTGCTGCAGACTCAAAAATCATGTTCAGATAACAGCTGCTAGAAACCTGCACTGCTCCAAGCTGTGCCGCCATATCTATGAGTTGCATATCTCAGAAGAAGGTGCAATTGTTTCAAGTCTAGCAACCTATGAGATTTATGCAAATGCAAGAAGCAAAAACATTTGGCCATATTTATGAGAACAAAACTGACGAGCTTCTAGTTTCAGGCCAGCTTGTTGCGAGTCAATTCTATCACCTCAGCAAAAGGAAAAGGCCAGTTCGTTTGCACTAGAAAAGTTCAATAACGCTACGCCTTGGCACACTTCCTACTTGTAATTTGCTCCGATCAAACAAAACTACTAAGCCAAGCAAAAAATATATAAAGGGCGGTCAGGCATGTCGTCAAAAGCATCTCTGTGAATTCATCACTTCAGTTAACAGCTTCATCAAGCACTGCACCTGCACTGGCATGCTTCCGTACACAAGCAGGGCGTGAGAACGTTGTAGCTGCGGCTACCCCAATCATATCAAGATAGTTAGCAGCATATGGTGGTCTAAACTGCCGCTACCCTCCGTGAATTATACACTACAGAAAATAAGTAGCATCGTTTCAGGTCTAGCAACCTAGGTCGATGTAAAAGTAGGCAACCATCCGAGTGTTTTGTCAATTCTACGACAACAAAATTGAAGAGCTTCCAGTTCTGCGTCAGCTTCTTGAAGGCATCAACTACTTCAGGTGGTCTTGAGGTCCATCGCCTCCCTGCAACAACCAGTTGACCATAAGGACATGAAGCAAAAGAGGATGCCTAGACTCAGACAAGGTATTGTGGAGCACAGTGGAGCAACAGCTAGTAGCTACATACTATCCAGACACATCCATATCATTCAAGGAAATTAGGAGGAAAACATGGATTGGATCTCCTACCAAAGCAATTTCTCCATCTCTTCACTTTCAGGGTCCAACTCCAAGCCACGATTGAATGCATCATAAGCACTGTCATAATCCTGAGCAAGGCAAGTGCATAGTCCATTTAG
This sequence comes from Miscanthus lutarioriparius, assembly GCA_904845875.1. Taxonomy (NCBI): domain Eukaryota; kingdom Viridiplantae; phylum Streptophyta; class Magnoliopsida; order Poales; family Poaceae; genus Miscanthus; species Miscanthus lutarioriparius. The sequence continues at coordinate 6,253,493 of CAJGYO010000015.1, forward strand.
ATAGCAGATAAGGAACAGCAGAGATTGTTAATCTGTATGTAATCTTCGGTTGTTGGACCTCCAGAAACATCAGGGCAGCTCCTTGCCGGTAGTAGGCCTTCCCCCACTTCGGGCGCAGATGTTTGCATTTCATAGCATCAAGCAAAGCCTTCTTTCCATCACCCAGGCGAAGCCAGCAAAGGCTCCTGTTTGAGAACAATGTAGCGTCGAACTGATCAACCTTCAAGGCCTGCAGTCAACAAGACAGTATCAAGTTCTTTTGCTGTCGCCACATCCTAGAAACCACCACTTAATTCAGAACAGTCATTTGCCATTTGCTCTGTAGGTAGGATGGACAAAATTGAAATGCCATGTAGAATGGCAACTCAAATGCAGAATTGCTCCAAAAGAAACCAGAGCAGGTATCAGGTATCATTTATTGCTGAGGTGATTCTAGTCTTTTTAAGGAGCCGCATGGGTAGTATAGTATAAATATAAAGATGTGACTGGGGAAGTTTCGATAAGTCAACTTATAACAAGATCACCCAAACAAAGGGAAAGGGAGTCAAGATGAACAGCTTTGGACCCCCACCAAAAAAAAAAGGCAGGACAAACACAGGAAATCGTACATTGAGGGCACTAGGCAACGAAACACCAAAGGAAGAACATGATCCATGGATCTACCTCCAAATGAAAGTGATGTGTAAGAACATACCTGTGTGTAGAATACTGACGCGTTTAGATAATCCTCCTTACTAAATGCATCAGCTCCTTGTCTTTTCAGCTCGGACTTTTTCTTTTTGACAAATGCATCATCCTAAACAGCTCACAGCAAACTGAGTCAGACATAGGTCAAACAATCCAGTGCATGTAGACAAGAAGAGTCAATGGTATAACAAGTTGTTAAGGTGAAGTGGAACGATAAGGGAAACATTTTTTATCATTGTATTGCTTATCGCTGTAACAGTCCCAGTTCTTACTTTCCAATTCCAGACAGAAAAATAATCATTTGAGTATGTGTAAGAAAGAAAACTGGTCTACATGGTCCTTTGAATAGTATTGGAGTTAAGGAATCTCCTAAACCTATTCAAGAAAGTATCATTCAATCAAATAGGAGTTTAAGGAGCAGCTCAGATACATCTCTCATGCTATTAAACACACATGCATAGCACATTTGACAGGTCAATGGAAACTCATTGATTGTTGATTTCTCAAGTATGCAAAGTTATGACCATAATTGTACAGGGAATGAATGTGCACATGACTGTTGATGATGCATGGTCTTGTTGATGGCATACCTCTAGTTGCATGACTTCCATGTATACATGACTAATTACTCCGTTAACACTCCAATCTGCCACTGTTGGAATTTTGGAAGTGACAGGAAATAGAAGTTCAACATCTTCCCATGTACCATACTCAGCAGCCAATTCTATTGGCAGCCTGCCAAACTGTTGAGCAAACAAACATATTGTGGGGATGAAGTATAGAATTTTTAAAAGAAAAAGAATAACAAATTGAGCCTTCTCCAACTAAATACTATTAATTATTGAAGAACTATGCTCCAGCAGCAGCTACACTAAATCCTGAACAAAATCAAAGTAGTCGCCCTAAATACTATTAATTCTTGAAGAACTATGCTCCAGCAGCAGCAACTCTAAATCCTGAACACAATCAAAGTAATCGCCTAACAAAGTACTTACTGATCCAGAATGCAACCACTTCTGAATCCATTCCATACGCAGACCAATGCAATGACTATTAATTCACTACCGCCATAGCAGGTTAAGGAAACCTATTATGCTGCAACCATCTATATATTCCTGACATACTAAAACAAAAGACTCGCCAAAACAGTAATGAGGTTATGCAGAAAATAGGTAAGCCAGCAAAGCAGTCAGACCACACCTTACTATTTACTTCTAAGCTCTAATAACACATAGACCTTGTACCGTCATAAGAGCATTTTTGCATGGCATCATGTTTGTGTATTACATCATACCAACATTGCATATGTGTATTAGACAGCGCTATGGAAGATATAAAAACAAGCAGATCACTATAGTGATGCATGCAACAAGAAGCAAATCTCACTGTGTCAGGAACATTTGGATTTGCACCAGCTTCCAACAAGCACTTGATAGCTTCAGTCAAACCTTTCTCTGCAGCTTTTGCCAAAGGATTATAAGATCCAAAACCATTCACATCAGCTCCAGCCTACAAACGTAATTTAAGACAAAGCAATCATACGCTTTCTCCATAAACCGATGACTAACACAGACTTAATTACATAACTAGACCCAGCATCAGTTACGGAAATTCTATTGCAGTCAGAATGCAGCAAACAGCTTACCTGAACCAAAAGTTTCAAACAAGGCATAGAAGAGTGTTTTAATGCCATGCTTAATGGTGTAACTTCATCATTCATACGCTCATTGGGCTGCAAGAACAAAAAAATCAATATCAATGCTAAAATAAAAACCCGCACTTGAGAAGCAAACAATTTAAAAAGGGCGTACCCAGTGCAGAGAGCTCCCGCTCTGTGCGGGGTCTGGGGAAGGGTGTTAGTGGCAAGCCTTACCCTCGCCTGTGCAATGCGAGGAGACCACGACTCAAACCCGGGACCTTCCAGTCACAGGCGGTAAGACTCTACCGCTTGCACCAGGCCCACCCTTCAGAGAAGCATAGAATTTCAGATGAAAAAAACAATAGTATCCTATTGAAGTGTAGGTTATATGTTCCTAATGTCCTATTTGATTTTCAGGACCTCAGAGCTGCTTATGTCTGGGTGCCCAGTTACCCATGTCTTTGATCAGGGTCACACATCAGCAGCTCAGAGAAACCGAGAATACAACTGGGAACAATGGGAGAGAGCAGTGAACCGTGCAGCTTCCAGAGCAAATAAAAATAAGAGTTACAGTTAGCACATACATCTGCACCATGCTCCAATAAAATCTTCACAATGCTAGGATATCCTCTAAAAGTAGCAATGAGCAGTGGGGTCAAGAGACTTGATTCCCCATCAACACTAACTCCTTTAGAAAGCAGGAATTTGGCTATTTCAGACCGCCCTGAAGAAACATATGAAAAAACAGATGGTCACAGAAAGTATAGTTAATAAAGGATTTCTGGGGAAATAAGTTTCAAATTCCAATAGCGCTACAACAAATAAGCTGTCTTCGTTCACAATTCCTTGAAGGACATACATGGAATGATGGAAACCAATGATTATCCTACTAGATTAACAAATTATGAATTATATCTACAGAAAAGGCATCTTTTTTCTCAAAGCAAAGAGAAAGCTATAGCTTTTTTTTTCTTTGAGGGTGAAAGAGAAAGTTATAGCTTCAGTAACTAGAACAAAGCACATGAAAATTAATATCCTGACGGAAGACACATGAATTAATTGAGAAATACAGTGCTTACAAATGATGATACATAGATTTCAAACAGAATATTTTATGTAATTGAGGGCAGACAATTTGAAATGATGTGACAAATATGAAAAACACTTTCTGAAGACAATATAGCATGCACATATTAATTGACAAAAGCTTGTAAAGTTCATACCGCCCTCTGCAGCTGAATGAAAAAGACTCATTCCTTTATGCTGATGATGAACATCAGCGCCGTGATCAACAAGAAACCGCAAGGCTGGCAGGTTCCCATATAGCACGGCATGCATCATGGGCGTGAAGCCTCGCAGGGTATCAGCCTTGTTGACGTCAATTTTGAGATCCTTGACCAGATACTGGAGGACAGGCATGCAGCCACTGTCACAAGCGGCGTGGAGGGCGTACGTGCCGAGGAAGTGGGTGTTGGCCAAGGTGTCCTGAAGCCCTTTCCCCTCAGTGTCAATGATCTTTGCGATCTCTTCAGTGATGAAAAGAATGAGATGGAGGGGGAGAAAACAGAAAAGGGAATAATTTAGTTACGAATCATGGTAAGAGCATGTAAATCAGGAAGCACTAACATTTTCTTTAAACATCACAATTTTATTCAAATCAAAATGAACGAAACTCTGCCATGTGCAGCACCAGAGCTAGCATCGAGGTAATTAGTAGTTAAGATGCTTTTGTGATTGGCAGTACAAGCTGTCAAATTTACAGTAACTGAAGCATACATGAGCAAAAGAAAAACATCCATATGACCATATATAACTAACAAACTTCTCCATTTCATTCCCTTCATGATAGCCATGCAAATTTTGGTGGAGACGCACCAAAGCCATGTGCTTAGAATTAGGAAAGTCCAAACACATGCACCAATTGATCAGTATAACGATTAAACACCTAATCTGACAGTAACACACAGATGGAACGAATCCAATGCATTTCCCCCCTAACTTTTAGGGACGAATCATGGAAAGAGCATACAAACCAGAAAGCCCTAACTTTTTGTTTGAAGACCCCATTTTCATTCAATCAAAATGAAACTCTCCTAAGTCCCATCCCATGTTGAGGAGCAGAGCTAGGTTCAAGCAATTACTGTAGTAGCTAAGATGCATTTGTGGTTTGCAGTACAAACTGTGATTTTTTTTTTTTTTTTTTGCAATAACTGAACCATACATGATCAAAAGAAAACATCTGTATGTATGACCGTATATAACTAGCAAACTTGTTCATTTCATTTCCTACATTGCGGCCATGTAACTTGTGGTGGAGAACTGGAGATGCACCAAGCCATGTGCTTGGAATTAGGTAAGTCCCAGCACAGCACATGGATCGATCGATCCGTGTAAAGATTAAACCCCCTAATCTGACAGCAACACTTCCCCTAACGCAAAAGGCAAAACCCTGAGCCGTGGCGCGGTGTACCGGGGGGAGAGGGGGGTTTACGCAGGCAGCACGTACCCTTGAGGCGGCGGATGTCACCGTAGTAGGCGGCGACGAGGAGGCCCGCCTCGGGAGGCCAGTTGTCCCAATCTGCTCGGAACCAGAATCGCAAATGCAGCAGCAGTCAGTGAGTGAGATGGGGAGGGTTTAGCGGATTCCGAAGAAGAAGAAAATCGATCGGGGGAGCAAGGCAAAAGCAAAGCACACGACGAACCTTTGCCGAGGACGAGGTCGAAGGCGTCCGGCAGCGACACCTCCCGGCGCGGCATCCTCTCTCCTCTCCGGTAGCGGTACGGCAAGCTAGGGTTGGCTCAGGCGCGGCGGCCTCGAATGGATCGATCGATCGAGCGGAGAAGAGAATGGTTGGGGTGTGGGGGTGGGGAGTGGGTTAAAAGGAGGAGACAGGCGGGAGGGCAGTGCGAGCACGCAGTGGGAGCTCGACACGTGTGCTCCTCCTTCTGTGGCTCTGCCTCTGGAACAGAGGGTTAGCGATTTTTTTAAATAATATTTTTTAATGATCGACCCCTCGGCCTTCCAAGGACCGTTGGGCAGCCGACAGGCTGCTATATACTCCCTCCGTCCCAAATTGTAAGTTATTCCAAGAATCTTAAAGAGTCAAAGTTTTTTAAGTTTCACCAAATTTATATAACAAAATAATAATATTTATCATACCAAGTAAGTATCATTAGATTCTTCATTAGTTATATTTTCATATTATACCTATTTGATGTCATCAATCTTTGTGTTTCTCTCTATAATTTTAGTCAAACTTAAAAAAGTTTGACTCTATAAGATTCTTGGAATGACTTATAATTTGGGATGGAGGGAGTATCAAATTTTTATATACAATTAATCATTAAAAAATATTATTTTAAAAAGTTTCGAGGGCTAGCCTGCTCTGCCCGTTTGAATTCCATCACGTTTCAATTCCATTCCTTATTTGGGGCCCAAGCCCACACCCAATCCGTGCGTGGCCCATGAGCCAAACAAACTCAAGGAAGGTGTTGCATTCATCCTTTCAAATTGGGATCAAATCGCGTTTGACACGAATGTTTTCATTGTTTCTTTGGTACTGGGATCAAATCGCATTTGACACGAATGTTTTCATTGTTTCTTTGTACCAAAACAAATACATGTAATTATCGCTAACGATTTGTTAGCCAATGAGTAATGAAGTGATGCCCAGTTTTTTTTTTTAAAAAAAAACAAATACAAATTACTTCCTGCCATCAGCAGCAGCTGGATGAGGACCACGCACTCTGCTGCAAACCATTTACCTATGACTACACAAAATACGCAAACACCTAAGCTCAGGGCTTTAGCTAGCGCCATTTCACACAAAAACAACTGCGACTATAAACACTGGCCCGAATAACTTACCAGAGGTTGAAATTTATCCCCTCCTCTCAACAATTGCATACCCTCCTCGTCCGGTGGCCAAAAGAAAAAAGAAAAGCCTTTGCTACATCTCATTCGAACACAGCCTCCAAATTATAATGCAAATGTATGTTCAAAACCACAGTATACATGTAGGTGTCCACTGGACCATATCCAAACAGTATGTACAACAACAATTCTGCTATCAACACTTCAATGTAAACGCGCCGCTCTGAATAATTCAGTTTCAGTCGTGTTGTATATGGAGAGGGCAAGATAAATGCACACAGCAGCATCACAACGTATCTGCAATTGTCTGTCTCTCTTACTACTCCTTGTTACCAGCAAGGCAACAACAATATGACACCAACCAACAGGCAAAGCCTAGAACGTGATGAGGCTCGCAATCACCAGAACGCCGACCAGGATGAGCAGCGCCTTGAGGTACACATCCGCCTGCTGCTGCTGCTGTTGTCCGTGCTGACCGTGCCGAGGAGCGGCGGCGGCGTGGGCATGTCCTCCAGCGTGCCCGCCATGAAACGCGTGGCCATGGCCGTGGCCGTATCCATAAGGGAACCCGGCCGGCTGGCCATAGGCGGTGGCATCCGGGAACCCATGCACCTGGAAGCTGAGCAGCGGGAACAGCCCCCCGAACGCAGCCGAGAAGGTGTAGTTCCCCCACCGCGCGTTCGCCGGTGGGATGCCCCCGCCCATGAACCACGGGTTCGGGTTGGCGTTGGGGAAGTGGGTGTTGGGATCGGCCTGCGGAGCCGTGGCAGGCCTCTGTCCAGCCGGACGGTTGGGGATGTCTGCCCCGGGGGCGTTCTTGGACCTCGGGTCGACACGGTCCTTGCCACGGCCGTAAAGGGGGACGAGCTTGTCCTCCTCGACGATGGCCTTGCACACTGGGCACTCGGGGGAGTGCGAGTGGATGTGCAACCATTTGTAAAGGCACGGCCAGCAGAAGAGGTGCCCACACAGCGTCACGATCGGCTCCTGTGGCAGCTCGAAGCATATGTTGCACTCGAAGCTACCCCCAGCATCAGCGCCACTGCTGCTACCGCTTGTTGATTCCCCAACATTGGCCGCCATGTCGAGTGCTCTTGGAACTGATATTACCTACCTGCAACAGATGGAAATTGCCACAATTGTCAGGCACACAATTCCTCTTGGAAGACAGGAATCGAATTGCAAAATTCAGAAGTACATATATTGTCAGGGAGGTTCGCTCAGGGTATTTGCAGTGATCGGCAGCTAACATACTCATCCGTTCTATTTTTAGGTGTTGTCCTATACAGTCATAGTACCATGTATGTAATGTGTTGGTTTTGAACTGGAATTTACCATCCAGTGTGTATTTTAGAGGCAAAGCTCTTAAAAGCCATCCGGGAAGTTGATTAGCCACAGTGAACCCACTAGTTAGACCATAAAAAATCTAGATGTTTTCGGAAATCAGCCGCCCAACCAACCAATCAGGAGCATATTTCTTGAAGAACAATTGTCTTGGCATCCATCAGAGCAGTTTATGCTAGTACTGGAGAGCTAGGAGCTCCATGGCCCATGCTCTTGTCTTAAGATATACCCAGACAACTATTTACATTTCCTAGAGCGCATGCATGCCATCCGTACAACGAGTCTACTTGGCTGATAATAGGTGGAAAGGAAGAGCTATGTTTACATGTTCCTAGTTGTTTGGTTCATACAAAAAAGGTAGAACTGAGTACGAATAACGGTAGTAGACTGTGTTGGTCCCCCGGCTGCCCTGCACAAGTAAGCAGTAAGCTTACCAACACACTCACTCACTATGGCTAGAGGTAGAAGAAGATACTGAGAACAGCTCACACACAGCGCAAGCCCAGCGCTGATCGAAAGCTCTGCTTCTGGATGTGGCAAACTAAACTGCTCTTTTGCATTGCCTTAGGTGTGATATATATACAAGTGCTAGTACCTCTACCAGGTACATAGTTATTGATGAGTACACCAACTACCTACTCCTAAGGTACACCAACTACTCCTAGTACTAGCAATACAAAGCTTAGATCAGCCCACTACCAAGACATGGCTGATGTAATAGCTACCAACTAATGTACTAGAGGTGGCCTATTGCCATACTGCTACAGCAGTAGAGACTGGACAGCCGAGCTGACCAAATGCCAACTCTGCTGCAGCAAGAGAGAGAGAGATCAGCAGCAGATTATGTCTAACAATTCTTCCCCTAATCCTGCTGCTAACCCGATGCCTTGACCTCATCCATGCCAATCATCTTCCTCAGCTCTATGAACCGCAGGCGCCCGAGTGACTTGGTGAGGATGTCAGCGAGCTATCTGCCGGTCTCGACGAACTCGATGACGATCTGCCCTCCATCGATGCAGTCCCGAAGAAAGTGGAACTTGATGTCAATGTGCTTGCTCCAGTCGTGGAGAACAGGGTTCTTGGCGAGAGCGATAGCGGGCTGGTTGTCCACCATCAGAGCTGGCGGGTGAGCTTCCTCGCCGGTCAGCTCACCCAGCAGCCGGCGCAGCTAGACAGCCTGGCACGCCGCTGTGGCTGCTGCGATGTACTCCGCCTCACACGTTGATAGCGCCACGATCTTTTGCTTCAGCGACTGTCAAGCAATGGGGGCCGTTCCAAGGAAGACGAGCACGCCGGAGGTGCTCCGTCACCCATCAATGTCGTCCGCCATGCCCGCATCGCTGAAGACAGTGAGCTCCGGCTCACCTTCCTTTGCCTTTGGGGGTGCCTCACTGAAGACCGTGAGCAGCAACTCACCCTTGCCGCCACTCTTGGGGAAGATGATCGCTTGATCGAGCACCCCCTTGACGTAGCGCAGCAGCCTTTTCACCGTCGTCCAGTGATCCTCGCGCGGGTCCTCCATGAAGCGGCTGACGTACCCGACCGCGAATGCGATGTACAGCCGAGTGTGCGTGAGGTAGCGCAACCCTCCGACGATGCTCCGGTAGCGTGTCGCGTCCACCTTCGCCGCCATGCTGTGCTTGGACAGCTTCAGCCGCTCCTCCATTGGAGTTGCGCACGGCTTGCACTCAGCCATGCCGCTGCGCTCCAGCAGCTTCTCCGCATAGACGCGCTGGCCCAGGGAGATGTGCTCCTTCCCCTGCCTCACCTCAATGCCGAGGTAGTAGGAGAGCGCGTCGAGATCGCTCATTTTAAAACGAGCAGCCATCTCGCTCTTAAAGCCGCCAATGTCCTCCGCCCGCGCTCCAGTGACGATCAAGTCGTCCACATACACGCCGCCGACGAGCTCCTTCTTCCCCCGTCGCCGCGTGTACAGCGCGTGCTCTGTGGCGCAGCGAGTGAACCCAAGCTCGCCCAAGGTGGCGTCGAGCTTGGCGTTCCATGCCCGAGGGGCCTGCTGCAGCCCGTAGAGCGTCTTGCGCAGCTTGAGCACCTTGTGCTCAGCGCCCTTGACGGCGAAGCCCGGAGCTTGCTTGACGAAGACCGTCTCCGCGAGCTCGCCGTTGAGGAACGCAGACTTGACATCAAGGTGATGGATGCGCCAATCCTTCGCTGCTGCCATGGCCAACAGCAAGTGAACGGACTCCATTCGCGCCACCAGAGCAAAAACTTCCTTGAAGTCGATGCCCTCACGCTGCACGAAGCCGCGGGCGACGAGCCAAGCCTTGTATTTGACAATGGCGATGCGCCAATCCTTCGCTGCTGCCATGGCCAACAGCAAGTGAACGGACTCCATTCGCGCCACCAGAGCAAAAACTTCCTTGAAGTCGATGCCCTCACGCTGCACGAAGCCGCGGGCGACGAGCCAAGCCTTGTATTTGACAATGGCGCCGCGCTTGTCCCGCTTCACCTTGTAAACCCACTTCAGCCCGATCGGCCTGCAGCCCACCGGTGGATCCACCAGCTCCCATGTCCCGTTGTCCTCGATGGCCTTCATCTCTTCCAACATCGCCCGGCGCCAATTGGCGTCGCGTTCGGCCACTGCAAACGTCGGTGGCTCCTCTGCACTGATGAGAAGCAGTTCTGGATCGTTGAGCAGCCGACTCGCCAACCCAGGAGCTCCCCCTTTGCCGACGATGTTGTCCACCCGCCTGAACCGGACCTCCTCGCCGTCGTGGAAAGCGTCCACATACTCGTCGATGTCGGTGGGTGAAGAGGTGAACTCGATCGGTGGTCCATGGCCTCCCTGTTATGCCGGAGTGATCGTCATCGCTGTTGGACCGCTCGGCACCATTGCCGGAGTGGTCGGCATCATTCTTTGGACCGCTTCGGCACCATCTTCCGAGTGGTCGGATCCATCGCTAGAGCGGTCAAGACCTCTCGGAGTGATCGGCTCCCATCTTTGGGCGCTTCGGCACTCTATCATGAAGTGCTCGGCACCCCCTCTGGATTGGTCGGCATTGCTGCTGGACCGTTCGGCACCACTCCTGGGGTGGTCGGCACCTCTTCTCCAGCGTCTCCACCACCGTGGATGACTAAGTGTTCGACAACAAAGGTGCTGTTCAAGCTGCCAGCTTCCCCCGTTCCCGGACCCTCCCAGTCCCAGGCCACCATCTCATCGAACACCACATCCCTAGAGATCACCACCTTGCCTCTCTTGGGATCATAGAGCCGATACACCTTGGTGCCCTCCTCGTAGCCCAGGAGCACCATCGGCGTGCTCTTGTCTTCCAGCTTGCCGAGGTGAGGCTTGGTGTTCTTCACATGGCCGACGCAGCCAAATGTCCTGAGGAAGGATACATTCGGCTTGCGTCCATGCCAAGCCTCGAACGACGTCTTGCCCTTCAGGGTCTTGTGGACGCGCGGTTGAGGATGAACATCGCCGTGGTCACCGCCTCTCCCCAAAACTTTGATGGCATGCTTTTGGCCTTCATCATGGATCGAGCCATGCTGACCACCATCTGGTTCCACCGCTCCACCACGCCATTTTGCTATGGCGAGTACGGTGCAGTGCGGTGTCGCACCACACCCTGATCCGCGCAGTACGCAGCGAACTCCACCGAAGTGAATTCGCCGCCGCTATCAGTCCGCAGCACGCGCAACTTCTTGCCGCTCTCCGCCTCCGCGCGCGCCTTGAACTTTTTGACCGCTTCCGTTTTTCTCGGTTTGCCGGGTGTCAAAATCGCAGCCCACATGAACCGGTTGCGATCATCCACCAAAGAAGATGAAGTACTTGAGCCCGCCGCGTGCGTCACCGGCGTGATCGGCCCGCAGAGAGGTCACCATGGACCACTCGAGGCCTCTCCGCCATGCAGATTGGCGCCCTTCGAACGGCGGCTTTTTTGCTTCCCCGACCAGCAACACACACACGATTCGCTGCGTGCTTTGATATGAGACAACCCGATCCACCATCTTCTCCAGACGACCAAGAGCATCAAAGTTTGAGATGGCCATACCGGGCATGCCACGCCCACGGCTCCTCCGTGTGTGCAGTGCGGCAAAGCAAATGGGTCGCTCCACCTTCAAGTCGGCGGTGTACAAACGGTTCCGTGACCTCTTCACCTTGGCAAGAAGTCGTTGCTCTGGTCCCCCGAACACGAGGACGCTGGCGCCTTGATCAAGACTCATTCCGCGCTCATCCAGCTGGGCAATGCTGATGATGCTTGAACGCAGCTGCGGGATGTAATATACATCCGTCAGCGTGCGGTGCTCTCGCCGTTATGGCACCTGAAGATGATGGTGCCGCGCCGTCGGATCGCCACCCTTGAGCCGTCACCGAACTTCACCGTGCTGGTCACGTTGCCGTCAAGCTCAGAGAAGGCTTCCTTGGAGGAAGCCCGTCATGTGGTTGCTGGCGCCGGAGAACAGGTACCACCGCTGCTCCTGCTCGCCGCCCACACGTCCGAGGTGGACTTCGACGCGCGGTTCGTCGAGGTTGACAGCCTTCAGAGCCTTGCCGTGCCCTTCCACCACCATCACCTCTCCCTTCTCCTTGGCCTCAACGTCGTGCAGTGCACAGAACGTCGCCATTAGGAGAGTGGCCTCATCATCCTCATCAGCCTGCGCTAAATGAGCCTCAGCCTTCTTCTCCTGCTTGCGATTTGAGCACTCCTTTGCCCAATGGCCTGTCTTCCCGCAGCGCCGACAGGCGTTGGGGTCGACCTTCTTCTTCTACTACTCCGAAGAAGCCTTGCCGCGGAGCTTGGCATCGCCGCCGCGACTGGAGGAGGCTTCTCCGGACTTCTTCTCCTTCATCCGGACAGCCCACTCCTCTGTCAGCAGCAGCTTGCCGCTGTCCGTCGTTGCTATGGCCTGCTCCATGCGCTCGTCCACCGCCCGCAGACGGCCTGTCCTCAACGGTGAGGGTGGACAAGTCCAGCATCGTCTCTATGGAGAGAGAGCGATCTAGATGTACTTCACCGGCACGGAGTGGAGGTACTTGGAGACCGCCTCTTCTTCGTCGATGGTGACGTCGTGGCTCCTCGGCTTGCTGATGAGCGACTGCAGGCGGAGGGAGAAGTCCTCCACCGACTCACCATCCTTGAACTTGAGGTTGCGTCCTCCTGCTTCAGCAGCTAGGCCGTCGCCTTCTTTGCGCGGTCGGAGCCGACGCCCATCGCTGCAATGGCCTCCCACGCCTCCTTAGCAGAGTTCTTCGCCCCCAACGGCTCCCTGTACTCCGCTGGCACAGCAGCGAGGATAGCCTCCAACGCTGACATGTCGTCTTCTTCGTTGTCGGTGCCCTTGTCAATGACATTCCAGAGCCGTTGGACACTAAGCTTGACCTTCATAGCCACCGCCCACTCGCCATAGTTGGTGCAAGTCAGCGTCGGCCAACTGGTGCCACTGACCTCCCACACCGTATGCACGACGACCACCTGTCATGGCTGGGCAGCCACAGCAGCGCCACTGCTGTCGTCCATCTCCGAACCGTCCGTCATCGCCAGCGGTTAGTCCGGCGACGACGCTTGTACGACTCCGATACCACTTATTGGTCCCTCGGCTGCCCTGCACAGGTAAGCAGTAAGCTTACCAGCACACTCACTCACTATGGCTAGAGGTAGAAAAAGATATTGAGAATAAAACACACACACAAAGACAAGCCTGGGCCAGTGACCGAAAGCTCTGCTTCTAGATGTGGCAAATTAAACTGCTCTTTTGCATTGCCTTAGGTGTGATATATATACAAGTGCTAGTACCTCTACCAGGTACATAGTTGTTGATGAGTACACCAACTACCTACTCCTAAGGTACACCAACTACTCCTAATACTAGCAGTACAAAGCTTAGATCAGCCCACTATCAAAACATGGCTGATGTAATAGCTACCAACTAATTTACTAGAGGTGGCATATTATCATACTTCTATAACAGTAGAGACTGGAGTACTGGACAGCCGAGCTGACCAAATGCCACTTCTGCTGCAGCAAGAGAGAGATCAGCAGCAGATTATGTCTTACTGACTGTTCGAGGTCTTTTGCTTTCCTCTTTTTGTTTCTTCTGTCGGTACAAACTACTGCCTGCGTTAGAGATAGTAGCAAGCAAATATAGAAGTGTGTCCATGTCCAAAAAGAGTAAAAACAATGTATGGCGCACCCTGTTTCAAAGGTGTCGCCTAGGCATCCAAGCGTGCTCAGCTCGCCTTGTGGAACAGTGTCACCTTGTCGCCTAGGCATCACCCTAGGCACCGCCTAGGCATCCAGGCAGACCCAACACACACCTGGCCGTTTAGCTGCCTTTGGAACCATGATGGCACATAGGGACTGCATGCACATTGGTGTACCGACTTGAACAGAATAGGGAAGCAGAGGAACTACTAAGACTAGGACAGAAATAACAGAGCTTTGTTTTTCTTTCAGTCCCCAACCTGAGGCTGAGGCCTGCAATCAGCTCTAGTTGGCACTCCATGAGCACGAGCACTATAACAGCAGCATAACGAAGCAGAAATGATGGATGCCGTCTGTTGTTGCGCATATGGAGGAGGAAGCAAACAACTAGAGTAGAACGGAAACTACAGTATGGTGGAAATTCGAGCTGAAATCGCAAGTGAGGGTGAGTGCTCCGCTCCACCCAGGGAGAGATGGATGGAGTGGAAGGAGCCCTAGCACTAGCAGAAGAGATCTGAAACCCCCGTCCCATCCCATTCCTATCGAGGAGATGACATCGCGGCAGGAATCGGGGAAAAACAACAGCCGAGGCGACCGATCTGACTCGTAGTAACAAGTAGCAAGAAAGCTAACGTAGCGGCTGGTGCCCGCCCAGCCCAGGCACAGCCGACGGGCGGAACCGGAATCGGGCGGGGAACGCAAGGAATCCGGCGAGCCGGCGGTCTGATCTGACTTACTCCTAGTCCTAGTGCTAGTCAATCTGTAGCAGCAGCAGGAGGAATCCAGCCGTGCGGGAGCAAGCAGAGGGAGGGATGGAGGAGAGGGAGAGTGTCAGCGGAAGTTACCGGCGGCCGGGGCGGCGGTGGCGTGGGAGACGGACGGAGATGCGAAAAGCTTTCGAGGCGTGCGACGAGAGGGCAGGCAGACGGGGACGGGATGTGCCTGGACCTGGTCGCGCCGCGACTAATTAGTACAGTAGTATTTTTTAACTGAACTTATTTGTTAGTTTAAAAAAATTAATGATAATCACGGTGTCGGTGAGTACTAGTGAACTGCTCTCGGTCTCGGGGCGTATGCGTATCCAGTACACGTGCAATGTATGTTGGGCCTTTGCGAGCCCGGCCCAGACAGATGGTTACTGGGTTCGATGCGTGGAGCCACATCATCTCAACTCTCAAAGGTGCAGAATTCCTAGCCTCTGCTGCTTGCTGCATTCCTCGTTTGCTTCACGTAAGGATCAAGTTCTTCGTTTGCTTCAGGAAAGGATCAAAGGAGTGTATCTCTGAAAAGAAGTTTGCTTCAGGAAAGGATCAAAGGAATGTATCTCTGGAAAGGAGTTTATTCTGTGGGTGAAAGTACGCTGCCGCCCAGTATCAAAGAACTGTTTGTTCCTTTTGTTTTAATTCTTGATTGATTTTGGCTTTTCTTGTTTCTTGTCTATGTACGTGCTTTGTTTTCCTTTTAATATATTATATACTCTCTCTCCGTTTTATATTATAAAATATTTTAACTTTTCTAGATACATACTATTCACTTAGATATTCACTATGTCTATATATATATATCAAAAGCAATATATTTAGAAAAAAAAAAACATCTAGTAATGTAGAATGGATGGAGTAAGAATAATAACAGTAAGGGCTTCCCCCTTCTGTTTCATAAAAGAATTTTTTTAGAACGAAAAATAAATAATTTAGTTGTAACAAAGCAAATATGCAAGGTACTGATATAGATATATATATATATATCAAACATTAGATGTCCAAAACCATATCATATATATATATATTTTATATTGCAAGATTCATTTCATGTCCAGAACCATAGTCATATCATTTTGATATTTTGGTAAATGATTGCAAGATTCAGGTCTCAAGTTCGATGCCCTGGATAACAGAAATCCATTTTTTGACCTTTCGCACACTTGCATCTGCTGGAGGTATAAATTACTACCATGAAACCCGTCAACCTCAAATACTTGATCGATATGTCATATATGTACAAGCAGTATTTATCTGCCAGGTCTTTATTCTGTAGCTACAAGAAATACTAGCAGCAAAGTCTAGGACCTCTAGGTATACTGTACCCTAACAAGCGTAACTGCGTAAGGCTACGAGATGTTCTACAGCGTGAAAGGAGTCTTCCAGTTGCTACACTTGGGTGAACTCCAAGGCATTCCCGTCTGGGTCTCTTGCAAAGATCGCTGGCCTCCCGGATTTGCTTAGTGTGTAGCTGATTCCTGCATTTATTTGTTTAGTAGCAAGGCAACCATATGTTCAGACGGTTGGTAAAAGAATGGCATACGTTATGCTGACTTACAGTCGTCAGACTTTCATGATAATCTGGCTTGATGAAAAACAGACGACAACACAGATCATATCATGATAAAGGCATAAGTTTGAAGAGTTTATGTTTAGTACAAGAGAGAAGTCCTACATAAAAGCTGAAACAAGTCTCATGCATATAACGGACACAACACACAAAAATAAAGTCATGTGGATCTAACTTAAAGCGATCATAAGAAATCTATGGAGCAGGTTTCTGATAGATTATACACACATCATTATTGAGCTGACTGTAAAAATATAGCTACTTCTGAACAGCTGTAAGAAAATGGCGACTAAAACCATGGGTGTTAGTTTTTGGAGAGAGAGAGAGAGAGAGAGAGAGAGATTTGCAAGCCAGCTGCAAAAAAAGCAATAAATAGAGTTATTTCATTGACATTACAAGCAGCTCTTCTAGGATGGCGCAAGGCATATATAATCACACGACAAAGATCATATCACATAGCAGAGTGCAATTAGACAAAAAAAGTGATTACCTAGTGTGCATTTTTTAAGTAGCAGGCAAGGAAAGTAAAGAGTCAGGCATACCAGCTTTGTCAAATATTTCTTTCAGCTTCAAAACATCTTTAATTGCTATACAGGTGTGACGATCACGTCCACCATGCTCGGGGCGTCCTGTCAGTGGATCAGGATTTGGTAGCTCCATCAAGTGGATCATCTCCGAACCAACCCACAGCCAAGCACCCCTGTATGGAAGCTTGTCATTTGGCCTAGCTGGATTCACCTTCAGACCTGATTAAGCAATGCGTCAGTTTGCTTTACAAGCAACCACCGCAGAACAGCAGAAATACAACGTACACAGCAGAAAGCAAGCTAACTCACCCAGGAGGTCCTTGTAGAATGCCATTGACCTTTCAAGATTTTCGCACAGAATTCCAACATGATGAATGCTAACGACTCCATAGTCAGGTTCTGCACCGAAGAGCAGACAACAATCTTGTTAATTTGGATTGAATCTAGTCAGTGGAACTTCATTAAAATATACATTTCTTCGACCGAGCCAACTCTATGACCGTAAGCAACAAGCTAATAATAGTTGCCTTGTACAGAGAAGTGAAGGCCTGCTTAGCGCTTACATAAGTTACATCATCATCATGG
This sequence comes from Miscanthus lutarioriparius, assembly GCA_904845875.1. NCBI lineage: Eukaryota > Viridiplantae > Streptophyta > Magnoliopsida > Poales > Poaceae > Miscanthus > Miscanthus lutarioriparius. The sequence goes on from CAJGYO010000015.1 coordinate 6,270,647, forward strand.
ATGCACTAGCCTACCATCATAATAATACTCCATTTGTGCATTCATTTGTGAAGACTAAAAACAGTAAATTCAGCAGCCTGGCTGAGTTAGTAGGTATGACACTGTCACGAATTATACTAGTACATAACACATTTTGATGTGCTTTTCCATAAACATATAATATAATTTAGAAAATGTAAAATTTGTATACGTTGACATTTATTCGCCTCAAAGCATGAACAGCTAGAAGGGCGGGCCTGGTGCAAGCGGTAGAGTCTTACCGCCTGTGACCGGAAGGTCCTGGGTTCGAGTCGCGGTCTCCTCGCATTGCACAGGCGAGGGTAAGGCTTGCCACTGACACCCTTCCCCAGACCCCGCACAGAGCGGGAGCTCTCTGCACTCGATACGCCCTTTAAAGCATGAACAGCTAGCTTAATGGGACACAATGGTTGCGAACTCTCCTACTGGAAAAGATGAGCAGCCACAGAAATCTAATGTCCAGTTTTCGTTCAGTAAGGAAATAGTTCATAGAGCTAGTGCGGAGCTAGCCACACGATTATGATGCAACAAGATTCTTGGAACCGGAGCAGGCCCCAGTTAGAGAGGGAGACATTTCTCCCTGCCGCCAAACAACAATTTGTTGTTCAGAGTGACGGCAAATTTTCCAAAGTTAACAGATGTCTGAGTGTTACCCATCGCTTATTCAGAGACCATTCTAATTGGAGCAAAATAGCAGCAACCAGAAAGTAAATTAGTAATCCAACCATTACCCAATACCGGAATCACCTAAGTAATACTAATTCATTTATGCAGAGAAAGAGTCTCCATCCCTTGTCACATAATCAATTGGATTGGATCTAACATTTTATATAGTAGCAGGCGACAGCAAGAAGCAATAACGGCTCACCATGCGCCGGATCCTGCGCGGTGATGAGCTGCTGCTCCCCGCCCGTGGCAACCGAAAGGCGTGTTGGGACGCGGCGGGGCGCGGCGGCGGAGGGGAGAGGCTGGGCCCTGGCCGCCGCGGCGGCTGTGGATGCGGAGAGTAGGGGAAGAGACCCTGCGAGGCACCGCGTCGCCATTGCTGCCTTCTTCCCAGAGACGCTCGCGTCCTCTACCCCGCGTCTTGTGGACTGTATGGGCCTCTTTTTGTGGGCTCCGGCCTTTCTGTCATTTTCTCTCCCTTTGCTTTTTTTTTTCTTTTTTTGGTTTCATGCACCTCGAGATTTTGTGAGTTTTGTTTTTTGATAACCGATTTTGTGAGGTTGGGACAGACCTGATATAACTCAGGATCAGCCTCCTAACAAAAAAAAATCCCCTCAAAGAAAAACAAAAAAAATCAAATTTTTGGATTCACTATGACCACAAGTTCTCACGGACGGTGAAGCGGTGATGTGATTATTGCTGGACTGTCACGAGTATCGAAGGGGAGACGTAATCAATTGGATTGGGCCTCTTGACACATGTATAGTGGGCCTCGGTCTAAGGCACCGTTTGTATCCTTCAGATTTTGAGAATGCGGATAGAAATAAATCCCACAATACTAGTTCTCATCCAAACGGTCTAATATTTTAGAGGGATTTTAGCTCACGGATTTTTAGAATATATCTAAATCCAATAAACCTATTGGGATTCTTTTTATCCGGATTCCCATTCCCATAATTTAGTGGGGTTCAAACGGTGCCTAGTGTGGTGTGTGTTCGGCGATGGTATACTGCTACCGGAAGAAACGGACGTGTATTGAGTTCCCAAATTTCTTCAGGACCTACTTCTAGTTCTTCCCAAATTCTTGATTATCCCTTCCGAATTTGTATCTAGATTTTGCTTGATCCTAACAAGGGCCTATTGTTGTGCATAATTTTTTTGCTTTTGTGTTGGACATTCTTTTATGATGAAGATTATGCTTTTTTGGTGCTTTGTTCTCCTTTGCGAATTAATAATATGAAACATCACCCCCCCCTAATTTTTATATATTAAAACCCATATATATTCTAGTTACCGTTTCCCCCCCCAAAGTCCTGGAATGATGCACTGGAGTTAGTTGTTGACATGGCAGGGATAATCCTTTATTTTTTACCGTCTCCATGTTAATTAGTTATGCAACGCGCTCCATCACATGTGCAACCATACATGCATTATATTATTATTAATTATATACCGAGTCGTACAGCACGACATAAGTCAAGTCTACGGCGTGTTATTAGGGAAAGAAAAGAAAAGAATGAAATCAGCTTAGTTATATCCTTTTATTAAAAAGTGAGTTGACTTAGTCATGTGCGTGTGTTAGCAATGACGGCAGGGCCGGGCTAACGAATTTCAGTTAGTACAAGTCTTGTGACGCCGATCTTGAACGACGACCGTCCAGTGAATGCAGACCATCTACTGGCAGAGAATTGCAGCAGTCGTCCTTGTCTGACCGGGACCGGCTCCGATCCGGCCGGCTGGAATTGCCAAATCCACGACAGGCTACGGTCTTGTTCAGTTGTCTAGAATCGAACTATCCTCAGCTGAGGTCTTTTTTTTTTATATGTCGTTGGGTTCACCCCGAAAAGGAGGTTTTTTTTTTTATCCCAGCCCTAGGCAATTGAAATCGAACGCCTAAGAGGATGCCTGGGCCAAGCAGCTCCTAGCAGGCCGCTGCGAACCAAACACGCCTGTAACACATGTCTTTCTCAAAGGAACCTAGGTAGGCAGGTCTATTCTCCACCCTCCTTTTGGACTATTATTATTACATCTCCTACCGCTCCATCCTGTATGATTGTACCAGGCCTTGAGTAATAACACACCCAATATCCACCATGTTCGCTTGAACTGCTTATCAATCATGATATAATATTTTTCTCTCACAATAAAATAACATTAGCCGTAGAAACCATCAGCCGAACAGGACAATCTACAATCCTATATGTAACACCGGATGTCGTTTTTTTTAACGAAGCGAGCAAAGAGAGCTACCAATTTACATACATTGACAAAAAAGAAGATCCAGACTAGACAAACAACGACCTTAGGAGGAAGCAAACAACAAAGATACAACATTAACTACAACTAGGACAAGTCAAAATATCAGTGACAAAAGCCAAAGTTTCACCATATTTACACCTCCATATAGTCAAAAATCATTACAATCATAAAAAAGAGTACCCTCTCGAATTTGCTCGAGCTCGCCCCCTGGTTCTTAGACTTTGCTAGAGCACAGGTTGACGGTCTCATTGTTTAAACCAATTCAAGTCCCCCACGCCAGTTGTTAGCTTAATTAGGACACTCTACAGACTGTCCTCTACTACTCCCTCCGTCCAAAAAAGAATACAATTCTCGTTTTTTCGAAAGTCAAATAGTTTAAACTTTGACTAAATTTATATAAAAAAGTGCAGACATTTATGATATAAAGTAAGTACCATTAAATTAGTTATATAATATATTTTTATAATAAATTTATTTAGAGACATAAATGCTAATAATATTTGCTATAAATTTAGTCAAACTTGAGCTTCTTTGAACAGCATGTATCCCATAATTACATTCTTCAAGAGAAGATAGTAATATATTTGACTGGCTGATGTACTGCCAGCAATTTTCGAAAAAAGGACACTCTACAGACATCATATATGCTCCAGTCAAGTCCATGCATGTGATTATGTGAACAGATAAAATTCCATTATTCTCTATGCTTACTTTGCGCTATTTATAATCTAACAACACTTTCCCTGCTTGTCGACCTCGTTCACAACCAACCTAATAATATTCCAAAGCAATGTGCTTCTCCACCGGATCCCAACAAGCTACGGGTCTTTTTCTTTTCCGGTCAGGTGTTGTTCCTTTCCTCATGAAAAGGGGAATAAAGTTTGGTAGAGCAGCACCATCCATCCTGTTCATGTCATGCATGAAACTGAAGCTGAAACCCAGACGCTGGCTGGGGCATCATACTGGAATCTCCCCTTCAGGTACCAGTGGTAAGAGCAGTGCCTAACACCACACCAATCCGTCAGAGGACCAGGCCTGTTTCGTCGCAAATTAAAATATAAACAGATGGCTAGTGATGTCGCCAACAAAACCGCTGTCAAATCATTGGAGTTTCAGAGGATGAAGCAACTTGTGTGGATTATATATTCTAGAAAGGCAAACTGAAGGCAGCAAAGAAAACTTGTGAGATATAAAGAGAGACTGAGGGGATTCCTTTTGTTTCGCGCTTTTCCAGTGAACTGAAGCTCCAGCAACCTTTATCCAGATTCTAGAACGGCGACGTGGTATGGTGTCCTCTTTTTCTTGGGACAACGCAAGTGCACATGCATTGCTTCTCTTTTTTGTTTCTAGATAGATGCAAAAATCCAATCGACTTTGGGTGACTTGGCTCACGCCACATCGTTGTGCAGATATTATCGTAGTACTAAAGGAAGCGTGGAAAGAAGAGTACAAAAACGAAGGGAAGGCCAAGGGTCGACGGAACAGATGATGATGAAGAGCACATGCATGCACTCGTGTTTGCAATGGGACATATGGGAGTAGGGAGTAGTAGGAGTGGTACTTTGAGAGGCAGAGCCAGCCAACAGATAAGATTTCATAGATAGATTGTCATCTGTTGCCTGCTTGCCTCCTTCATTTCTGTCATTTTCTGCTCTTCTGGAATTATGTACATTTTTAACAGATAGATTTCATGGATAGATAGTAGATTTCTGTCCTATGGATGGATGGATGATGGATCAAAGAGAACTCAGCATTCATACCAGACAAATGTGTACATATCATAGGCATGCTTTGGTTTGACAATAAATTGTATGCGGACTGAATGGACACTTGTGTCCGGTGTGTGTGGGGGGCGTCAGGCGGCGTCCCTCTAGAACGCTTGAATGAATTGTTTTTTTCATTCTGTGGAAAAAAAAAGGGGGAGAGGGCAAGTCGGTTGCGATGGAGATAAACCACCGAATTAATTAATCAGCCAGCATCGGAGGTTTAGTTTCAGGGTTGTTAAATTAATCGGTAATGCTACTGTTGGGTCGTCCCTCCGTCCGGAACTGACCCCGCCTGTGTCACCCACTCGTGGAACAGACCCTGCCCACACCACCCCCGTCCGCATGAATCCTGTCCTCTCCCGCGCTGCCCTTTGCTCGCGGGATGGATCTTGCTCTTCCTCGCGCCACCCCCGCCTGTACACGCACCTTCCGTTGCGGCCGCTCTCCATCTGCCTGCCGCCGCCCTTGCCGAGGTCCGAGCCGCCGACAAGCTCCACACCGGCGAGCTCCGCACCACTTCGTAGCATCGAGCTCCATGCCGGCATCAAGCTCCACGACGACGAGCCACCATTTTCGTCCAACAGCAAGTAGATGTTGTGCTTCAAAGCACGTGTTGCAAGTGTCTGTTTCAAGTAATTTCAGAGATATGTGCATGTGTTTCATACAGATGTTGTAAAAGTAGATCGAGATGTTGCATAACGTATGTTGCAAGCTTTTGTTCCCAATGGTTTATCTGTTTTTAGACGTATATTGTAAGTGTGTTTGTCTGGATGTTGCATATGTTTCACACATATATATTTGCAAGTGTTTTATCTCGATGTTGCGTATGTTTTTGCAATGGTTTCAATTGTTTTTCTGGTGTTTTCAAGTGTTTCGTCTGCCTTCAGACATATATTGCAAGTGTTGTATCTGAATGTTTCAAACTAGATCGGGTGTTGCATCTTCCTCCTCGTCTTCTGCTGCCTCGTATCGGTGTCTCCTCCTCCTCTCGGCACCGGCTGGACATCCGCCGCCGCCTCCTCTCTCTCTTTTCGGGGCTAGTGATGTCGGAGACAGCGCGGGCCTATGTGGATGCACAAAACGGTGTGGAAAAAATGACTGCAGGCGTGAACATCTAGACGCCCCGTCCGTTCGGTCGACGGGCGCTAGCAAGCCCGTAAATTAAACCAAGGGCAAGGGATTAGACTAGATTAGATTAGATTATGAGAAAAATAATGCAGGTAACAGGTACCGACGCCGCCGACCACATCCTCTCACTCACTCTCGCTCACTCTCACTCTCCACCTGCTACGGATTGGATTGGTATATATCCTTAAACAATACTACGTAGAGTACAATACAGTATTAGCAGCAGCTGCAGCCACCGCCTTGAAGCTGGAGCTTATAAATACTCGTCTCTGAAGAAGATTCCATATATGGTGATCCATTGCAACTGATTTTCTAATCTAGTTTATCTCGTCTCGTAGTAATATCTTCAAGGATGGAGAGCTCATGTAATGTCTCTCTACTGTCCCTATACTATCTTTCTGGTATATATTACGGCCAGTTTGGATCCTAGTGGATTTTCCACGTAGAAGAGAAGAGGAGGCTAAACAAGGCCCCGGTTAGATTGAAACTGCTAAAATTTAACCAACTAAATCAGCTGCTAAACTTTAGCACCCCTATTTGGTTTGGTAGACTCAGGGTGTTTAAATCTAAAGTGACTAAAAGGTGAGATAGACTGGGCTTTAGTCCCATTTAGCAACCCTTTGATGACTAATTGGGTAAATACCATTTTATTATAGTATTTGAATAAAAAGTGACTAAGTAAGACTAAAATTAACCGGGCTAAACTCTAGCCGCCCAAAACAAACACCCCCAAAGTCCAATGACGCCGATGTTGAACGACGATCCAGTAAATGCATACTACCATCGATCTACTGTCAGAGAATCGTCGTCGTCGTAGCAGGCAGCAGTAGCCCTTCTCTGACCGAGACCGGCCGGCTGGAATTGCCAAATTCACAACAGCAGGTTGCATTGGCTCGGCTGTTTTGTACGAGTAATCAAGACTAGTACAGCACGCATTTCCAATAAACAAAAAACTAGTACGCATTTATATATTTTTCTGGTTTTGTATGTGAATCTGGTTTGTGTGTGTGTTACGGGAGTGCATGTTTTTGCATTGGGTCCAAATTGACGAGGATTAGGTGCGACAAATATAGTGATAATGAGTGATTTGGTTTAATTTCTTCCTTGGCAACCAATGCAAATTAAAGAGACCAAAATAAAAATGATTTGGTTTCTTTTTTTTTCCTGAACCCTGTTGTTTCTGGACGCATGCATGAAAGCACATCCACGAATGAATCACGCACGCTAAACACACAGAGGCCCAATGATAGATACATTTTACATGTCGCTCTCGAAAAACGAAGGGGAAAAAACACTACCGGATCTGGCTTGTTTGCCGATGGCCCGCAGCCATCGGCGAAGTCTGGATTGCCATCGGCAAAGGCTTTGCCGATGGCAATCCGACGTGGCCGTCGGCAAAGAGCCATCGGCAGACATTTCTTCGGCAAAGGGAGGTTTGCCGACGGCCATCTGTCAGGTCATCGGCAAAGCTTTGCCGATGGCCACATCAGCAATCGGCAAAGGCGCCACGTCAGCCGACGCACCGTCAGGCTGACGGCGGCTTTGCCGACGGCTGACGCGGCACGGCCATCGGCAAAGCGTTTTTTATTTTTTTTTCGGAATTTCTATGGCGACGGCCACGGTCGTCGGCAAACTATTTTTGCCGACGGCCGGCCATCGGCAAAGTTATGGTCATTTTGCCGACGGCCTGGGAAGCCGTCGGCAAACCTGGGATTTGCTGACAAGTAATCTCAGGTTTGCCGACGGCTGGCCATCGGCAAACCTGGGAATTTTTTTTCTTTCCTTTTCTGTTTTGCTTGCATTTCCACGACATTTCAACACATACATCACATATATAGCATATGACCCACATATATAGCAACAAAATACCATTTTCATCCGCACATCACATATATAGCATGGTACCCACATATCCTCCAAGTCATCCATACACAAGCGACAAATGTCGATCATCATCCATACAAGGTCCAAAAGCGACAAGTGTAGTACCTAGCTCGAGGCGCCGTCCCCAGGGGTCCCAGAGCCCCCACCACCTTGCTCCCACGGAGACCAACTCGGAGTCGTGCCCCCACCTTGCTCCCGCTGCGACCAACCCGACTGCGGGGCCGAACCGTACTGCCAGTACTGCCCCAGCTGCTGCGGACAGACGCCTGGAGGCCCGTAGTGCCCCTGCTGCGGCCAGGAGGAGTACCCCTGCGACTGTGGAGGAGGCCAGACGTACGGCTGCGTGGGGAAGCTCTGGTAAGGTGCCCAGCCGTGCGGTGGAGAAGGACCCAGTGGAGGGCTACCACTTGGAGTCGGGTTCAAACCCGCCGACGGTGCCTGCACAAAGACCAAGTGATGTAATTAGTACCTGTAGGCTGGCCGCACAAGCTAAAGCGACAATCATTGTACTCACCTGACTAGGTACAGGAACAGGCAGTGGAACTACCGGTGGTGGAGCGAAGATCGAGGCAGGAGGCTCCTGCATTCCCGGGATCTGGGCCTGGAAGTGTAGGGACAGGTCCGCCAACTGTCTCTGGTAGTGCTGCGTAAGTGCCAGCAGCTGCTCCTGATGGGCCGCATCCCGCTGCGCCTGGATAGCCGCCTAGGCTGCCTGGGCCGCTTGCAGCTCTTGGACCGTGGCCTGCAATATTACACCAGAATGGTTGATGGTATTTGAAGGCAAGGTACATCATGCGTGAAACGAGTGAATGACGAATGAAACTCCACTTACCTGAAGTGTCGTCATCATCTGCGCGCTGCTCTGCTGCCGAGGCGCTATGGGGATCTATGATCCGCCCCCCTTTGCCGGTCTTCTTTGCGGATCTGGCTCAGCGTCTGAACAGATGACGGGTCGATGACGCTGTTGGCCATAAAGTACCGGCCGTGCTGCTTCCCTCCTCCAATCCTCATCACGAGGTCAGTGTCCAGGGGCTCGGTGGTGGGGTCGTAGTCATCGCCATGGCGCTCTCGAGCTGCTGCGGCGTACTTGGTGAGCTTGTCGTAGACGACCGGGCTGGTGTACTTCTCTGGCCCGAGCGACGAGCTGTACACGGTGGTGGGCGCTTTCGCTTTGCCGATGTGAGCAAGCGCATACCCCGTGAACTCGTTGATTTGCTCCCCACCATGCGTCGCCGACTACGGACAAACACAAACATGGTTACAAGTAGTGACAATTGAGTGCTATAACAAATGCATCAATAGAAGAATACCCATGTTTCCATGAACTCTAGCAGGATCTGGCTCCCTTGGTGGTGTGAGACCCCTGACCTATCGAGCTCTGCCTTGCGTTTCGCCCGACGTGCTCTGCGCTCCTCGTACGCCGCCGGCGTACGCCACCCTCTGACAATTACAAGCCAGCAGTCCTCGTACTTGCTGCACCAGCCCGGAGGCATCTGCATGACATTCAAGTTTTTTATATTCCAGATAATGAATTGAATGTGTCATGTAAGAAATCATAACGGATGTTTCCTGACAATTACTTAAGTTTTTGATATTACCTGCATGTACTGCTCCTCGGTGAGGTCGGTCTCCTCATGAGACATCATCTCCCTGGCTTGCTCCTTATCTACCTTCACCTTCTTGATGTTGGCGTAGTAGCTGATGGCGGCCTGGGTACGCGCCTCGTAGAACATGTCCTTGAGCCGGTCAGCGCACACCAAGTCCTGATGCCATGATGCCTGCCCGAGGTCCTGCCCCTCCTCCAACTGGAAGTACAACTGCACACAGGCATCAAACATCATTTCATTGTTTGAAGAAAGTCCAACGAATCCGTTGTATTGAGATATGCGATGCGATGCAAAGACTCACCCAGAACTCCCTCTTGATCTTGTCAGCAAGGACTTCGTCATTTTCGTCCTTGACAAGGGAGAAGTGGTGCCATTTCTCGGGCACAATGTGGTTACCCTCGGCGGTGAGGACCAAGCCAGGGAAGTGCTTTTTAATCAGCAGGCCCTGGATGCTAGTGGGACAGCGTGAAGAACCCCTTTTTGTCACCTTTTTCCAGCCCCTGCATGAGTCATTAACAACAATTGTTAGTATGCAGTTTGAATTTGAAAATGGCATATGAACAAGTAGAGAAATCAACAATGCTTGCTCTAGGAAGTGACCGGTCCCCCTTTACCCATTCCTCTATCTTGTCTTTGAACCCCGTGTACATCCACTCACAGTCAGCCATCCTCTGTCATGCGCAAACGTAAGCGAGTAACAGAGGTGATTTATACCTAGGGTGGGGGCGCAGAGGCGGGTAGCGGGCCGGTCGACGATCAGGGTCACCGAGGTGCTCCGGGTCCCCTCCGACAAGCCCTGCTCTGCAAAACAAGAAAAACAACACTATAAGTACAAAATTTCGGCAGAACCTCCCTGTCTGGGAGGTTTCCAAAACTCGCAAGAAAAAAAAGCGCACGATGGTCGACGTCCACATTTCGAGCACGATGGCTCACACAACCATAATCCGGCACGAAGGCCATCAACGACACATCGACACGAAGGCCGATAACCCTGGGGCTTTACCTTCTTCGTCGACGACGCGCAAGGACGACGGCGTGGATGAACGGTACGGAAGGTCGTCGGTCCGAGGTTCTTCCTCCTCCTCCCTCCTCCTCCTCCTCTTCTTCCTCCTTCCTTCCTTCCTTCTCCTTCTTCTTCTCCCTTTTTCCCTTCTCTTCTCCTCCCCTTCTTTTTCTTCCTCCCTTCTTCCTCCTTCCTCCCTTCTCCTTCTTCCTCTTTCTCTTTCTCCTTGTTCCTTCTTCCTTTTTCTTTCTCCTCCTTGTTCTTCCTCTTCTTCCTGTGGCCGGTTGGGTTAGGGGGGAGAGGGAGCTCGGCGGGGAGAGGAGCCCCGAGCTCCTCACCGGTCGGGCGTGGCGGCGGCAGTCCTCGCCACGGCTGAGCCACTGGCAGGGGCGGGCATGGTGGGTGGGCAAGGGACACACAGGCAGTTGGGTTGGGGGAGAGGAGGGCTCGGGGAGAGGGGGGAGCTCGGCGGGGAGAGGAGCCCCGAGCTCCTCACCGGTCGGGCGTGGCGGCGGCGGTCCTCGCCGGCCGGTCGGGCGTGGCGGCGGCGGTCCTCGCCGGCCGGTCGAGCCGTGGCGGGCGGGGCAGCAGGGCGGCGGGGACACGGGCAGGCCGGCCTTCTTGGCAAGGGAGCAGGAGCAGGGGGCCGGGCGGAGATCTGCAGCGGCGCGAGCTGGCTGGTGGCGGCAAGCAATGGAGACGCGGGCGGATGGGGTTAGGGTCAGGCGCGATGGGGATGGGGTTAGGGTTGGGATGGGCTGGCTGGGCCTCTGCCTTTTAATTTTTTTAAAAAAAAAATGTGTTTGCCGACGGCCACGGCCATGGCCATCGGCAAAGAACCATCATGTGGCGGCCTCAGGGGCCGTCCTAGGCCTCCACCGTGCCGATGGCTACCTGGGCCCGGCCATCGGCAAAGAAACTTTGCCGACGGCCTTCACATGCCGTCGGCAAAGTTTGAATTTTTTTTTTTTTTTCCCAGCCCATTTTTTTTCTTGGTGCACCTTACATCAATATAACTTAACTTCAAAAGTTGGGACAATTTTGAAACCCATTAGCTATATTTAGTTAATTATTTACATTTCTTTGCATTTTAAAGTGACTCCGATTTGACCACTTGCTCATGAAATAATGGGATTTTTGATTCAAAAGATGGTATTCATGATTCTAGGAGTATCTTTGAAGTTTCATCCGATTTTGGGAAATAGCGACCATGTTTTTATATAAACATGGGGAGTTTTGCGTGGAAAGTGTTTTAAATTATATAAAATCCATCTGAGCCAACATGGTCGCTATTTCTTGCGAGTTTGTGTTGTCATACATGTGGAAAGATACGTGGTAAAATCATTAAACAATTTTCGCAAGTGGTGACAAATGGCCATTATTTCATGTACTTGCAGTTCAAATTTGGAGTCGCCGGAAAAATGCAAAGAAACAGAAATAATTAACGAAATATAGCTAAAAAACTCAAAATTATCCCAACTTTTGAAGTTGGGTTATATTTGATGTAGGAAGGCACCAGGAAAAAAATGGGCTGAAAAAACAAAAAAAATTCAAACTATGCCGACGGCATGTTAAGGCCGTCGGCAAAGTAGGTTTGCCGATGGCCAGCCATCGGCATAGAAGGTGGGCCCAGTAGCTCCTGAGGCGGCCATGTGGCCTGTCTATGCCGATGGCCGCGGCCGTCGGCATAGCCTTCCCTTTTGCCGACGGCCTGACGGCAAGGCCATCGGCAAAGGGCACGGCGTCGGCCGACGTCGACCGGAGTCTGCCCTGGGCCAATTTTGCCGATGGTCGGACGTTGCCGATGGCCTGGCCGTCGGCAAAGATTAGTATTTGCCGATGGCTCGGGTTTGCCGATGGCTTTGCCGTCGGCAAAGATCGGCTTTGGCGATGGCCTGTCTTTGCCGATGTCTGGACCGTCGGCAAAATATCTTTGCCGATGGCTCAGCTTTGCCATTGGCAAATCCTGTGGTCTGCCGATGGCTTATTCTCTGGCCATCGGCAAACCTCCCGACCGTCGGCAAATAAGCCGTTTCCGGTAGTGAAACGTATTATACACAAACATGTTGGTTGGCTGATGATGCATGTGGACACCACACAAGCTGTGTGGGAGCTGGGAGGCTCCATCGATGGCCCTCCATGCCTGACTTCAACCATATATATATATATATATATATATATATATATATATATATATATATATATATATATATATGGTATATTCAGCCTTCTCTCACGTCAGGCAGTCACCATCTGCTGCGTGGAAATTTAGTGCAAACTAATTATATTGGTCGTTATTATCATCGCCATTACTATATCGACTTGATATTCATGGTCCTCTCCTCCACCGTCGTCCACGCTGCTGCTTTTTTCTTTGCAACTCACTCCGTTCCAAAATTATATGATGTTTTGAATTTCCTATTTTAAATTATAAGACATTTTGGATTTTCTAGATACATTAATTTTACTATGTTTGGTTTGCACTATAATTCTGGAACGTCTTGTAATTTTGGTTTGACTGACATGATCAGCGTGTTTGGTTTGCAGGTTCAGTCACAGCAGAACGATTTCATTCCGGACGAGGTCATGCCTTGTTTTCCGCCGATGAGTAGACCCGGACTAAAATTAGTTATAGAGGATCGACTGGTGATGGACTATGCGGCGACGCAATCCAAACACGCTCAATATAGACCAACTGTTTTATGTACTTATATACATTAGGATGCATATTTATTCTAATAGTCGACACAAAAGTAATTAGTAGGATGGATAAAATGTTCATCCACAGACCACACACCAAAGGACACTTACAAGTTCGTTTTTTTTTTGAGACGAAACCAATGACACATGTTGGTACCTTAATTATGACACTACGCAGACATCATATATGCTCCAGTCAAGTCAAGCACGTGAAAAGATAAAATTGTTCCATTATTCCCTACGCTTACTTTGCGGTTTGCGGTAATCTAACACTTTGGCTGCTTGCATTGTCGACCTCGTTCACAACCAACCTAATAATATTCCAAAGCAAGCTGTTAAGCCAATGTGCTTTATTTCTCAAGTGGATCCCAGCAAGCTAATTAAGGGTCTTTTTCTTTCCGTTCAGGTGCTGTTCCTTTCCTTTGGTTTCCTCATGAAAAGCTAGCTAGCGAAATAAAGGTTGGTAGAGCAGCACCATCCATACTGTTCAATGTTCATGTCATGTCATGCATGAATAGGAGTACCAGTACCCCCATTGCATGTGTAATGGAGATGGTGCAGGGTCTCGATCAATTCTCTTTGCATCAAACTGAAACTCTAACCCAGACGGACGATAGCTAGCTAGCTGGAGCATCATATTGGAATATAATCTTTCTTCAGGTAGGTATGTACCTGTACCAGTGGTGTATGCTAACTGCCGTAACAGTGAGAGTAAAAAAAACGAGAACCAACCTAAGAGGACTAGGTGGTTTTTTTAATTAAGAAGAGAAAATAACATTGGAGGAACTAGGTGGGTTTTTATTATTAGAAAGAGAAAATACACATCGAAATTTAAGCCAAGAGGGGACTTTAAACTAAGTGGTTGGTGGGTGTATGACCAGTGGACCGTACCTCTCACCCACGGGCCCACCCAACCAACCAGTTGAGCTAGCAGCAGCATTTTAGACGGTGTTCGGCTGGTCTTATTAGCCAGCTTATTCGTTGGCTTATAAGCCATGGTATAATATTTTTCTCTCTAAAAAAATCGGTCATACAAATCAGTACCAGCGGCTTTACAGCGAGCCGAACAAGCCCAGCAGCTGGCAAATATCATCCGGTTGTTTAGGTCGAGACCTGTTCCATTCGTTACAAAATTAAATAAATGAAAATGGAATACCTACGGCCACTGATGTCGCCAACAAATCAAAACCGTTGTTAAATTAATTATTGGAGTTTCAGAGAGTGAAGCAACGTGTGTAGATTATTATACATATTCTACTGTAGAAAGCAACTAACAAAGGCAGCAAAGAACAAACTTGTGACTTGTGAGCGAGCAAAAGGACGACGAGAGGGGGGATTCCTTATTCCTCATGTTTCGGCCAGCTTTCCAGTGAACTGAAGCTCCGGCACCCTTTATCCATATTCTACAACGGCGCCGTGGCATAGATACAATACAACAAGTGGATCGATTGTGCCCTCTTTTCCCTTGATGTGCACACGATGCAGGTGGAGTGGAGTATATATGATGCATAAAAAAAGGACGGGAAGAAGAAAACAAAAACAGAGGGATCGGAATCGGACAGATGATGATGAAGAGTGTTGGGAATGGGAGTACTTCATTTCTGTTGCCTTGAGATGCAGATTGAGAGGAGGCAGCCAAGCCAACAGATAGATAGGAGTATATGTCTGTTGCCTTGCCTTGCTTGCCTCCTCCATTTCTGTCCTTTTCCTACTAGCTCTTCTGGAGGGTCAAACAGAGCTCAACATTCAGACAAATCTTTACAGTCCACGGCCATTCCATGTAGTACCACGTATTAGTATTTGCACGTACGCATGTTTTGGTTTGATTTGGTTTGACAAATGCGGACTTGACGTAGTACTTGTGTCTGGTGTGGCGTACGTCAGGCGGCGTCTAGAACGGCTGAATTGTTTTTAATTAATCTGTGGAAACTGGTAACGGAGGGAGGGCAGCTGATGGTGACGGGTTGGATTATAGCAACTCCAAGATATTGCGTAAAATAAGAGTATAAAATCCATGATTTAGCCTTTCTCTAAAATAGAACATTCTCTAAAAGAGTAGAGTAATGCAACAGTCTTTCTAAATTTTTCATTATCTATTTTTCAAAGTTGACATGCCAAGCTGAGATTAGTTCGTTTCCCCATTTTCTATACTCCAGCCACTTGCTTGCACATCACCATGCAGATGACGAGCCTTCATGGCATGCTATTTTTAGCTAGCGAGAAGTGTGGGATGGATGATTTGTTATTTTGGAAAACATGATAGAATAGCTGTTGGAGCCGTGATTCTTTCAAAAATGTCTAAAATAATATTTCACGATACAAATGGCTACTCTCTTGGAGTTGCTCTTAATTATTAATCAGCATTGGCAGTTTAATTAGCCTTGTCGTTAAACCGAGGGTAGAGGATTATAGTAGTGGGTAGTATGGGAAAAGAATGCAGTTTACAGGCGCCAACGCGGCCGACCACAGCCTCTCCTCCTCTCACTCTACTTTCACTCTCACCTCACCACCTACGGATTGGATTGGATTGATTTCCTTAAACAATACTCCCTCCACCCATTAAAGAATATAACTATAGGATGCATATCAAACTAGTTTAACTTTATCCGAATTTATAGTGGATATAGTATTAATATTTATGTTTGTAACTAAGTTTATTAGAAAAAAAAATTCATAATAAATTTATTGATACTTATTCTGTATAGTAATTGTTAGTATTTTTTTTATAAAATTTTAGTCAAACTTCAAATCATTTGATCCCTTAAAAACTGAGAATTGTTTTTTTTTTTCCGATGGAGGGAGTATCAGGTACAATATTAGCAGTTGCAGCAGCAGTAGCCCGCCGTCTTGGAGTTGGAAATATTCCTGTCCCTGAAGAAGATTCCATGTTGATCCATTATTACCAACTGATTTTGTGATCTTGTTTATTTATTCTCTATATATTATATCTTCAAGGATGCAGAGCTCATATAATAATGTATCTTCATGTAGGGGAAAAGAAAACATAAACACAACTTTGTGTACCTCTCTTTGCATCGGGTCCAAGTCCAACCTCATGACGCCATCTGTACACTTTTCTTCTCTAGCCCTAAAGATTCAAGAAGCAACATTCAGTGTTCCATCTCCAGGGACAACTCTCGGATGGCCATACACAAACTTGTTATGACCCTAACCCGTGTGTGTTTCCATTTTTTTTATTAAGTAATACGGAGACTCAAAAATAACATGCGAACCGTGTTTTCTTGCCTAAGAATAGGTGTCATGTATACGTCTATCTTGACGCACTATATTCAAAGACAGAGACAGAGAGACGAACACAAAAGGGTCTCATCTAGAATTCATTTGTTTGTTTGGTCTAAAATTAACGAAAGAGCACTACTAGTAGTAGTTCTAGAAAATGATTCATAATTAAGAGAAGAACAAAAGTCAACAACTGGACTTGGAATTTGGAAGAAAAAAAAATCACATTCACATGCTGCTTGTTCTGAATCATGTTGACCGACAGAGGAGGACGACGACGGCGAGGCTGAAGAATCTCTCAAGCCCAAAGAAAGCAGAGCAACCTCCTTCAATGGCGGGCAGCTATATATATATATCCGCCTCTCTCCTCCCCAAATCCCTTTCCATCCTCGTCCACACGTCTCCTCCACCTCCAGCCACAGCAACCCCCACCGTCCTCCCACCATTCCCGTCCCCGTCCCCGTTCTTCCCCCCACCATGGCCGCGGCCGCCGCGTACTGGCTCGCGGAGCACCCGGCCATCGTGGGGTTCCGGTGGAGCCCCACGCACCTGTGGTTCTCCACCTGGGCCTTCCTCCTAGGCTCCCTCGCCGCCTACGTCTTCCTCTGCCTCGCCCTGGACGCCGCCCTGAGCCTCGCCGCCGCCGCCGCCGCCCATCGCTCTCCCAACCGCCGCTGCGCGCCGCTCGCCGTCCCTCTAGGCCCGCTGCCCGCGGCGCACGCGCTGCTGATGGCGGTCGCGTCGTCGGCCATCTTCGCGGGGACGCTGCTATCGGCGGTAGCCGAGATACGTGACACGCGGTGGTCGTGGCGGGGGCGGAGCCGCACGACGCCGCTCCGGTGGCTCCTCTGCTTCCCCCCAGGCACACGCTCCTCGGGCCGCGTCTTCTTCTGGTCCTACGCCTACTACCTCTCCCGGTACCTCCACGCGGCGCGGGGCGTGTTCGCGGTGCTGCGCCGGAGGCGGGGCGCCGCGGCGCGGGTGTTCGCGCACGCCGCCTCCGTCGCCATGGCGTTCCTGTGGCTCGAGTTCTCCCAGTCGTTCCAGGTGCTCGCCATCCTCGCCTCCACGCTCGCGCACGCCGTCGCGCTCGGGTACAGGTTCTGGGTCGGCGCGGGGCTCCCCGCCGCCAGGTCTGGCGCCGCCCCCGTCGCGCTCGCCTGCCAGCTCGGACTCCTCGGGTGCAACCTCGCCTGCCACGTCGGCGTCGTCTGGATGCACTTTGGCGCCGTCGGTGGTGGGTGCAGCGGTATCGGCGCCTGGGTCTTCAACACCCTGCTCAACGCCGCGCTACTCTGGGTCTTCCTGCATTGCTACGGCAAGCGCGGCGTCTACGACGACGACGGCGGCGTTGCCGGTGGCACCGTTACCGCCGGCGCTGCCACAGCCAAGGAGCTATGAATTGGATGATCGGTTATTCAGCATGTGACGGTGACCGAATCAATTCAATCAGGCGATGTCTGACGACGGCGACCTCCCCCCACCCCAGACAATCCAAATCCCCTGCTCTTGCTGCTGCTGTAATATTTTTGTAAATAGGCCCGGCCCGGCGACGGAAGGAGGAGAAATTAAACCACAACCAACCAAACAAGAACAACAAGACAAGGGATGGATGACTGCGATCGATTCGATAGGTATGATGATGATCCTCCGTGCTTGCGGTGTTTTTGCAAGCGGGAGGGAGATCATCGAATCGAATGCAAAATATCCCTGCTTTCTTGCTTAGTTTTCTTTTGTTTTGATTACTACTACTAGTCCGTCCGTTCTTGTGCTCATTCATTCATGGTCCTGTACATTGGTACTAATAAACACTGAAGAACATGAGAATGGGAGAAGAGAAAGAAAGAAAGAAAAAAAAACGCCACGAATTTTTGCAAGCGTGATTTTATCGATCGCCGGATATATAAGGGATGGTAAAAATGCTAGCTTTATGGCTGGGTTGGGCTGGGTAGGCTGCGTCGCGTACCGTCTGATGTGAAGCTGAAATGGCACTTACTGAAGAATCAGATGCTGAAATGGCGCTGTCAGAGACTCATTTCAATGCGATCGGACCTGTCAGGGACCGAAAATGGTTCTACTTCCACATGGGCCATGCATGGGCCTGGGCCTGGTCGCTGGTCGAGCAAGTGTCTCATCATCTACAAAGAGGAGAGAGCTTTCACAGGGGCTTCCCAGCCAGCAGGAGGGAGGCACCAGACAACACAATACAGAACCAAAGGCCTCCCCGAGCACATCGACCCACACTGGGTTTGGGTTCCAAATTTGAACTCAGTTGGCCATACTTCTATGTCACCTGAATTTGTGGCGCCCTCGGTGGATTTGACCCGAAGCGGGCACGGCGGCGAGCCGCGACCGCGAGTGGTGTAACCACGGCCGGCTCGTACCAATGGCGCCGGACGGATCAGGGCTCCGGTGCCCACGCCCGAGGCGGCAGCCGCGCTGGAAACGGGATATGCCCTGCACCTGCGGCCGCGAGGAGCCCCACGCACCAGCACGGCAGCAACACCTCCTTCTCGTTTCCCACCGCGTCGCCGGCGCTCTCGTCGGCGTCATCGTCGACCAACTACCTGCCGTCGTCCAACAAGCTGTCGTGCGAGAGCATCTCCTACGCCGGCCCCGACCTCGGCAAAGCTCTCGTCCTTCTGTTCTCCTCCACGTCGTCGATCCTACGAGAGCTTCTTCCACATCGAGGCGCTCGACTCCGACTTCGGGCCCGGCATCGGCCACGCGGCCGTGACGACCAGCGAGCGCGAGGGTGGATCGATCCAGTCGGCCCTAAGGTTCGAGCGCCTCTGAACCATTGGACCAAGCAGGCTTCATGGATAGTAAAAGGGGTCCGTTAGGTTCGATTTTTTGGGTCGGATCGATGAACCATCGGGTCGACTTGAACCGTCCCCATCTTTAGTCTAAAATCAATTATTTTACAAATATCAAGTTAATCTATTATGTCATGTTAATTCTTTTGTAACAACATGTCATGCAACTTGTCACGTAATTTCTTTTTTTTTTTATTTTTCAGGCATTGTATCACATTATTTTTCTTTGTCATCTTATTTTCATGCATTATTATATGTCACATATGTGTTTATTAGATTTTCCTTCTCGTGATAGATTATCCTGATATATATAATTCTTTTGTTTTCCAGCTTCCTCTCTTATCAAATGACAATGTTGCCTCTGTGGGGTTTAACCCTTAGCGGCATAGATATCCTCTCTTTGATGAAAAACTGGGATCTACACAACACTGGAAATGCATGGATGTATCTCATAGGTGACAGGGTAAGTTCGTTCGTTTCATCTATTCCAATGTTGGCACTTCTGTTTATTAACTGTTTGGAAACCATTTCCTTTTAGACATTTATTAGGGACGTAATTATTACATATATTATCAAAGACCCATTTTCTTGTTCGGGCATATGTTTCAAAATGAATGCTGCAATGCCATATTATTGCTCCACTTTTTCTTCAAAAATGAGAATATGATGTAATTATGTCTGTTACAGATCCTAGCAATAGGCTCATTGGCAGCAGTATCTTCCGCTGCGAGGTGTTTTTAACTTGTTTTTCAGTCGAGCAGTGTTTTTCTCATGTGGTCGTCCTGCTCGAGATAGATATGAACTACTGCAGCCCTTACTCATTGGCAGTCTCTTCCGCTGGATGCAGCCTGTTCCAGCTACTGCAGCCCTTACCCGTCTCTCCTAGGATCCATGGCATGGACATTCATATCTGGATCTGCTCTTTCCACGTTCTGGCTGCTGGTTTCACTTTACAACTGATTTCATCTATTGTATTGTGAGTTTGACTCTGCTTGAGACATTTAAAATTTCGATTAAAGTTTGTTAACTGGCTTCTCACGGTAATATGCGCAAGTGGCCTTCCTAAAATCAAGGATTTTCCAAATGTATTGCATGCTTTCGGATGCATGCATGCCACCGTCAATAGAGAAAGCTACGATTTGAGTGGATTCTCCAAATGCATGTTCAGGGTTTCTATATGTTGAATAAAATTACACTCGACCGGTGCATCATATCAGTGTTTGTTGCATGAAGTTTGAGTTTTTTTTTACATCTTCATTAAATTTCCTAGCATCTTTCCATCCGTATAAAAAAAGCTAAACATGCATGTACTCCTTCTGAATAGATAGATTTTTAGAGTTGTCTTAAGTTAAACTTTTTAAACTTTGATCGAATTTTTAGAAAAAAAATTATTAAAATTTATGGCATCAAATTAATATCATTAGATTTATCTAGAATATATTTTTGCAACAAGAAGTATAAGGCTGCTTGTACAACATATGTTACGTATTTGAAAAAACTTCATCAAATACAACCTTTATTGCAGATGTTATTACTCTTTTCTATAAAGTTAGTCAAATTTAAAAAAACTCATAATACAACATATTGCAATTACGTATTTAAAAATAAAACTTCATCAAATACGGACACGGATTAGGACATGATTTATTTGGGGACGGTGCTGTGGAGTCCTAGTGTACCCGGCAGCCATATTCGTTTTCCTTTTGCTGCTTGCATATGCATCGCCTGTGACATGTAAGTAGTATTATATATCATCATCATCATATATATAGCGTCATGTCTTTTCATCGATAAATATATATGCATGCTGATTATGAATAGAAAAATATTGCAGCAGGCCGCCATCATCTGCTTGAGGCTGCAAGTTTATCATCATCATCATCATCCAATGGGACTGATCAGAGCGATATTGCAGTAATATTTTGCAAGCGGGAATCTTGTGTACACTGGAAGGTCTGCTACTGCTGCTTGAGTGAAAACCCGGATAAACCCGTGTGTTATAAGACGCAGGATGTGTGCAGGGCGAACTGCCGCGCTTGCAACCCTAAATGCCCGCCGCCGCCGTCGTCGTCCAGCCAAAGCCAATCGATGATGCAATCCTACCGTATGCTTGGAACAGTAGTTTACTCTACCTTACACAAATAATAATAAGAGCTAGCCCTCTGTGTAATCAATCTCAATTCATCAGTTTCGATCACCATAATTAACTTATATTATCATTCATTGTCGTCTAATTTGATTGAAGATTCATGCATGTTTGGTGCTCTGTTTTCGACTCAAGAATGAAAAACTCTTTCAAACCCCTTGAACTTGATATGTAACCAATTTGCCGGGTCATATTCATATATATGAATTATATATTGTCACCTGTTGGGTTTCGTTGGCTAGAGAAGATTTTTTAGCATGTAAAACCTCCATTACGCTTGCTATCAGCCATATTATTTACTAGTTGTATATGATTAAGGGTATGTTTAGATCCCTGCAATGAATAGCCAGCTGCTAAAATTAGCGGAGAAGAATATATTTGTTGGGAACAGCAGTCTAAAGGATCGGATGGGAGCCTAGTAATGCGCCCTGATCGGGGCGCCCGACCAACGAAAAGGATGCATTAGGTTATTGTCAACAAGAACATTATCAATGTAAGTTGATTTTTTGTTAAAAGTTGGCTGCACACGGACCACAATTCAATGTAAAACATGTGAGAAAAGAAGGTTTGTTTATATTGAATTTTTGTGTTGCAAAAATGATAGGTTCGTAAAGAGCATCAGTGAAAATAAACCTATAGACCAAGCCTAACGTTATTCATGTGGTACAAGGTTAATTTTAAATGCCCCAGGCTTAGGCTCAAGCAGATAATGCTGTTTAGTGCATTCCCAAACAAAATACATGTGACCTGTTATTTCTTTGTTATTGATGGAAATGTTAATTGCATGCATACCCATTTCTTGTAGATGTTTCTTCTGATAAATTTGTGTCTTGCAGGAACTGGTGACTGATGGAATGGTATGCTAATATTAAGTGTAAATAAAAGCGTAAATTTTAATTTTCAAGAACTCATAATTTTCGATGATATGATTCAGCGCGGAGGCGGAAGCGGCGGCGGCGGCGGATGCAACGCGTGCGGCGACAGCAGAGGTCGAGGTCCTGCGCGGCAGCATCAGCAGCTCTGTTTCTGCTGACGATAGCGCCGACGCGGACCTCGAGCTGCTAGGGAGGGAGGCAGGACGAGCGCAGGCGGCGCAGTGGGCAGCCGCGCACGCCCACGAGCGCGGCGGCAGCCCAGACAGGCACGAACACGCCGGCGACGCTCTTGGAGGAGGCGCGCACGGCGGCGGCGCTCCTGGAGGAGGCGCGCACGGCGACGGTGGCGGACGGGTCGATGGAGAGCGCGGCCTTCACAGGCAGCGTGACTCTCTCTCCCGGATCGGTACCGTGGTTACCACGGGCTCCAGGCTGTCGTCAGGGACGTCGGCCCCGGCGGTGGGTGGCCTACCCTCACTAAGACCAACTACGTCGAGTGGGATGCGGTGATGAGGGTAAAGCTCCAGGTGTGGCACATGTGGGAGGCAGTCCGGTACAACGACTACGACCTAGATCGACACGCGCTGGATGCCCTCATCGCTGCAGTCCCGCATGAGATGCAGTTCTCGCTTACCAACAAGCGGACTGCCAAGGAGGCTTGGGACGTCATCACTGCGGCACGCATCGGCAGCGACCGCGCCCGCAAGTCCACGCTGCAGGCACTTCGTAAGGAGTGGGAGAACCTGTCCTTCAAGCCAGGTGAGGACGTTGATGACTTTGCTCTCCGTCTCAACACTCTATTGTAGAAGATAGTGCAGTTCGGCGATGACACCTACGGCGAGGAGAGAGCTGTCGAAAAGCTCTTCCGCTGTGTCCCCGAGAAGTACAGGCAGATGTCTCGCTCGATCGAGTCTCTGCTATATCTCTCCACGATGTCGATCGAGGAGGCGATAGGTCGCCTCAAGGTCATCGACAGCGATGAGCCACAGTCTCTCTCGGGGCCCATCACCACCAAGGCGGAAGCTCCTTCTCACTGGGGCAAAGGTGGCTTGCCGACCAAGGTGACCGGAAGAAGGGGAGCCTTCTTCCGCGACAAAGCGCCACCTGGCGTGGTAAGCCACGCAAAAGTCGCGTAGAGACGCCCGAGCCGTGGCGAGGACGTGCCGAGGGTGATGCCAGCGAGGCGCCAGGCGGCGCGCCACCGGCGAGCATAAGCCGGCATGAGACGGCCTTTCTTTGCAAGCTGCGTCCAGCTTGGCCATTGGGCCAAGGACTGTCGACAGCCACGACACGGCCAGGCCCACGTCGCACAGGCGGAGGAGGAGGAGCCGGCTCTGTTCATGGCACATGCAAGCATTGAGCCACCTCCAGCGGCACCGGCCGCAGCGGCCCTCCTCCACCTTGACAAGCCAAAAGCACATGCCCTCCTTGGCGACGGCTCCAGCAACAACAAGACTGATGGGTGGTGCCTCGACACCGACGCCACCCATCACATGACCGGTCGATGGGAGCTCTTCACCGAGCTTGACTCTAGTGTCCAAGGCTCCATCAAGTTTGGGGATGCCTCCGGCGTGGAGATCAAGGGCGTCGGCTCCGTCATATTCACCGTCGTGTCTGGTGAGCACCGGAGTCTACTACATCCCCGCGTTAAGGAACTCCATCATCAGCTTGGGACAGCTGGATGAGAACGGTTCACGCGTGGTGGTTGAGGATGGAGTCATGAGGATTTGGGATCGCCGTCATCGCCTTCTTGCCAAGGTATCCAGAAGCGCAAATCGACTCTACGTCCTTAACGTGCAGGTGGCACAACCCCTCTGTCTCGCTGCTCGTCGGGACGACAAAGAGTGGCAGTGGCACGAGCGCTTCGGGAACCTTCACTTCAAGGCCCTGAAGCGGCTCAGTGCCACGGAGATGGTGCGAGTCCTGCCATGCCTCGACCATGTGGAGCAGCTCTACGATGTCTGCGTGTTGACAAAGCAGAGGCGACTCCCCTTTCCCCAGCGGGCGAGCTTTCGAGCCAAGGAGAGGCTCGAGCTTATGCACGGGGACTTGTGTGGCCCGGTGACACCGGCCACACCGGGAGGACGATGCTACTTCCTGTTGCTCGTCGACGACCTCTCCTGCTACATGTGGGTGATGGTCCTCGGCAGCAAGGGAGAGGCTGTGGACGCCATCAGGCGCACGCAGGCTGCTGCGGAGGCAGAGTGCGTCCGCAAGCTATGCGTACTGCGCACCGACAATGGTGGCGAATTCACGGCGGCTGAATTCGCGCCGTACTCTGATGAGGGCATTCAGCGCCACTACTCCATGCCGTACAACCCGTAGCAGAACGGCGTCGTTGAGCGGCGCAACCAGAGGGGGATGCCAGCTGTCTTCTGGGGAGAGGCGGTGGTGTCGGCCGTCTACATCCTCAACCACTCGCCTACCAAGGCGCTCGACGGCAGGACGCCGTATGAGGCTTGGCATGGGCGCAAGCCGACGGTCTCCCACTTGCGGGTCTTCAGCTGCCTCGCGTTCGCCAAGGAGCTCGGCCACATTAGCAAGCTCAACAACAGGAGCACTCCGAGAGTGTTCATCGGCTACGTGGAAGGCTCGACGGCCTACCGCATCCTCGACCCAAAGACACAGCGTGTGCGCATGGCGCGCGACGTTGTGTTCGACGAAGGGCGAGGATGGGCGTAGGACAAGACGGTGGATGACGGCTCGGCTCCGACGTACGACGACTTCACTATCGAGTACGTCCACTTCGAGGGAGCTGGGGGAGTAGGCAGCTCTTCTTCGGCGAGCGTGTCTACCCCAGTCCCCGAGCCTCCACCGACCCCGGTGCCTGCTACTCCGACAGCACCACGCTCCAGCCAGGATCTCGGTTGCGATGAGTCCTTCGCCGGTTCCACCACAGCCGGCAACGCCACGCACTCCAGCATCGACAGGCACCTCTCCGGGAATGTCCACTCCAACACCAGCTCGTGTTGAGCACAGCCCGATTGAGCTCACTACTCTGCTCTCTCACGACGAGGAGCGCATCGACGCGTACCACGACGGCGAGCCGTTGCGGTACCGTACGATGGAGATCCTTCTCGGTGACCAGCCGGTGCTGGGACTGGTACCTCACGACCTGGAGGACCTAGAGGCGCAGTTGCATCTTGCATGTGACGACAGTGAGCCTCGATTGTTCGCAGAGGCCGAGAGACACGCGGCATGGCGTGCCGCGATGCAGTTGGAGATGGATGCGATTGAGAAGAACCGCACCTAGGAGCTTGCTGACCTCCCTCGTGGTCACCGTGCGATCACCCTTAAGTGGGTGTACAAGCTGAAGAGGGATGAAGCCGGCGCCATCGTCAAGCACAAGGCTCGCTTGGTGGCACGAGGTTTCATGAAGTAGGAGGGGGTCGACTTCGACGATGCCTTCGCTCCCGTGGCACGGATGGAGTCCGTGCGACTCCTCCTTGCTCTAGCTGCCCAGGAGGGCTGGCGTGTTCATCACATGGATGTCAAGTTGGCGTTCCTTAATGGCGACTTGAAGGAGGAGGTCTACGTGCACCAGCCACCGGGATTTGCGATCCCCGGCAAGGAGGGCAAGGTGCTCCGCTGCGCAAGGCCCTCTATGGCTTGGCGGCGAGCGAGGGCGTGGAATGCCAAGTTGGATTCCACGCTAAAAGGGATGGGCTTCGAGCAAAGCCCGCACGAGGCGGCCATCTACCGACGGGGCAGTGGAGGAAATGCTCTGCTAGTGGGTGTCTACGTCGACGACTTGGTGATCACCGGCACTAAGGATGCGGAGGTGGCGGCATTCAAGGAAGAGATGAAAGCCACCTTCTAGATGAGTGACCCGGGGCCTCTCTCCTTCTACCTGGGAATCGAGGTGCACCAGGATGACTCCGGGATCACGCTTCGACAGACCGCCTACGCCAAGCGTGTCGTTGAGCTAGCTAGGCTCACCGACTGCAACCCAGCTCTCACTCCGATGGAAGAGAGGCTGAAGCTGAGCCGCGACAGCACGACGGAGGAGGTGGATGCTACGCAGTACTGGCGTCTTATGGGGAGCCTTCGCTACCTCGCCCACACATGGCCGGACTTGGCATTCTCCGTCGGCTACGTTAGTTGGTTCATGCAGCGACCGACGATGGAGCACCAGCAAGATGTGAAGAGGATCATTCGCTACGTTGCGGGGACTCTCGACCACGGCCTCTACTACCCTAGGTGCCCTGGGGCGGCACACTTCGTCGGGTACAGCGACAGCGACAGCGACCACGCCGGCGACATCGATACCAGCAAGAGCACAAGCGGGATCCTCTTCTTCCTCGGCAAGTGCCTCGTTAGCTGGCAGTCGGTCAAGCAGCAGGTGGTGGCCCTGTCCAGCTACGAGGCCGAGTACATAGCGGCCTCCACCGCTTTGACTCAGGCGCTCTGGCTCGCTCGACTGCTTGGTGATCTCCTCGATAGAGACACTAGAGCGGTGGAGCTCAGGGTGGATAGCAAGTCCGCTCTGGCCCTGGCAAAGAATCCCGTTTTTCATGAACGGAGTAAGCACATCCGGGTGAGGTACCACTTCATCCGAGGCTGTTTGGAGGACGGAAGCATCAAGGCGAGCTACATCAACATCAAGGACCAGCTTGCGGACCTGCTTACCAAGCCTCTTGGGAGGATCAAGTTCTTTGAGCTCTGCTCCAGGACCGGGATGGTTCAACTTTCCCACAAGACGACGCACAAGACTTAGGGGGAGAATGATGGATAAGTCTCTGTGTTGCTTTGTGGGGCTGGTCTGGTCTTTGTGGGGCTGCTGGCTATTGCTGCCACAAGGACTGCTGGCTGTTGCTGCCACATGGACAACATCCTTGACTGGCTAGGACAGCATCTTAGCATCTAGGACAACATCTAGGACAACATTTAGGACTAGCATCTAGGACAACATCTAGGACAGCATCTAGGACTAGCATCTTAGCATATGCTTGGCTGGCTAGCAGCCTATAAATATGTATCCCCAACTCCTCAGGTTGGCATGGCATTGAGAAATAAACTAGAAAATTGCTCCAACTTCTAGTGTTATCCTCTCTCGATGAGAGTAAGAATTCTGCTACTACCAAGAATAAGAATTCAGCAACTAACAGCTTACTGTTCTCGCTACTGTTTTTGTTTTAATCAAAAACACGGTAAAACATCAGAAACGAGTCTCGGTAACTGATATCTTCTGGTTTCTCTTTCACCCCTAGCGGCAGTCATTGCAGTCAGGGATTTAAAAAATATACGCTTGAGTTTAGATACTGGACACAGATGGACCTTACAGCGGTATGTCTGTGAACTAAAAAAAAATCACAGATGGGCCGCTACAAATAAAAGTTTGTGATACATGCTAGATCAGAGACGAGTCTTAACAGAATACGATATTACCCATTTGTGATGAAACGTCGTCACAGATTGTTATATTACCCGTATGTGATTATTGATATCACAAAATTTCAAACCGTCTGTGGTTGAGTTCATCACATATGGATATTTGTGATGTAGTCATATCGTAGAATAATCCGTCTGTGATGGAGTTGAGATCCGTCTATGACTAGAGACTCTATGCCCGTGTGTGAAAACTCTTTGTGTAGTAGTGGTTCTTGATCCATCAATTTTAAGTTTGGGCCCAACACTTTGCACTACATTCCTATGCATTTTTAACCCTTAGATCTAGATAGATAAATAGTCATGATTACTTTTCGAACAGTGTAAAATTAAATTAACAAGCACGCACTGATGGCCATTTGGGAGTACGTCATCAAAGCCTTTATTGTTCATTTCTGATTTGACAAAAAGTTCAGTTCAATATACATCCTTCACAGATGTGTATATTAGATTTTCCTTCTGGGATAATTAATTATGATATATAATTCTTTTGTTTTCCGGATTGATCCCTTATCAAATGACCATGTTGTCTCTGTGGAGTTTCGCCCTTGGCTGTATGGATATCATCTCTTTGAAGAATAACTAGGATCTACACAACACTGGGAACGTATGGATGTATCTCTTGGGTGACTGGGTAAGTTTGTTTGTTTCATCTATTCCAGGGGCGGATCCAGCGGTGGAGCGGGAGGGGGGGCTCAAGCTCCCGTACCACTGTTGATCCCATGTAGCTCCTCTAGGGCCCTCTAAGAATTTTTGCCATGGCTGCTTTGAGGTGGCCGGAGGTTGAAGATGACTTTCAACCCACTGGACTTTCATCCTAAACCCTGCTTGAGTAAGGCATTTAAATTTCGATTAGAGTGGATGGAGAAGCAGCTCTCGTCGTAGACTCAACTCTGTGAGAGGTGTTATTATTTATTTGTTCGTGTGATGATTGACGACCTCCTCCTCTGTAAATGACATCATATCATGGCAAATGCCCAAGACAATATGTACGTGTTGATTGTCAAGACCTCCTTTAGAATGGAGGAATTTTTCCTGTTTCTTGTGTTTTTCATGTGAAAATAAACTGATTTCTACAAGATTCTTGTGTTACAAAAGGGCCCTAAAACGTTTACTGATTTTTTCGTATATTTGTTTAATGTGAAATGTAATAAAGGTAGGTTCATTTGTTACGAGAACGTGTTAAAATGCCTAACTTCTGAACATTACAAACGTCCCTAGCTAGATACGATCATGGGGTCACACTTGTCACAGATATATACATGTCGTCTCTTAAGAGGTGACAAAGAGAACGTTTCAAACCAAAACGTCCCAGTCGGCTGAAGATGAATTCTTTTTTCAGGTAAGGAATGCACATCAGAAAATCTAGGGGCTATAAATGGAGGTCACGCCTGGCTCATTTTGCATACTGAACTTCGGAAAGACTAGCGCGAAGAGAGTAGACTCATAGTCCAGTTTGCCTGTGATATAGGCAATCGGGGGAGAAACGTCACACCATATGTTAGGGGGGTGTTGGTTCACTCTCCACCTCCTAAATCTAGTCTCATTTAGTCATTTTTTATCTAAGCACCTTGATTAAATGGGACTAAACGGACTTTAGTCAACTAGTCACTCAAATATTGCTAAATGGGACTAAACTTCACTTTTTAGTCAGGCTGCCTCACTTTTTAGTTAGGCTGAGTCACTTTGGAGAAAAACATCCTGACTAAAAGAGACTAAAAGACTTTAGTCCCTTTTAATCTCTTTTAGTATACCAAACCAAACAGGAGTGACTAAAGTTAAGGAGCTGGTTAGGAGGTGCAAACCAAACACGCCCTAGCATAGTTGGGGAGGGGTGGAGGGCTTAGGTGGTAAGCAGCACCAGCCTTTAAGTAGGCATCCAAGTTCAAATCCCAAGGATGCCACTCTCGCTGGAATTTACGAGGGTAGACACCGTCCGAGCTATCCTAACCTCTAGCCCCTCATATGTTAGCATAGTGTAGATATACTAAAAACCAGAGAATTGGGCAACGAGCACGACAACACATGAGAGGTGGACAAATTTGTCAACAACACAAGACGTCCCTCAAAAAGTAATTAAAAATCTTGCCCTCCTTATCATCTAGGAAAGAGTAGCTTTCTTTTCTTTCCCATCTTTGAACGGGTTGTACCGCACTCTTCTCTATTAATGAAATACGAAAATAGACATATTCTCGTGCCCATTCATTAAAAACTATCTCCCCTCCTCCCAACGTTCCTTGGATGCTCTGTGGTGATTTCAACATGATCAGATATGCCCATGAGAAAAAACAATTCGAATTTCCGGATTGCTGAGGCCGAGGCCTTCAACGACTGTATCAATGACATGTGTCTTATTGAAGTACCACTTCTCGACAGAAGCTTTACTTGGTCTAACAAGCGTAGCACCCCCACCCTTGAACGGTTGGACCGAGTTTTCATTAATCTAGCCTGGGATGAAAAACTCCCCAACACTATTCTTTCTTCTTTTACCAGGACCACCTCTGATCACGTTCCTACGAAGATTGACATCGCCACTTCCATTCCGAAGTCCAAAATCTTCCGTTTCGAAAACTATTGGGTTCATGCAGCTGGTTTTCATGATACTGTGGGCACCGCGTGGAGTTGTCGGATGGATAACAGTGACCTGTCGGCTGTAATCGCTGCCAAACTGAAAGTTACCAGATCTGAGCTACGAGCTTGGGGGAAGAATAAGCCCAACCTTTCTCAGCAAGAGACGGATTGTTGGATCGTGATCAATCTGTTGGATTATGTGGAGGAATCTAGAGCTCTCTCCCCACCCGAACACAATCTCCGAACCCTCATTGTCACCATCCTCAGCAGGGCCACTCAGGCTAAACTACTGCTTTGGAAGCAACGGAGTAAAGTGAGAGCTGCTCTTGAAGGTGACGAGAACACTCGCTATTTTCATGCCTATGCTAATCAACGCCTTCGTCGCAACAAGATTCAAGTGATCGACCATGACGGCTGTCAGCTCCATAATCATGACCAGAAAGCGTCTGTCCTTCATTCGTTCTATGTCAACCTACATGGAAGCGTACGTCCCACCAGTTGGTCGTTCCGGATTGCAGACATCTACCCAGAAGGGGCACTGCAACTTGATCACTTGGCTGCGCCTTTTAGTCAGGATGAAATCCACCAGGCCTTCCGTCGTATGCATGCCAACGCCAGCCCCGGGCCTGACGGCTTTGGCCCTCTTTTTTCAAGGCAACCTGGGCCACCACCTCTCCCGTTCTTTACTCCCTCTTTGAATCATTCCACTCTCATTCCACTGATCTGGAAAGGCTGAATCGTTCTTACCTTGTCCTTCTCCCCAAAAAGGACAATGCTTGGAAACCTCAGGACTTCCGTCCTATTGCTCTGCAGAATTCTACCATCAAAGGTATCTCCAAAGTCCTGACGACGCGGCTGCAACCTCATATCCCCGCTCTCATTGGCTCCGACCAGTCTGGTTTTGTTTTGGGCCGAT
Source organism: Miscanthus lutarioriparius (assembly GCA_904845875.1). Taxonomy (NCBI): domain Eukaryota; kingdom Viridiplantae; phylum Streptophyta; class Magnoliopsida; order Poales; family Poaceae; genus Miscanthus; species Miscanthus lutarioriparius. Next base: position 6,301,630 of record CAJGYO010000015.1, read on the forward strand.
GCATTGCCGATAGTTTTGCCTATGCCGCTGATATTGTTCACTGCTGCTATCGCCGCAACTCGCCCACCATTATCCTAAAGCTCGACTTTCATAAGGCATTCGACTGTGTGAATTGGGATAGTCTCGATCGAGTTCTCCAATGTCGCGGTTTTCCTGATAAATGGTGCAATTGGATCCATGACCTACTTAGCACCGGCAAAACGGTTGTTCTGCTCAATAGCATCCCTGGGCGATGGATCAACTGTCGGAACGGTCTTCGGCAAGGAGACCCCCCTCTCCCCCTACCTTTTCATTATTGTTGCCGACATCCTTCGTCGTCTCCTCCATCACCCTAACTTGGCCAGTGCCATCGAGCACCCCCTTGTCCCTAATGCTCCCTGCCCCGTGCTCCAATACGCTGACAATACCCTTATCTTTCTCAAATGCTCTACTGAATCCATTGCTCAAACTAAGCATATCCTGGAGATCTTCGAGGAGGCTACGGGGCTCTCTATCAACTACCACAAGACTACCTTCCTTCCTGTTGGTGTGCCTTCATACACTGCTCATGCCCTTGCTACTAGTTTTGGTACTACTGTCTCCTCTTTCCCCCAAACCTACCTTGGCCTCCCCCTTTCCCTCCACAAAATCTCTGTTGCTGATTGCCTCCCACTCATCTCCTTCTGTGACAAACACCTCGCTGGCTGGCGCGCCTCGCTGCTCAACGGGCCGGACGTCTCACCCTCTCTACTGCTGTCCTCAGTTCGGTCCCTCTTCACTTTATGTCGGCTATTAACATTCCTAAGACGGTTATTAAAGCTATTGATCGGCGCCGTAGGGCATTCTTCTGGACTGGCGATGAGGTCTACCACGGTTCCAAAAGCCTAGTTGCTTGGGATAATGTTCAGGCCAGGAAAGAGGATGGTGGCCTCGGGGTAAAAGACCTTCAACTTCAGAACAGATGTCTTCTCATGAAGTTCATTGACAAGCTTTTCTCTGGCGAGCCGGTGGCCTGGAAAGACTGGCTGCTTCGGGATGCGGCATCCTTTGATACTCCCATCAACGGGCCTCACAGCTACCTCTGGCGAATTGTTGATGAGGAACTTAATACTTACCGATCTATCACTTGTGTTACTGTCCGGGATGGCTCTTCTACTTCCTTTTGGTTTGATCACTGGTTCCCGGATGGTCCCCTTTGCTCTACCTATTCTGCCCTCTTCTCCCACACCACTCGGCCTAACGTATCGGTGCAAAAATTTTCCAGAATGGGTTTGATTTGTGTCTCAGGCCGCGACTAACGAATGCTGCTAGTGCCCAGCTAGTCAGTCTACTATCTTGTCTGCAGGAACTCACCCTCAGCGAAGGTGCAGATGTGAGGGTTCTAAAAACAACCGGGAAACCTTATACTTCAAGGGACGCCTATATGCGGCTCTCGACCGAAGACATGAGACTCCAGACACCCATGGGCGCCGCATCTGGGAGACTCGTGTCCCAAACAAGGTTAAGGTGTTCGCCTGGCTATACTTCAAGGACAGGTTAAGTACAAGATCCAACCTTCATGCTAAGCATGTACTGGACAGCGACCAATGCCAAAGATGTGCCGGTTCCATTGAAGATAAGCACCATACGTTCTTCGGCTGTGCAGTGAGTGCTAGCGTTTGGCGAAAGATTGGCTTCGGCAGTGTCTCTTCTCTAACTGACAAAGATGTCTGGAACTTTGCCACACCCCCCGGTCTGGATGCTAAGTTGTGCCTTTTGTTCTTCTTACTATACTCTCGCGCCTATGGGATGCCAGGAATGGTGAAATCTTTCGTGGAGAATACGCCGATAGCCTGTTGATCATAAACCGAATCTGTGACGATTTTGTAATTTGGCGAAAGCACCTTCGAAATGATTTTGTAAACGGTCTGAACGACTGGCGTAGCTACCTTCTCACTTGTAACTCTGTAACACTCTCCAGCTCGCTGGAGCCTCCTTTCCGTGAATGAAAATCTGGTGGGAAACTCCCCCCCCCCCCCAAAAAAAAGGAGGTTATCTGATGGTTTTAGAACCAGGTCTTGATACGTGTGGAAACACTCGATTTTCCTGTTTGCTTGTTTTCGGTTGTTCCAAGGCATCTCAACACTTATCCATTAATCCCATTGAGCCAAAAAAAAATGATGTTCCGGTGGTGTAATTGTGTAAGTCATGGAGCTATATCTATACACCGATGATGACGAGCATGGAGTCTAGAGTACATTTTTATACCAATCAACTGTAACGACATGTGTTTAGTCATACTAGTAGATTGTAAAACAAAGTTGTTAAAGCAGAGTATGGTTTCCTTCTGTTGTCACTCGGAGAAAATTCAGATTCAGATTCAGAGCAGAGCAGTCACAGTCAGCCGTATCCGAGCAACTTGGGCGCGAGCCTGAGCAGCGGCCGCAGCGTGCTGGGCGCAAACTTCCTAGCAAACAGGAAGCACACCTCCGCCGGCTGGCCGTTGTACTTGTAGGTGCAGTTCCCATGGCGCTTCCCGGGCGCCGCCGTGAGCCATTTCAGGAACGCCTCGTCGACGTCTTTCTCCCCGAACGTGGCCGGGTGCGCGCCGCCGCGGGACCAGTCGACCCACGTGACGCTGCGGTTGGCGATCCGCGCAGGCGCCTCGATGGAGAGCGCCGTCGGCAGGTAGTGCTCGTCCACGTAGCACGGCGCGCGGCAGTGCTCTCGAACCACTGCGCGCCCTTCCGGAACTGCTGCCGCCGCACCTCCGGGGCAGCCCGCCTCGGTACCGCCCACGGCCGTGCGGGCTCGGGTCGTCGAACGCGCCCACGAAGCTCGCCCGTGACCGCGTCAGGTAGCTGTACACCGCCGGGAAGCCGTAGAGCGGCACGCACGACTCGGAGAGCAGCACGAAGCGCTCGTTCGCTGGGTCTAGCAGCGCGTTCGCCAGCAGCCGCCGCTCCGCGTCCAGCATGCTCGCCTCGCCCCACGCAGCCACCTGTATATATGCAGTGCAGTGGTCAGTCACTGGCAGCTCACTGTTCTACTAACACTAACAGTACACTTTGCGTTCTTTGGAAATAAAGCAGAGAATTTTCAGTAGTGATCATTGATAGCAAAGCACTAGAAAGTGAAAGTGAAAGTGAGATTGTATTAGGGTAAAGATTCCATGGTGATGCCATCTCCTCTTGTTGCGTTGCATCAAATTGACCGGCATCTGTATTAGGGTGAAGAGCCCCACGTCCCCGGCGCCGGCGAAGAAGCGGTCCCAGAGCGGGGCCAGCGGCAGCGGGCCGCGGGTGAGGAACATGAAGGCCACCTTGGGCGTCCGCCGGTACGGGTACCGCCGGACGCTGGGCCGCCACGACGCCGCCCACAGCAGCTCCAGCGGCGCCTTCCCCACCGACGCCGGCAGGGCGTCCGCGTCGGCGGGGAGACGCGGGAGCATGGACGAGTAGGCGGTGCCGCCAAGGAGCAGGACCAGGACGGCGAGGAACCCCGTGCCGAGCACCGCCACGAGGAGGAGAGGGCGGAGGAGCTTCAGGGGCAAAGCCGCCGCCTGCCGGGCGGTGCTGGGGTTGGTGCCGCCGCCGCCGCCCTTGCCGTTGCCGTCCACGGCTGTTGCTGCTGCTGCTGCTCCCTGCAGCATGCCGATCAGCTGAAAGGAGAGATTTTTTTTTCAGACAAGAATTCGTATGGGAAATTGAGAATTGCTGAGGCTGTGGAATCAGAAGATGATGAAAGCTTCGGATTGGTCCATCGTGAAGGAAGGTGGTAACAGCAGAGCAGCGGTTATTTCTGAACTGAAGCTGAATGGAACAGCGGTTTTCTTTGTGAAGGACCCAAAAAAAAACATTTTTTGTTGCGCACCGCAGGGAAAGGGAGGAGGATCGGAGGAATCCTGGATTCGTTGAGGAGGCGGCAAGAAACGCATAAAGATGAAGAACGCACGCAGCTTCACGCGGTGCGACGCCCCGCCGGCGGAGAAGACGATGAGATCACAACGCCACAGCAGGAAAAAGAAAGTGGTTACTAAGAAGCAGAGTACTGGGAAGGATGGACCGTACCATGAGATGCTGCTTCAATTTAAGAAAGAGGAAAGCGTAGGAGGAGGAGTCTTCGTCTACGTCTTCGTCTTCGTCTTCTCCGCGGGCGGCGCGCGGCGGCCGGCCTCAGCTCGATCAGTTCAGCTCATCGGCGGGTGCGACCGACCGATTAATCCAGCCCGGCGACAAGAGAGAGACGGAGAAGACAACGCAGGGCAGAGGAGGTGGGCGGGGGCGCTGGAAAGGTCGCGGCTCTCCGGTGTGCGTTGGCAGCAGAGCCAGGCAGGAGGTGCACCGGTGCAGTCCAAATCAGAATCAGCGATCACAGGCTTTTCAGTTTTCAGCAAGCAGTGGTTACTAGTCATACACTTGTTTCTCTCTATTTCTTTTTACAAATAAACCCCTCTATTTCCATGTGTGTGTATATATATATATATACTATGCTACGAGTGAGTAACGTGGTTTTAAAACTCCATCTTGTTCTTTTTGGCAAGGAGGCCTGGTTATATATATATATATAGCCTCCTTACTAGGCTATGCTACGAGTGAGTGACGTGGTTTTAAAACTCCATCATGTTCAACTCTCTCCCTCTACTCAGCTTCTGAAACTCCTTGTTCAGCTTGTCCAGCTTGTCCAGCTTCTGGAACTCGTCCTTCTGCTGCTTAACGCGATTTTTCAAATATACTTTTGACAGATCTTTATCTTCCTTCACCTTCAGACGCTCCTCATTACCCAACAGAATGATGTCCTGAATTGATTCGGCTTCAGATGAGTTCTCTAATAGAGAAACAAGTTGACGAGTCAATTGCCCTAGAGCTGTGTTCGTTGGATCACATACAAGAACTCTAGGATTCTTAGCCATCTTCAGAAGGAAATACAAGATTACTGAGACGGTCTTAGTTTTACCGGTGCCGGGTGGACCCCAAACTAGCCGTACAGAACTAGAAGAGTGCTTAGTTGCTGAAATACAGCTTGCTACTACATTACCCTAGGATTGATTAAGTCCAAACTGAACAATGGCAGCCTCAGAACTACTTGATTTATTTTCTCCGTTAGGCTGCAGCATATATTAAAAAAACGCTATCAGAGTTAAAAAAACGCTATCAGTGATTACCGAAAATATCACCACCACAGAAATTATACATGCAGCCATTTTCAGCACATGAGCAAAGTGGTGCTTCACTTCATTCTTTAGCAAGACCATACAGGTACAATTAATTACATGGATCACAAACCACTATTATCATAGTTATTTATTCTCAGTTATAGATCACATGAAAAGCATATTAACACATATTCAAATGAGGGATAAAGTAAATATTAAAACTTGCATAAGAAACATAATCATGATTCATCATTTTAACATAAGAGCATACATGCATGACATTCCAAAGCTCAACCCTTTCAAGCAATAGTTATCCCAAGTACAGAATAGAGAGAGAAAGAGAGAGATGTCAATACTTACGCCATTATTACTCTTACTCAATATGAGATTGATTACTCCTGATGTATCTTTGAAACCATTCGTCATCGCTTGCCAAATACATTCATCAGTTTTCAGATTAGCTAGGTGCATGACTTGGTAAAACTTATCCCGGCTGCCCTCATGCGGCGATTCTGATAGCAAGACATCCATCATATCCACACTGTAAAACACTTCTCAAATTCACACACTTCCTCACTGACCCACGTAACTACTAGGATTGTGCAAAAGGAATTGTCCTTGAGGATTTGATCCCTAGACTCTAAATTCCTTGCTGATAATAGCATGACATCACTTGTTATTGGCGAATTCTTCCCCTTGGGTAGACAGAGCTTGACACTGTATTTATTTGGCATATCACAGTCTAGGTTCCTACCATAATAATGCACATCTATGCCTTTGGATATGGTAACCATGGCCGATTCGATTTGATGAAAGATTTCCTCTAGCATTGAACTTCGAAATGCTTCTGTATAGTGCTTGCAAGTTTGAAATTCCTTCAGGATTTCCTTCACCTGCATACAACAGCATGACAACCTTGACGTGGAGCATTCTGGCAGTTGCAAAATAAGGAGTGTTGCTTTGTCATTGTTACCTCAATAGAGGTCCGCTTGCAGGTCAAGATATCGTAGACCGGCCATGATAGCACCTTTTGGACAAGAGTTTCGGGCTTGGACTCTTGGCCAGCTTTGTTTGAGTGCAGCATTTTGATGCCGGTGCAATCTGCTAAGCAAAACAACTTGTCCCTATTACTAATTTGCAAAGAATTTTAATCTTTTAGCATTATTTTGCACCCAAATTTTCACTATTCTTTCCAATGTATGGTACAAGAGGTGTAACCGAGTAAGACTCTTTGGTGATGTTGTACTGAACTTTTTGCAACTACTGAATGTCTAGGCAAGACGACAACGCCGTAAGAGTTGAGAGGAAGAGAAGCTAAAGAGTTGAGACTTACCGGTCTTACGTGATGTAGCCGCCATGTGGATCCCCCAGCTCGACGCCGCCTCCTTCTGCAGCCTTCCCGGCGGCGTCGACCTATCCAACCTCGGCGCGTGTGCCTACGGTGGGCGGTGGCGGAGGCCCGCGGCGGCCGGATTGCGGCGACCTCAACGGACAGCGGCCGGCGCAGTGGCGCCCGCTTCTGCTCTCGGCTGCTCCCCTGTCCCGTCCGGCGGCGGGATTGTTCGGATGTCCGATAGTTCGGAATGTTCGGACATCCGAACGTATTGCCCTTGACGCCCTGTCCCTCCCCCATTTCCACTGTGCACACCTGATGGGCCGAGAAGGGCCCAATTCCGAAGCATGCCTAAGTTCGAGTCTGTTGGCCCATTCGGCTATTTGTTGTTTTATTTAAATTTCAGCTTTAATTCGCATAAGACTCAATTAGTCTCTTGTAATTATGTGCTGTAAAAATTAAGTACTCTTGCCGGTGCTGCTCACCACGGCCTTTTCTTCTTCAACCTTCATGGTGTCGAGCAAGAAAAAGAGGAACAACGGAAGGCAAATCTCCTGACTGCACGGGATAAATTTATAACTCACTAGAAATCCAAAAGACACTTGTCATGTCCATGGCTGTGATGTACAATGGAATTTGAGGTCTAATTTTCTGCTCAAGGGCATCAAGTTTCCTCTTTTGCTCACTTTCCATGTTGAAACCCATTCGAACATCCCAGGGTACATCCCAGATAACTCTCTATTCTAAGCTTACTCCGCAATTCTCAAGTTCAGTTTCAGCTAAGCTTGGTCCGCAATTCACAAGTTCATTTTCAGTGGGTGCAAGGGAAGACCCATACTCTAAAATAGCTGGACTGAAGTATTTAAATGCTCATGGGTGCTCTAACCTTGACTTATACTATAAGTATTCATGTGTACTGGTTGAAAAAAGAGCTCTGGAGCTGTTTTGGGTTAAGGATACCTATGAAGAAAGGATAGCATTCCTCGAGGTCATTTACAAGGAAAATTATGTAAGCAGTAGAGGGCTGTTTGGAAAATACAGTATTCATACCCCAGCAGAGGGTGGTCGTACGTGCACATAATACATTGCCGTACTCTTGCTTTCTTCCTGCTGAAGGGCACGAATCACTGTCTGCTACCTTCCTCCACTGACAGCAGCAACAGAAACTCATCGACCTGTAATATATTTAAGCTTCCAACAAGGTTTGGAATAACATTAGGTAACAACACCCTAGTTACACAAGTGTGACGACCATCATCACAATGAGGAATAAGGGCTGTTTGGAAAATACAGTATTCATACCCCCAGCAGAGGGTGGTCGTACGTGCACATAATACATTGCTGTACTCTTGCTTTCTTCCTGCTGAAGGGCACGAATCACTGTCTGCTACCTTCCTCCACTGACAGCAGCAACAGAAACTCATCGACCTGTAATATATTTAAGCTTCCAACAAGGTTTGGAATAACATTAGGTAACAACACCCTAGTTACACAAGTATGACGGGCATCATCACAATGAGGAATACTTTGTTGACAGTGGTACAAATCTGGAAGACAACGTGCACGAACAGAAACACTGCACGCTCTATAACGTGCCAAGGTTGGAAACTCATCGACCTGTAATATATTTAAGCTTCCAACAAGGTTGGAAATAACATTAGGTAACAACACCCTAGTTACACAAGTATGACGATTGATCAGCAGTAGCAAATTAAACAAGACCCACAGCAATGACATATGCCCTACACAAACTTACTGAACATCAATCAATCAATGGTAGAAAATCATGCAATGAATGGAAATTCAAGATCGAAGAAAGGATGCATCGTAACCAACAGAGATAAGCCGAGAGTAGCTTGGAATTAGACTAGCAAAAGATAACTGCATCATGGTCCGTTATATGACACCCTCTGTTGTAATTATATGACATTTAGGGCAAGCTAATATTCCTGTCCTGCAAGTTTACCTGAAGCCGAGATTTATTGTTCTGTTGGCACTTTACTTTTCACCGTTACACTTGCAAGTTTGGTTTCTGTTGTACTAATGATCTATTATTTTCCATAAATAATGTATGGTCTGTTGAATTTTGTATTTTGCCATATGCTTACATGTTTGTTGCATTGCCAGCAATCATGCGCTGGTACGTGGTGTACAAAGGAAAGGTACCTGGTGTGTACAGAACATGGGATGAATGCAACAATGAAGTGCACGGCGTCAGGGGCGCCAAACACGAGAGCTTTTCCTCGTTCGAACAAGCCTGGGAAGCTTACATTTCCTATTTGGCCGCAGAAGGAATCCAGCCAACAGGCTCTCCGGTCCAGCCAGTAGGCTCTCCCGTCCAGCCAGCAGGCTCTCCGGTGACTAGGTGAGTCCTTGTCCTTTTACCCCCTATACATTCTCTCCCCACCCACCCCAAGATACAAACACCGTCAGCTCACCGTTTGTGATTGTAGTCACTGTTATTACTTGTGGCACATTTTTAATTTGTAGATCAGTTTTTGGGTTGAATTCACGTATTATGAGTATTGAAACAGGCAAGCACCCTGGCAGGAGCAGCCAGGCTGCAGTTTGGCACTCTGTCTCAGCACCTCACTGAACACATATGCAGTGGGGGGTAGCAGTGCTCCTCCGATAGCAGATCTGTTGGAGCATTTGCAATACAGAGTGGCTGCATTGGAGGAGGAGAACGCTAACTTGCGCGTGCAACTTCATGAATCCATGGAAAACAGCAGAAAGAAGGAAGCTGAACTTCAGGACTGTTTGGCCATGATGATGGACAAACTGAATATGAAGTAACTATTGGTTATTCTAGTTCATGGAGCTGCAGGGCAGTGTCTAGTCTGATGTAGGCGTAGTTGTTAGTAGTGATTTTCCTTTTGTGATGTAAGTAAGAAGTGATGAACTGATGTTAGCAAAATGTATGAACTGGTCGGTCTGTAGTAAACTTCTCTGTGGTGGTCAGAAGTTATGAACTGATGTGGTGCATATGTGCCCTGGTTGAAGATCAAGCATGAGCAAAAATTTAAGAGCATGTAGGTGGTGAGATGAAGCTTCTGTCAGATAAAGTGGATAAATTATCACAAGTATTTATCACGGAAACTTCTGTGATGAACACATAGCTGCTGAAAAAGAAGCTAAAGTAGGTGGTGAGATGAAGCTTTTGTCAGATAAGTATCATGTATGTTTGGATTTTGTTCAAAGTATGATGGTTACAGTACTTCGTAGATCCCCATTCCAAGGCAATCCGTAGGTGGTGAAATGAAGCTTCTGTCAGATAAAGTGGATAAATTATCACAGGTATTTATCACGGAAACTTCTATGATAAACACATAGCTGCTGAAAAAGAAGCTAAAGTAGGTGGTGAGGCGAAGCTTCTGTCAGATAAAGTGGATAAATTATCACAAGTATTTATCACGGAAACTTCTGTGATGAACACATAGCTGCTGAAAAAAAGCAAAAGTAGGTGGTGAGATGAAGCTTCTGTCAGATAAAGTGGATAAATTATCACAAGTATTTATCAAGGAAACTTCTGTGATGAACACATGATGGAGAATAGAAGCTGTGTAGCGGGACGCGCACGCCGGCCTCCAACGCGGGCGCGTACACGCAGATGGCCCCCGGGTACTACTCCGGTACGCCGTACTTCTTGCAGAAGGCGTCGAGGGACGCTTGGGTTTGGAAGGATGATGCGAAGCGCTCTGCCACTGACCTCAAGAGCGCGCCGCCGTTGCCTTCATCGTCCATGTCATCGCCCTTGATGATGGGATTGTCACGAAGAGGCGGGGAGGAGCCGATGATGCAGAGGGAGGAAGAGGAGGAGGACATCGTGCATGGTTCGGTGTGGTGCTGGTGCAGAAGGCTTGCAGAAGAAGAGAGGAGAGGATTCTAGTGATATGGAAGCAATTTATCGGTAGTTTACCGTCACAGTAGATATGTGGCTCTTGGGGTTATCTTCCTCCACACGAGTGCGGGCCAAGGACCACAGGTCGGGTGGGGTCAGCTATGGGAGCCTTTGTCGTCCGTGTCGTCGCCCTTGATGATGGGATTGTCACGGAGAGGCGAGGAGGAGCTGATGATGCAGAGGGAGGAGGACATCGCGCATGGTTCGGTGTGGTGTTGGTGCAGAAGGCTTGCAGAAGAAGAGAGGAGAGGATTCTAGTGATATGGAAGCAATTTATCGGCAGTTTACCATCGCGGTAGATATGTGGCTCTTGGGGTTATCTTCCTCCACACGTGTGCGGGCCAAGGACCACAGGTCAGGTCGGGTTGGCCGTGGGAGCCTTTGTCGTCCGTGTCATCGCCCTTGATGATGGGATTGTCACGGAGAGGCGAGGAGGAGCTGCCTGTTGAACTTTGTCAGGTTTCATGTATGTTTGGATTTTGTTCAAAGTATGATGGTTACTGTACTTCGTAGATCCCCATTCCAAGGCGATCCATAGGTGGTGAGATGAAGCTTCTATCAGATAAAGTGGATAAATTATCACAAGTATTTATCATGGAAACTTCTGTGATGAACACATAGCTGCTGAAAAAGAAGCTAAAGTAGGTGGTGAGATGAAGCTTCTGTCAGATAAGTATCATGTATGTTTGGATTTTGTTCAAAGTATGATGGTTACTGTACTTCATAGATCCCCATTCCAAGGCGATCCGTTGGTGGTGAGATGAAGCTTCTGTCAGATAAAGTGGATAAATTATCACAAGTATTTATCACGGAAACTTCTATGATGAACACATAGCTGCTAAAAAAGAAGATAAAGTAGGTGGTGAGATGAAGCTTCTGTCAGATAAAGTGGATAAATTATCACAAGTATTTATCATGGAAACTTCTGTGATGAACACATAGCTGCTGAAAAAGAAGCTAAAGTAGGTGGTGAGATGAAGCTTCTGTCAGATAAGTATCATGTATGTTTGGATTTTGTTCAAAGTATGATGTTACAGTACTTCGTAGATCCCCATTCCAAGGCGATCCGTAGGTGGTGAGATGAAGCTTCTGTCAGATAAAGTGGATGAAGCTTCTGTATTTTATTTGTAATGCAATACTAATTTATTTGTTCAATGAATTTCTGTTACCTCTATGATATCTGTTGTTTCATTTGTGTGCTCTTCTCCCTAGTTGCTAGCCTCACTGAGATGAAACACGATCTCGCTATGATAGTTGCAGTTAGTTGGTGTTGGGCTTGGCTCCCTGCTATTGAATCAAACACAATCTTCTATGGGCCCGGTCCAGTTTGTATAGGAAACCAAACAAGTGCAGTTTCACTACTTGGGACAGGTAGTGGCTGGCCTAGGCTAGGCCTGCACGCCGAGCCAGCTTCAGGACAGATATCAAACATGCACGTCCTAGAGTGCTCAAAGCAAGCCATCGCTCTGGATAATACATCTTGCTGACATTTGATAAGTATGTTATTTGTATATAGCGGAGGTACCACATATAACCTTGTTGGTCACATGACGTTATGCAAAATATCGGAAGTACCAAACATTACCTTGCTCAACAAATGATGTTATGTATTTATACCCAAGGTCAGCCTCCAAGATTCCATCCATCCATGAAAAACAACGACCCTTGTGTGACTCCGGGGCGAAAACCAGCATTTCTGAGCAAAAACCTTGCAAAAGTAAGCTCGTTTGATTCTGATTTCCAAGCACAGTTGGTTGGATGGATGCCGAGGAATGGCTAGGACTCAAATCGAGCATGACAAATATGCCTGATGAGGTCACGGAAATGGGTCACGAGAGAAGGACAAGATGACATCGGGACGAAAATGTCTCACGCGAGGCAAAAATGGCTCGCGACGGGCTAAGTACGGGCCATGCAAGGCCAAAACAGGCCCAAACCAGGTGACAGGAGGTGCAAATGGGTGATGAGAGGCCCCAAAGCACGGTTGGAAATGCCTAAGTCGGTCTAAGTCAATGGCACGAAGAAAACGAGCCAAAACCGACGAAAACGGGCCAAAAATGGGTAATGCGATGCGGAAACGAGTCAAATCGAGCCACTAAACATGCATGGAAATGGCTAAGTCAGTCTAAGTGAAGGGCACGGTGAAAACGAGCCAAAAATAGGCCACGGATGGGATAGAACGGACCGTGGGTCCTGAGCCCACCGAGGTGGCTCACGGGGCCCAAGGGACCCACCCAAGGTGGCCCCACACGAAAAGTCCAAGGTTCGGTCCATCCGTTAAAAACAACGACTGTCAGGCGCCTCCGAGGCGGAAACTAGCGTTTGTGTGCAAAAACCAGGCAAAACTGCATATCACAAGGATTTCCTGAGGTCCTCCAAAACGCCTAAAGGAACCATAAAGAAAACCGCCAAAACTCCTGGGGGCCTGGATGCCCCTCAGGTATATTAGGGGGAGAGGGTTCGGTTAGCAGAGACCTCTGGTAAAATGGTTTGAAACCACTAGTTTTTCGATGACCCATTCATAAGGCTCCACCAGAATGTCGGTCACGCCAAACGCCCTCCGTGGTTGGCTGATGGCCAGCCGTGGCCAGCTTTGGCTGGCTGTAGGTTGCTGCTGGCTGGCCATGGCTAGCAAACGTGTGGCCTTTAGTGGTTGCACGCTATGTGACCGTACTAGGGGTTCAGCGTGACATCCCTGGCTAGCTGGGGTGGCCAGCGTGTTGTTGACTCGTGGCCTCTCTGGCCGGTCAGCAGCCTACGTTGTCGTGCTTCAGCGGGTTGCTGCGGGCAGCTAGCTGGGTAGGGTGGGTAGCTTTTTGTTTGAACTGTTTCGATGATGCGCGGCCTCCATGGCTGGCCGGCAGCTTGTGGTGCCCTGGTTTGGTGGGCTGCTGCGGGTGGCTAGCTGGCTAGGGTGGCAAGCGTGTTGTTGGAACTATTTCGGTGACTCACGGTCTCTCTCGCTGCATAGTAGCCTACGGTGGCCTATTTCTATGGGCACCCGACTGGCTTGGGAGGAGTACGTGTTGTTGGAACATTTTTTGTTGCATGCTTTTGGCCCGTTGTTGGATAAGTTTCAGTTTCTGACGCGCTCCGTGGACTTTCAATTGTCGTCCTCGCAAGCAGACTCACGTGCCTAGCGCGGAGGGATGCTTTGGATGGCTAAACCATCGTGGATATGCTAGCGCATGAGTTGTTTTAGACCAGTGACTGCTTGGAGGACCCCCTGATGTGCGGCCGACTCCCGGCGCCAGTGTCCCTTCATTTGTGCGGGCACCTTTTGCTTGCTGCGTTGAAAAGTGCTTGTGAGATGCTACTTGTTGCATGGGAAGTTGCGAGGATATAACATATTTATGTCGAGCACATCCTCTGGGTGTGGTTCGTCGGCTCTAGGGTGCTTGTGGGGTTGCCTTGTGTTGTCGCCTGCCTAGGTTGGCAAATCCATCTCTGGGAGAAGCAGCTCCCTGCTCCTTTAAGCTACCCCAAGAAGATTGTTGTCAAGGCATTCTTCCTGTTCATGGTAAGACTTGTTGTTGGAAAAATTTGGTAATCATCACACTTGTGATCGTGGTGTTTGGACCGTGGATGAGGGTGAGCAAGATTGGGTAGTGCAACTGCCATACTATCTGTTGTTTCATTTGAGTGCTCTTCTCCCTAGTTGCTGGATCACTGAGATCAAACAAGATCTCGCTATGATAGTTGCAGTTAGTTGGTGTTGGGCTTGGCTCCCTATTGTTAAATCAAACACAATCTCCTATGGGCCTAGTCCAGTTTGTACAGGAAACCAAACAAGTGCAGTTTCACCACTTGGGACAGGCAGTGGCTAGCCTGGGCAAGTTATTGGGTTCTCTAAAGCTAGTTTTTTTGAAGCACAAGAATTATGAGGAGGCAGTGAGAGATTTCAATGCATCTCTGGGAGAAACAGCTCCCCTCTCCTTTAAGATGCCCTAAGAAGATTGTTGTCAAGGCATTCTTCCTATTCATGGTAAGACTTGTTGGAAAAATTTGGTAATCATCAGACTTGTGATCGTGGTTTTGGACCATGGATGAGGGTGAGCAAAACTAGGCAGTGCAACTGCCATACTTAGGCCTGTGATGACACTAAAACTAGATGATGGATGAGATGGCTCACTTGGTTAATTGATTATTGTGTCTGAGGCTCTTAATTTCAACAACACTAATTGTATGTAGCAAGCTGTATTTTATTTGTAATGCAACACTAATTTATTTGTTCAATGAATTTCTGTTACCTCTATGATATCTGTTGTTTCATTTGTGTGCTCTTCTCCCTAGCTGCTAGCCTCACTGAGATCAAACATGATCTCGCTATGATAGTTGTAGTTAGTTGGTGTTGGGCCTGGCTCCCTGCTGTTGAATCAAACACAATCTTCTATGGGCCTGGTCCAATTTGTATAGGAAACCAAACAAGTGCAGTTTCACCACTTGGGACAGGCAGTGGCTGGCCTGGGCTAGGCCTGCGTGTCGAGCCGGCTTCAGGACGGATATCAAACATGCACGCCCTAGAGTGCTCAAAGCAAGCCATCGCTCTGGATAATACATCTTACAGGTAATGCGACGAGGAAACGAGTCAAATCGGGCCACTAAACATGCTTGAAAATGGCTAAGTCCATCTAAGTGAAGGGCACGGTGATAACGAACCAAAAACAGGCCACGGATGGGACGGAATGGGCCATGGGTCTTGAGCCCACCGAGGTGGCCCATGGGGCCCAAGGGACCCACCCAAGGTGTCCCCACACGAAAAGTCCAAGGTTTGGTCCATACGGGGACGGTAAGTGGCATACCGAATGTTGACTCGCGGTACATGTAAGTAACTTTCATACATCTCCACGGTTATATGCACTACCGTCTGTATGCACCCATACCTTATTTAGACACACACGGTAACGTGTGGTATCTCCAGTGTTTTCTCATAACTTTTGTATAATTTGACGGTAAGTCCAGTACCGTATCTTGTGCTGCGATACCTGAAAGTAATTTACGTACATGATAACGGTTATACTTGATATCGTAGGTGCATCCTAATAACATTTTTATATGGTGACGGTAAGTGAATACCGAATGTTGACTCGCGGTACATGTAAGTAACTTTCATACATGGGAACGGTTATGAGTACAACCGTCCGTATGCACCAATACCTTCTTTAGAGGCCTACGGTTACACCTTTTATCTCCGGTGTCGTCTAATAACCTTTATATAGAGGAACGGTAAGTCCGATACCGTATCTTGCACTGCGGAAGTACCAAACATTACCTTGCTCAACAAATGAAAAACAACGACCCTTGTGCGCCTCCGGGGCGGAAACCAGCGTTTCTGAGCAAAAACCTTGCAAAAGTAAGCTCGTTTGATTCTGATTTCCAAGCACGGTTGGTTGGATGGATGCCGAGGAATGCCTAGGACTCAAATCGAGCATGACGGATATGCCTGATGAGGTCACGGAAACGGGTCACGAGAGAAGGACAAGATGACATCAGGACGAAAATGTCTCACGCGAGGCGAAAATGGATCACGACGGGCTAAGTACGGGCCATGCAAGGCCAAAACAGGCCCAAACCAGGTGACAGGAGGTGCAAACGGGTGATGAGAGGCCCTAAGGCACAGTTGGAAATGCCTAAGTCGGTCTAAGTCAATGGCACAAAGAAAACGAGCCAAAACCGATGAAAACGGGCCAAAATAGGTAATGCGATGCGGAAACGAGTCAAATAGGGCCACTAAACATGCATGAAAATGACTAAGTCCGTCTAAGTGAAGGGCACGGTGAAAACAAGCCAAAAATGGGCCACAGATGGGACAGAACGGGCCGTGGCACGAGCCCACCAAGGTGGCCCATGGGGCCCAAGGGACCCACCCAAGGTGTCCCCACACGAAAAGTCCAAGGTTCAGTCCATACGGGGACGGTATGTGGCATACTGAATGTTGACTCGCAGTACATGTAAGTAACTTTCATACATCTCCACGGTTATACGAACTACCGTCTGTATGCACCCATACCTTATTTAGACATGCACGGTAACGCTTGATATCTCCGGTGTTTTGTCATAACTTTTGTATAATTTGACGGTAAGTCCAGTACCGTATCTTGTGCTGTGGTACCTGAAAGTAATTTACATACATTATAACGGTTATACTTGATATCGTAGGTTGGACCTTGGAGCGATCGCGGTACCCAATGCAAGCATCGGCGTGCTTCAGATTTTACGGAGCTTCAGATCTGCGCGGTCTCGTGCACGTCGTGAAAAGTAGTCTACGCCAACCAGGAGAAAGGGACTTGGATTCATTCTAAATCAAGAAGGGTATCTTTTTCTCAACTGGAGGTATAAAAGGATCTTTTTCAAGAGAGATTAGAGTTGAACGACTTTAAAAGTCTCTGGCTCAAAGGATTCTTGTCTTTCCGACACCTTTTGAGGAAGATTGCTTCAATACCAGTATCAGAGTATGACTATGCATGCGAAAGTGTAGCTCGATACTCCTACGGAGCTCGTTTACCATCAGAAGAGCGACTTTGGATTGCCAGCCCGAAGGTTCCGCAGTGCAGGAACCCGAGTGTCCATCGACCATCGTGTACTATTTGTGTGAGTCGCACTGTCGCAGCATACTGTAGTTTGGAGAATCTAAAAAAAGGGCCAAAAATCCGGTTCGAACTGTCCCCAAGCGCAGGCAAGCACCCATCCAATCCTTCAGTATGACAGTACTAGTATCCTCGTAGGCGTACAAGTATAGTAGAGTACAAGCTAATACAGACCAGAAAGAGCAGGAACTCACCTAGAGACAACAAGCTCCCTTGATAGCAGGAAGAGCAGGAAGACATCACTGGAAATCTGGAGGTAGGTGTTCTGGAGGTATGTTCTTCACTGCAGGTGCGTCCACTATTCCTTGTTTCTACAAAGATGAGAAAATGTTCATATCAAGGGAAATTATAGGCTCCATAAATACTGTATTTTCCAAACAGCCCTTTGCTGCTTACCCACAAACCAATGAGGTGTTTTCTCCTGTTTTGATAGCTATCCATAGCAATAAACCCAGTCAGAGTAGTTTCGTCCGACAGTGCAGCTGTAAATATATAATACTCAATGCCTGTGGAACCATGTTCTGCCAAATACTTAAGTGAAGTGGTTAGGTCTATGGGTGTCGTGAATTTCCTCTTCTTCGACACACTCGGTGCACCACTCACTGGACCTGAACTTGTGGCTTCATTAGCATTGAATAATTTAGTGAATAAGGCTTCACGGCCAGTGAGACGGGTGCCCGAGGATGTAATCTGGGATGCAAGACAAAACTTCTCATCAGCAATCTATATTCAGAGGAGTGGGGCAAATAATGAGCAGGAGTGGAGCAAATACCATCTCTTTAGGTCCAGGGCCTTGTGCTAACCATGATGTTTGATATTGACTAAGTTTTGTCCTAACCTTGGTAGTAGTCAAAGGAACATATTGATTGTTTTCTTGTATAAAATATGAATTCATCAAGTCTGCAAGATGACTATAGAACTTGCTTTTGTTGGCCTGAAATGATTGAGTCTCAGCAATTTGGTCAGCTAGGTTCAACAGAAACTGATCTTCCTGATCCGTCCATATATGTATGTTTCCTTCCTTTGCTCGACCACTCTATATATAAAAAACAGAGTCAACAAAGAGGCAATGCATACAGTTTGTTTTCTTTTAGCAGAAAAAAACAGTAAAGTTGAAAAAAAGGAACAAACCTTCCTCACCATCCTTAGCTGACTGGGGGCAACTGAAGAACAGGATGTGCTGTCGCTCAGACTCGTTTGATGAATCTGTTATTTTAGTGTTTGCCTCTCGAGCAGCCCCTGCGCCAACACCGCCCCATATATTTTAGTGTTTGCCATGTATAAATTGATTGCTTGTGCTTTTGCATTGTCAAGATTTAACAGAACGATTCCTCAAATAAAATTCACAAAACTGAAACCAAAGCTCTAGTAGTAGTGCCTGGCTGATTGCCAAAGCTGCAAGCTGCAGGACACTCCCATTCCAGCTTCAGTACAAACACACTGCTACTCAACATCAACCACTAATCTAAAGTATTAGATGAAGCATTTCAAGCCCGAACAGAAGAAAGCACTGGAACCTGTATCCTATATCATCAATTAATCAACATCCAACTAGAAATGGGTAGGCTAAAGCCCCTATTAGCAGTGATAGCCACAGCTCTAAGATGCAGGAGATTCCCCATTTCAGCCTCACTACAAGCACACAACAACCACTCAGCAGAATCATCAGCCTAATATGAATTCTGAAGTAATAGCTTGGGTACGAATACCAAGCTCAAGCATTCAGCCTAGCACTGTAATTCCTACTTCCTAGCTTATCAATGACCAATATCAAATTTGGGAACCTATACGCTAAACCCTAGCACCCCGAGCCAGCGCGGCAGCAGCAGAAACTTAGCACATCTGCTACAATCCCGAACCACTGATATGGTCCAGCGAGCCTGTTGCAATCCCAAACTCGGAAAGATTGGAAACAAACCTTGGGTTGCTTGATGCCGGATTTTGAAGCGAGGCGGCTGCTCCGTCGAGCCGGTTGCTTCCTCTTCATTTGGGAGCAGGTAGTAGTATATGTATTGGGGCGATTTAACTTGGGCGAGTAGATAGGAGAGAAGCAATGGCGATTTGAAATGCATCGGGAACCGTGAATGAGAGAGGAGCGAGGAGAGAAGCAGAGCACCGGTGGGGGGTTGGAGATCCATTACTGCGCCGGCTTGGTACTTGGAGCCCTACTCAACGCGGCGGATAGAAGGAGCGGGTCCCGGCAGTCAGCAGAGAGAGGAGAGAGGCTCCACGCGTGGGCTTCCAAGCGAGCCTAATCGGGCTGGCCTGAGCCCACCAAAATAAATTGGGCCCGGTCCTAGCCTGCAGCCCCATCTCGGCCCGTTGCCTCCCTTAAAAAAAATCTCGGCCCATTGCCACACCATGCACTAATTGCCCGGTCAAAAAAAAACTCTAGCAAGCCATTTCACTGAGTGCTTGATAAAACAAAAGGATAAACCTCCAAAGAAGGATAAATAGGTCGATACACAAAAGGATACACAAAAGGATAAACCCTGAAGAATAAACGAGTGTGAAGACATATATGGATAACACAGAAGGATAATTCGCTAGACAACATAAGGATAAACCATAAGGATAAATTGGCTGATAAACAGAAGGATAATTATGATTGACAAAGAAGGATAAATAGGTCGATGCACAAAAGGATAAACCATAAGGATAAATTGGCTGATAAACAGAAGGATAATTATGATTGGCGAAGAATCAAGTGTTATTATCCTTCAAATGGACATGATTTTGTTAAGTGTTCTTTTTACGATGGTTTAAACCCATATGAGGAACTACTTCACTCAATATCAATAACCCAAGCCCATATTATACAACAAGACAACTTGAGCTTCAACACTAAACCTAGCTAGTTCGAGTTGAGATCAAAAGCACATGGATATGAAAGCAAAGTAATCTAGAAGAGTGGATGGATTGAGTTGGGAGTTCTACACTCGCGGCCCACTACGGCCCAGCAGCCAGCCCACTACGGCGTCTCTCCTCTCTCTGTTTGGCTGACCAGCTAGCTCCTTCTCTCCGCCGCGATGAGGGTTCAACTGTCTTTCTACAAGCGGTGAGGGTTCCCTTTAGAGTCGTACAACTCCACCTCCTGTGGCCTCCCACCCGACAGGACCGAGCGCCACTCAATCCATCCACTCCACACGCACCTAGATCGGCCGCCGCTACCCTAGACAGGATCGAGCTCCGCCACCGATCCCCAAGCTGCCTGCAGATCACGCCCGGCGCCACCTAGTGGTTGGCGACCTCGACTTCTTGGTCCGTGAGCAAGGTTGAAAACTCAGAAAGATTGAAAACAAACCTTGGGTTGCTTGATGCCAGATTTCGAAGTGAACCTGCCGCTCCGGTGAGCCGGTTGCTTCCTCTTCATTTGCGAGCAGGTAATAGTATATGTAGTGGGGCGATTTAACTCGGGCGAGTAGAGAGGAGAGAAGCAATGGCAATTTGACATGCATCGGGAGCCGCGACTGAGAGACGAGAGAGGAGAGAAGCAGAGGGGGCGGTTGGAGTTCCATTACTGCATCGGCTTGGAACTTGGAGCCCACACCGCGGTGGACAGAAGGAGGGGGTCCCGGCGGTCAGCCAAACAGAGAGAGGACAGAGGCTCAACGCGTGGGCTTCCAAGCAGCTTAGTGAAATGGAGCATGTGCCGGTGAAATGGAGCATGGGCTTCCACGAGCGGGATTATGTCGAACACGGTCGGTATATGAAAATTAATACAGAATATTGACCCGTAGGAACTAGTGCATGTCAATTAATAAGTGCATGACCAAGTGCATAGCAATTAACAAGTTCTACAACTTTCATATTAAAAGTATTTTCATTTGATAAAATATAAGAAAGATATGATTTTTCTAAGGCAACAAGCGTGGTTACGTGATTAATATAGTGTTGAACCTTTGTTTAACTTTTTGAATATTTTCACGGCCTCAAATGAAAAAAACTAATAACAAGAAAGTTGTAGATCTCGTCGAGGGCTACAATTTTGATATAAAAATTATTTTCATCCGATTGAATCTCAAAATCACTGTATATATTAGAAACAAGACACTAGAGGTATATTTTCTTTATTCATTCTTCCTTTTTTTTCATTTGAGGCAGCGAGGCCGTCTCACATTCAAAAGTTAAACAAAGTTTCAATAACGAGAGTTTTCTATCCGCTCTGTGACTATATTAATCACGATTGATCATCGCGCTTTGCATTAGCCTTTTAGAAAATCATATCTTTCTTATATTTTATCAAATGGAAATACTTTTAATATGAAAGTTGTAGAACTTGTTAATTGCTACGCACTTGGTCATGCACTTATTAATTGACATGCACTTGTTCCTACGGGTCAATATTCTCAAATTGATTAATTTTCATACCACATGACAGGTTCATATTATAATCCCGCCTCAATTAGTTCGCTTTTCAAAATTCTTGATATTCGTTTTCAAAATTCGTATTACGTTCGATCCGTATTTTACCACTTTTGTTTTCATATTCAAATGTAGAAGTAGAAAATGGTTGAGGAGTTTTTCGACCGTTTTCGAAATTCTTGATATTCTGTAAGTTCGTTTTCGTATCCAGATGCTCCATTTTGCTGATGTGCTCCATTTCACCGTCACATGCTCCATTTTGCTGAGCTACACCATTAGAGAGCCAGATGCTCCATTTCACCCGCACATGCTCCATTTCACTGAGCTGCTTGGAAGCCCACGCGTGGAGCCTCTGTCCTCTCTCTGTTTGGCTGACCGCCAGGACCCGCTCCTTCTGTCCGCCGCGGTGAGGGCTCTAAGTTCCAAGCCGGTGCAGTAATGGAACTCCAACCGCCCCCTCTGCTTCTCTCCTTTCTCGTCTCTCAGTCACGGCTCCCGATGCATGTCAAATCGCCATTGCTTCTCTCCTCTCTACTCACCCGAGTTAAATCGCCCCACTACATATACTACTACCTGCTCGCAAATGAAGAGGAAGCAACCGGCTCGCCAGAGCGACAGGCTCGCTTTGAAATCCAGCATCAAGCAACCCAAGGTGTTTTCAACCTTTCCGAGTTTGTTTTCAATATTTCTGAGTTTTCAACCTTGCTCGCCGGACCACAAGTCGTAGGCTGCCAACCACTGGGCTAGGCGCTGGCGTGACTGTGCAGTTGGGGGATCGGTGGTGGAGCTCGATCCGGTCTAGGGTAGTGGCGGCCGATCTAGGTGCGTGTGGAGTGGATAGATTGAGTGGCGCTCGGTCCTGTCGGGTGGGAGGCCACATGAGGTGGAGTTGTACGACTCCGAAGGGAACCCTCACCGCTTGTAGAAAGACAGTTGAACCCTCATCACGGCGGAGAGGAGCTAGCTGGTCAGCCAAACAGAGAGAGGAGAGAGGCCACAGTGGGCTGGGTGCTGGGCCACAATGGGCTGGCTGTTGGGCCGTAGTGGGCCGCGAGTGTAGAACTCCCAACTCAATCCATCCACTCTTCTAGATTACTTTGCTTTCATATCCATGTGCTTTTGATCTCAACTCGAACTAGCTAGGTTTAGTGTTGAAGCTCAAGTTGTCTTGTTGTATAATATGGGCTTGGGTTATTGATATTGAGTGAAGTAGTTCCTCATATGGGTTTAAACCATCGTAAAAAGAACACTTAACAAAATCATGTCCATTTGAAGGATAATAACACTTGATTCTTCGCCAATCATAATTATCCTTCTGTTTATCAGCCAATTTATCCTTATGGTTTATCCTTTTGTGTATCAACCTATTTATCCTTCATTGCCAATCATAATTATCCTTCTGTTTATCAGCCAATTTATCCTTACGGTTTATCCTTATGTTGTCTAGCGAATTATCCTTCTGTGTTATCCATATATGTCTTCACACTCGTTTATTCTTCAGGGTTTATCCTTTTTGTGTATCCTTTTGTGTATCGACTTATTTATCCTTCTTTGGAGGTTTATCCTTTTGTTTTATCAAGCACTCTGTGAAATGGCTTGCTAGAGTTTTTTTTGACCGGGCAATTAGTGCGTGGTGTGACAATGGGCCAAGATTTTTTTTGAGGGGAGGCAACGGGCCGAGATGGGGCTACAGGCTAGGACCGGGCCCAATTTATTTTGGCAGGCTCAGGCCAGCCCGATTAGGTCAGCTTGGAAGCCCACGCGTGGAGCCTCTCTCCTCTCTCTGTCTGGCTGACTGTCGGGACCCGCTCCTTCTGTCCACCGCGTTGAGTAGGGCTCCAAGTACCAAGCCGGCGCAGTAATGGATCTCCAACCCCCGCCGGTGCTCTGCTTCTCTCCTCGCTCCTCTCTCATTCACGGTTCCCGATGCATTTCAAATCGCCATTGCTTCTCTCCTATCTACTCGCCCAAGTTAAATCGCCCCAATACATATACTACTACATGCTCCCAAATGAAGAGGAAGCAACTGGCTCGACGGAGCAGCAGGCTCGCTTCGAAATCCGGCATCAAGCAACCCAAGGTTTGTTTCTAATCTTTCCGAGTTTGGGATTGCAACAGGCTCGCTGGACCATATCAGTGGTTCGGGATTGTAGCAGATGTGCTAAGTTTCTGCTGCTGCCGCGCTGACTCGGGGTGCTAGGGTTTAGCGTATAGGTTCCCAAATTTGATATTGGTCATTGATAAGCTAGGAAGTAGGAATTACAGTGCTAGGCTGAATGCTTGAGCTTGGTATTCGTACCCAAGCTATTACTTCAGAATTCATATTAGGCTGATGATTCTGCTGAGTGGTTGTTGTGTGCTTGTAGTGAGGCTGAAATGGGGAATCTCCTGCATCTTAGAGCTGTGGCTATCACTGCTAATAGGGGCTTTAGCCTACCCATTTCTAGTTGGATGTTGATTAATTGATGATATAGGATACAGGTTCCAGTGCTTTCTTCTGTTCGGTCTTGAAATGCTTCATCTAATACTTTAGATTAGTGGTTGATGTTGAGTAGCAGTGTGTTTGTACTGAAGCTGGAATGGGGAGTGTCCTCCAGCTTGCAGCTTTGGCAATCAGCCAGGCACTACTACTAGAGCTTTGGTTTCAGTTTTGTGAATTTTATTTGAGGAATCGTTATGTTAAATCTTGACAATGCAAAAGCACAAGCAATCAATTTATACATGGCAAACACTAAAACATATGGGGCGGTGTTGGCGCAGGGGCTGCTCGAGAGGCAAACACTAAAATAACAGATTCATCAAACGAGTCTGAGCGACAGCGCATCCTGTTCTTCAGTTGCCCCCAGTCAGCTGAGGATGGTGAGGAAGGTTTGTTCCTTTTTTTTCAACTTTACTGTTTTTTCTGCTAAAAGAAAACAAATTGTATGCATTACCTCTTTATTGACTCTATTTTTTATAAATAGAGTCGTCGAGCAAAGGAAGGAAACATACATATATGGACGGATGAGGAAGATCAGTTTCTGTTGAACCTAGCTGACCAAATTGCTGAGACTCAATCGTTTCAGGCGAACAAAGGCAAGTTCTAGTCGTCTTGCAGACTTGATGAATTCATATTTTATACAAGAAAACAATCAATATGTTCCTTTGACTACTACCAAGGTTAGGACAAAACTTAGTCAATATCAAACATCATGGTTAGCACAAGGCCCTGGACATAAAGAGATGGTATTTGCTCCACTCCTGCTCATTATTTGCCCCACTCCTCTGAATATAGATTGCTGATGAGAAGTTTTGTCTTGCATCCCAGATTACATCCTCGGGCACCCGTCTCACTGGCCGTGAAGCCTTATTCACTAAATTATTCAGTGCTAATGAAGCCACAAGTTCAGGTCCAGTGAGTGGTGCACCGAGTGTGTCGAAGAAGAGGAAATTCACGACACCCATAGACCTAACCACTTCACTTAAGTATTTGGCAGAACATGGTTCCACAGGCATTGAGTATTATATATTTACAGCTGCACTGTCAGACGAAACTACTCTGACTGGGTTTATTGCTATGGATAGCTATCAAAACAGGAGAAAACACCTCACCGGTTTGTGGGTAAGCAGCAAAGGGCTGTTTGGAAAATACAGTATTTATGGAGCCTATAATTTCCCTTGATATGAACATTTTCTCATCTTTGTAGAAACAAGGAATAGTGGACGCACTTGCAGTGAAGAACATACCTCCAGAACACCTACCTCCAGATTTCCAGTGATGTCTTCCTGCTCTTCCTGCTCTTCCTGCTATCATGTACGTAAATTACTTTCAGGTACCGCAGTGCAAGATACGGTACTGGACTTACTGTCAAATTATACAAAAATTATGAAAAAACACCGGAGATATCACACGTTACCGTGCATGTCTAAATAAGGTATGGGTGCATACAGACGGTAGTTCGTATAACTGTGGAGATGTATGAAAGTTACTTACATGTACCGCGAGTCAACATTTGGTATGCCACTTACCGTCCCTGTATGGACCGAACCTTGGACTTTTCGTGTGGGGACACCTTGGGTGGGTCCCTTGGGCCCCATGGGCCACCTTGGTGGGCTCGGGACCCATGGCCCGTTCCGTCCCATCCGTGGCCCATTTTTGGCTCGTTTTCATCGTGCCCTTCACTTAGACGGACTTAGCCATTTTCTTGCATTTTTAGTGGCCCGATTTGACTCGTTTCCGCGTCGCATTACCTGTTTTGGCCCGTTTTTGTCGGTTTTGGCTCGTTTTCTTCGTGCCATTGACTTAGACCGACTTAGACATTTCCAACCGTGCCTTGGGGCCTCTCATCACCCGTTTGCACCTCCTGTCACCTGGTTTGGGCCTGTTTTGGCCTTGCATGGCCCGTACTTAGCCCGTCGCGAGCCGTTTTCGCCTCGCATGAGACATTTTCGTCCCGATGTCATCTTGTCCTTCTCTCATGACCCATTTCTGTGACCTCATTAGGCATATCCGTCATGCTCGATTTGAGTCCTAGCCATTCCTCGGCATCCATCCAACCAACCGAGCTTGGAAATCAAAATCAAACGAGTTTACTTTTGCATGGTTTTTGCTCAGAAACGCTGGTTTCCACCCCGAAGGCGCACAAGGGTCGTTGTTTTTCATTAATGGACGGAATCTTGGAGGCTGACCTCAGGTATAGATACATAACATCATTTGTTGGGCAAGGTAATGTTTGGTACTTCCCCAGCGCAAGATATGGTACCGGACTTACCGTTCCTCTATATAAAGGTTATTAGACGACACCGGATTTACCGCGACGTCACAGGCATGGACGGCGTAGCCGAGGCCATCATCCACGCTGGTGGCCACGACATCACAGGCCGAAACGGCACAGCCAGAGCCATCATCCGCATAGGTGGCTGCCTCTGCGGCTGGGCAGATGCAGGAGGATGCACCCGAGGCATTCATGGTGGACGTGGCACAGTAGGGTGCAGACGCGACATCATAGTTGGAGATGGCATGACCGGAGTCATCGTCCGTATAGGTGGCCGCGTCTGTGGTGGGGCAAACGGGAGAGGGCGCACCCAAGGCGTCCTTAGCGGATGTGGCAACACGGCAGGCCTTCGCGTCCACACCACCCTCCCCCTCTACCACCGGAGGGGCCGCACTAGAGGAGTTGCTGCCGTAAGAGGGGTCGGCTTCGCTTGGGATCGGCGTGGAGCTATCCCGATCTTTGGTCCGGGTGGGCGGCGACCCGCACGCATGGGAAGGATCCTAGATCTGGTGGGTAGACTGGCGGGACCCAAGGGTGATGCTTTTTTCCCTTGATGACGCCGTGGAGGAGAGGGAATGGGGTAGCGTCCACATGGAGGTTGGGACCGCGGTTTGCGCCCTGACCACCGTGCTGAGCTCGTTGCGCGACGTCGTCGCCCCGGTTGGCTAGGTATGATGTGATCATGTTTCCGACTCTCATTTTTCTTTTCCGTGCCTCTAAGTCTTGTCCTCTCCGCAATCCCTTATGGTCCGCAGCCGGGAGAAGTCCTAATTTCTTTGTCGCGAAAAGGATGTTTGGGACCACCTAGCCGAGGAGACGTAGCTGCGTGAGGGACTAGCCGCACAGCTCGCTGCTGCCATCAGGAGGTGGCTGAGTTTCACCCCACCAGCTGAGAGCTAGCCGACCTCCGAGCCAGGGAGGCGGACGCTTACGATCATGTCCACGAGGTCGAGGAGAAACTCACCGCCCTGAATGACAGGGCGCGCGCGGGTGTCGCAGAATCCAAGCGGCTATGGAAAGAGCGGGATGATTTGCTCCGGGCCGTAGAGGAACTCCGCACGGAGCGTGACTTGGCTCGCTAGGAGCACGCCGACATCCAGCAGCGGATTGACCTCCGCGAGGGTGAGCTTGAGGGGGGAAGGGACCTGAAGGTCACGTCTGAGGGCGTGGCCGCCAGACTCGCCATGGAGGTCAGCCGGCACCAGGAAGAGATCCAGAGCCTAGAGGTCGAGGTGATCCAGCAACGCAATGAGGCACTCCAGCTTTGGGCGGATGTGGATGGTAAGCCTCTGGTTCCCATTGTTGTCTTTCTCCCTAGAATCCATAGTAGGATTTTTGACACGGTCGGTATGTGACTCGAACAGGTCTCGACGACAAGCTTGGGGCGGAGGTGACGAAGAGCCATGGCCTAGAGAAGGAGCTCGGTAAGGTGAAGGCCTCCCTCTTGAAGGAGAGCGATGAGCATGACACCTAGTGCATCATCGTCCAGCTGGTTTGTGATGACCTCAAGCTAGCCCTGGAGCAGGAGATGAGCTCACTCATGGTCCGTGCCATTCGGATTACGGATCGGGCGCGCAAAATCACGATGGACGCCGTGAGGAATGCGCTTTGCTTTGGTGTTCATCGGTCGTTTGCGATCGCTCATTCTCACTATGAGAACATCGATCTAGCGATGATGAGCCAGGGCTTCGCGCCCGGTTACTCTGAGGCCGAGCTGGAGGAGATCGAGGAGTCAGTGGCCCCCCTGGCGCAGGACCTATCTATCTAGATTGAGGATGAGGTCATCCTCCCCAAGGGGTTAGTTAGTTAGATTGGCCAGGCGGCAAACTTATAATAAGTAGACAAATTTTTAACTTTTGTTATGGCCGAATAGACTTTTGGTTCTTCTCCCCTTTTTTGTATAAAAGGTTGATGCGATCCAACCCCTTATGACGTTAAGGTTGTAAAGCTCGAGGTGCGAGCAAAAAAACTCTGATCACGATGGTGAGCAGAAACGCCGTAACCACTGGGGCATAGATTTCTTGCGGTCTGACTAGTTTTACTCAGCGTTTGTATCCGCAACTCTTGCTTCTAGATCTTAACATAAGGAGGGGTCGGGCGCAAAGAATGTTTTTGAATAGATATATTCTTATCTTATCAGCCCCCCGAGTGAGGCCCGACCCCTTGCCGTTGCTGGGGTCAGGTGTCACTAAAGATCAAGGAAATGATAGCGAAACCGATAAGAGAAAGCGTCTTTGTGTTTTAGAAATACCATTCTCAATTTTCATAAGTACGTGCATAGACTAGGGGTAAAAGCGACGTAGCTGCTCGATGTTCCAGGTGTTGGTGAAGACTTTGCCATCGATGGACTTGAGCTTGTAGGTGTCCGGTCGGAGCACCTCCACGATGATGTACGGTCTCTCCCATGGTGGAGAGAGCTTGTGGTGGTTCATGTTGCTCTAGACGAGGCAGAGCACCAGGTCCCCGACATTGAAGGCCCAACCCCGCACACGGCGATCATGGTACCAGCATAACGCTTGCTGGTACTTGACCGAGCAGAGGAGGGCAACGTCATGTGCTTCATCAAGCTGATCCATAGCGTCCTTGAGGGACGTCTCGGCTCCCTGCTCGTTGTATGCCTTGACCCTCGGCACTCAGTAGTTGAGGTCGGTCGGGAGGACCACTTCGGAACCGTAGACCATGAAGAACGGCGTGTAGCCATTCGCCTAGCTGGGGGTCGTCCTCAAGCTCTAGAGTACCACGGGAAGTTCCGTAGCCCATCGTCCGCCGAATTTGTTCAGTCGGTTGAAGATTCTAGGCTTGAGGCCTTGTAGGACCATGTCGTTTGTGCGCTCAACCTGCCTGTTTGTGCGGGGGTGCGCCACGACGGCCCAATCGACGTGGATGTGGCAGCCATCACAAAATTGGAGGAATTTTTTCCTGGTGAACTGCGTGTCTTTGGCCGTGATGATGGAGTTCGGGACTCCAAAGTGGTGGATGATGTCGAGGAAGAATTGCACGGCCTGCTCAGATTTGATCATGGAAATCGACCGAGCCGATATCCACTTTGTGAACTTGTCCACGGCGATAAGCAAATGCGTGTAGCCTCCGGGCGCTCTTTTGAGGTGTCCGACTAGATCAAGCCTATAGACCACGAATGACCATGTGATAGGGATCGTTTGGAGCGCTTGGGCCGGCAGGTGGGTTTGACGAGCGTAGTACTGACACCCTTCACAGGAGCGCACAATTTGCTCAATGTCGGCCACCGCGGTTGGCCAGTAGAAGCCTTGTCGGAATGCGTTTCCGACCAAGGTTCTGGGTGTGGCATGATGCCCGTAGACCCCACCACGGATGTCCTTCAGCAGTAGCCTCCCTTATGCGATGGGAATGCAACGCTGTAGGATCTTGGTGTGGCTTCGCTTGTAGAGCTCCCCCTCAATAATGATGAAGGACTTGGCATGGCGTGTGAGTCGCCTAGCTTCTATTTTGTCCGTCAAGAGCACCTCATGGAGGAGGTAATCGAGGTAAGGTGTCCTCTAGTCAGCTAGAGGGTCGGGCTCTGCCACTGGATCTTCGTCAAGCTCCATGACTTCATCATCGAAAGGAGCCGACGGTCGGTCAACCCTAGAGCCTAGGGCAGGCGGCCCATCACTGGTCTATTCCTGCTCCTCATAGCAGAATGAGGGCTTGTACTGATCGCTGGTGAAGACGCCCATCGGCATCGACTCACGGCCGAATGCCATTTTCGCTAGCGTGTCGGCCGCCTCGTTGAGCCACCTCGGGATGTGGTTGAGTTCGAGGCCATCGAATTTGTCCTTCAGCTAGCGGACTTCTTGGTAGTACGCAACCATCTTGGTGCTATAGCAGCTTGACTCCTTTATGACTTGATCGATGACTAGCTACGAGTCGCCTCGGACATCAAGCCATCAGATGCCCAACTCGACGACAATGCGTAGGCCATTGATGAGCGCCTCGTATTCGGCCACATTATTGGAGGTGGAGAAGTGGATGCAAACCATGTACCTCATGCGCACTCCGAGGGGCAAAACAAAGACCAGCCCCACGCCGGCGCCTTTCTTTATCAGCGATCCATCGAAGTACATCGTCCAGTACTCTTGGTCGACGGCTGCTGGCGGCATCTGGACCTCGGTCCATTCTGCGACAAAATCGGCCAGCGCTTGGGACTTGATGGCCATCCACTTCACAATTCTCCCTATGGCATCCCGGTTTTGGATGACCTCGCCAAGAGGGAAGGACGTCACGACCATCACCGGGTGCAACTCGAAGTAGTGATGCAGCTTCCTCTTGGCGATCAGGATGGCGTACAAGAGCTTCTGGATTTAGGGGTAGCGAGTCTTGGAATTGGACAAGACTTCGCTAACGATGTATATGGGATGCTGCACCTTGAGGGTGTGTCCCTCTTCTTTCCGTTTCACCACTAGGGCAGCGCTGACCACTTGCGTGGTGGCCGCAAGGTAAAGCAGGAGTGGTTCCCCATCGGTCGGCGGGACCAGAATCGGGCTTTCGTTAGGATTTCCTTGACCTTGTCAAGTTTTCTTTAGAAGCCGGTATAGGGGATGGCGTCGTTTGCCGAGGCGCGAGATAAAACGGCTAAGTGTGGCGAGGCACCCCATAACTCGCTGTACTCCGTTTAGATTCTAAATCGGGCCCATCCTCATGATGGCCGAGATCTTCTCTGGGTTGGCTTCGATGCCGCGCTCGGAGACGATGAACCCAAGCAGCATACCGCTTGGGGCCCCAAAAACGCATTTCTCAGTGTTGAGTTTGATGCCGTTTGCCTAGAGTTTTGCGAAGGTTTGCCCTAGGTCTGCTATGAGTTGGTTAGCCTGTTTGGACTTGACCACGATGTCATCTACGTAAGCCTCAATGGTTCGCCCGATGAGGTCCCTGAAACACTTAAGCATACAACGCTAGTATGTAGCCCTGTGTTTTTCAGACCGAACAGCATCGTGATATAGCAGAACGATCTGAATGGGGTGATGAAAGAAGTCATGAGCTGGTCGGATTCTTTCATCGTGATTTGATGGTACCCGGAGTACGCATCAAGGAAGCGGAGGGTTTTGTACCCCGAGGTTGAGTCGACTACTTGATCTATATGTGGCAAAGGAAATGGATCCTTTAGACACGCCTTGTTGAGACTTGTGTAGTCAATACACATTCTCCATTTCCCATTCTTTTTTATACAAGGACGGGATTGGCTAACCACTCGGGATGATACACTTCCTTGATGAATCCGGCCATCGAAAGCTTCACGATCTCCTCACCGATGGCCCTGCACTTCTCCTCGTTGAAGCGACACAGGCACTGCTTTACTGGCTTAGAGCCTGGCCTGATCTTCAAGGCATGCTCGACAACTTCCCTCGGAATGCCTGGCATGTCCGAGGGTTTCCACGTGAAGATATCTATGTTGGTGCAAAGGAAGTCGATGAGCGCACTTTCCTATTTGGTGGAAAGCATGGTGCCGATGCGCACCACTTTGTCCTTGGAGCTGCTGGGGTCTATGAGGACCTCCTTGATGCCCTCGCGGGCTCAAAAGATCTGGTTAACCGCTTGGAGTCGGGTGCTTCCTCGATGGTCCCCTCCTTGATGACCGCGAGCTCCTCGGAGGCGATAATCACCGAGGCGTGCTCATAGCACTCAACCTCGCACTCGTAGGCATGTTGGAAGGAGGTGCCGACGGTGATGACCCCACACGGGTCAAGCATCTTGAGCTTTAGGTAAGTGTAGTTGGGGACGGCCATGAACTTCGCGTAGCACGGTCGTCCCAGGATGGCGTGGTAGGTTCCGTGGAACCCGACCACCTCAAAGGTAAGGGTCTCCATTCTATAGTTAGTCGGATCCCCAAAGGTGATGAGCAGGTTGATCTGCTCGAGTGGTATGGCTTGTTTCCTCGGTCGGTCGGACGCGCGACCGGTCGATGCCCATGGCATCAAGCGTCTCGGCATACATGATGTTGAGGCCGCTGCCCCCATCCATTAGTACCTTAGTGAGCTGTTTTGTGCCGATGATTGGGTCGACCATGAGCAGGTACCTTCCTGGCTGCGGGATGCTCTCTGGGCGGTCGGATCGGTCAAAGGTGATGGCGGACTCCGACCACTGGAGGAAAGATGGCGTGGTTGGCTCGGCCGTGTAGACCTCGTGATGCGCAAGTTTTCGACGTCGCTTGGAGTCATAAGCCGCCGCACCACCGAAGATCATGAGGCAGCCGTCTTGCATCAGAAAGATGCCATCCTTCCCCTCTGGTCCCCCTGTTTGGAGCCACCGGATAGGAAATGCTTCATGAGGACGCAATCCTTGTACATGTGCTTGATGGGGAAGGCATAGTTCCAGCACGGCCCCTCGAGTAGCTTCTCAAAGTGGTCGAGAGCACCCTCAGCGGGCACCCAACCACCTTTTCGCTCGGTAGCGGTCATCAGCGAGCCCCCGTGTCACTGTTTGTTCTTCTTCTTGTTCAGGCGGTTGGAGGCGCCCTCGCCGGCGTCCTCGTCCCGCTTCGCTTTGCCCTTGGGGCAGTCAAAAATCACTTCGACCGCCTCCTCGCCTGAGGTGTGGCTGGTCGCGATGTCGAGGAGCTCCTTGGTGGTCCAAGGGCCCTTGCATCCTAGCTTGTGGACCAGGGACTCACAGGTGGTCCCAGATAGGAAAGCTCCGATGATGTCGGTGTCGACGACATCGGGCAACTCATTGCACTGCCTGGAGAAGGGTCGGATGTACTCGTGGAGAGTTTCCCTAGACTTCTGTCAGCAATTCTTCATATCCCAGGGGTTCCTAGGGAGTGTGTAGGTGCCTTAGAAATTTCCCACAAAGTTATCCTTCAGGTCCGCCCAGCTTTGAACTTGGTTGCGCGGAAGGTGGTCCAGCCATGTTCGTGCTGAGTCGGCCAGGAACAAGGGGAGGTTGCGGATAATGAAGTAATCACTATGTGCACCACTGGCTTGAGAAGCAAGCCGGTAATCCTTGAGCCACAGGCCAGGGTTCGTTTCCCCGGAGTATTTTAGGATGTTGGTCGGTGGTCGATACCACGGCGGGAAAGCCATGTTGAGGATGTGCCGGCCGAAAGCCTAGGGCCCCGACAGATTGGGGCTTGGGCTTTGGTCCTTGCCGCTGTCGTAGCGTCCGCCGCGATGAGGGTGGTAGCCATGGCCGGCCTCCTCTCTCTTGTTCCCCCGTCCGCACCTACGAGCGTCCAGGGTGTTACGTGCGTCATGGTTGGAGCCAAGACGCTCATGCATCGGGACCATGGCAAGCCCCCGGTCACCGCGCGTCACCTGGTGGACAGATATATCCCGTCCATGTTGTCCCAGAGACAAGCGCTGACTAGCATCGAGCTCACGTGAAAGCTCTAGTTTGGTTTTGGTGAATTGATGAAACCCTAAGTGCTAACCTAGTTTATCAAAGTGATTATAAGATAGGTAGTACTACTCCAAGTGATTAAGCAAATGAAGATCATGACATGATGATGGTGATGGCACGGTGATGATAAAATGCTTGGACTTGGAAAAAGGAGAAAGAAAAACAAAAAGCTCAAGGCAAAGGTGAAACTTGATAGGAGCTTTTTCGTTTTGGTGATCGAGACACTTAGTGAGTGTGATCACATTTAGGATCGATAGCCATACTATTAAGAGGGGTGAAACTCATATCGAAATGTGGTTATCAAAGTGCCACTAGATGCTCTAGCTCATTTCATATGCATTTAGGATCTAGTGGAGTGCTAACACCCTTGAAAACATTTGTGAAAATATGCTAACACATGT
The DNA here is from genome assembly GCA_904845875.1 of Miscanthus lutarioriparius. NCBI lineage: Eukaryota > Viridiplantae > Streptophyta > Magnoliopsida > Poales > Poaceae > Miscanthus > Miscanthus lutarioriparius. The sequence goes on from CAJGYO010000015.1 coordinate 6,335,437, forward strand.
GCACAAGGTGATACACTTGGTGGTTGGCACATTTGAGCAAGGGTAAAGAAGATAGAGTTGAAAAGGAGTTAGTCGCGCTGGTCATAGAGTGACCGGACGCGTTTGGTGTGTTTACCGGACGCGTCTAGTATTTTATCCAGACTTCAGGTAGTCTGACAGGAGTGATCGGACACGTCCGGTGTGGCTACCGAACGCGTCCGATATTTGGACCTGAGGTGAGCGACTAAGTGAAAGTGATCAGACTCTGGCTTAGTGGAGTGACCAGACGCTGACGAGTTACTGTTCAGCGTTAGGTCAATGTAATATAGCACGTTACATGGCCCTGTTCGGCTTACCTTATATCCGGCTTGTTCGGATTCATTTTTCAGCCAGAACAGTGTTTTTTTCTCACAACATTCAGCCAGAACAGTGTTTTTAGCCAAGTTTCAGCAAGCCGAATGGGGCCATAGAATTGCAGAGCGACCAGACGCGTCCGGTGTGAACCAGCAAGTCAGGTTTCTAGCGAAATAATTGATCGGACGCTGGGAGCGTCCGGTCCCGTATGATCGGACCGTCCGGTTGGCCCAGAGCGGCTCTAGGAGCTCTCTGGACTCGACCGGACGCTGCATCTCTCGCGTCCGGTTGGTGACCGGAGCGGCTCTGGGAGCTCTATGGACTCGACCGGACGCTGCGTCTCCCAGCGTCTGGTCGTTTCTAATAGCGCGTTGGGCGCGAATGAGGGACACGTGGTGGTCGGGCTATGACCGGACGCCACACCGGACACGTCTGGTCGTCCCGCAGTCAGCCCAATATTTGAGCCAACGGCTCTATTATTTTGGGGTGTCTATAAATATCGTTTGGCCGGCTCTAGTTCACACTCTTGGCCATTTGCATTGACATAGCAACCTTGTGATCTTAGCCAAAGTCCCCCCACTCATCTACATTATTGATTCATCATCTTTGTGAGATTGGGAGAGAATCCAAGTGCATTGCTTGAGTGATTGTATCTAGAGGCACTTGGTATTCGTGTTTCGCTGCCGGATTCGCTTGTTACTCTTGGAGGTTGCCGCCACCTAGATGGCTTGGAGCAGCGGTGGAGGATTGGCACGAGTTGGTGATTGCTCACGGCCATCTCTCGATGATTGTGAGGGGACTTATACCTTCCCCGACGCAGCGCCAAAAGGTAACTCTAGTGGATTGCTCATGTCATTGAGTTACCTCACTTATGGGTAGGTTCTTGCGGTGTCCAATTGTGTGGACGAGATTTGTGCAACACCTCTTAGCCACCAAACCACCAAGTATTGGTCGACAAAACGGGGACTAGCGTGCCAGGCAAGCACGTGAACCTCGGGAGAAAAATTGGTTGTCTCTTGCCCTTTGGTATTCTCCTGGTGATTGAATTAGTATTCATCTTGTGATTGGTTCACTCCTCTACACGGCGGTATAATCACCTTACTTACTCATTTACATTCCCACAAACTAGTTGTAGCAAGCTCTTTAGTGTAGCTAGAATTGAGAGCTTGATTTGTAGCTTAAGTTCATCTAGTGGAGCTCTTTAGTGTAGCAAGTGTGAGAGCTCTTAGTGAGTAGTAACTTAGTAAATTGTGTGTTTAGTGATCATAGTAACTAGAATTGTTGGATATGTGGCTTGCAACCCTTGTAGAGCTAGAGAAAGTTTGTTTTTCGCTCTTTGTCATACTAATCAAATTGCTCTAGTTTTGTTGATTTTTAAATAGGCTATTCACCCCCCCTCCCTCTAGCCATATTAGGACCTTTCATCGCATCGCTGAGATAGCGAGCTTTCCGCCTGCTGCACCGCCGCACGCTCGAGCAGCATGCGGATCTCACGATGGGCTCGACGATCTTCAGGTGTCACGGGCTTCGGGAGGCCTCAGCGCAAGGCCACCGCAGCAACTATTTTCTGGCTTGCCCGGGTGAAGTGAGGGAGGCCTCCGTCGTCCTCTATGATCCTCCGATTTATGTCGCGGACAATGGCACGTGCACGGCCACCATCTCCGCGGCATTCGATCTCACACTCGAGCTCCACACGCTCCTGCTCTAGCTGGAGTCGCGCATCCTCAATCTCCTTGAGCCGTGCCTTCAGCTGCTCCACCCGCAGGCAAGACGGGCCCCCCCACATCTCCCTTGACCTCGTTGTTGGGGTCATCCGTAGGAGTAGCCCCTCCCTCGTGGACGATTTTGACGTGTCCCTCAGGGGTTCCTACCATGAAGCATTCTTGTGAGGGGTGAAGGCTTCCCATGCTGGAGTCAGAGTCAGAGATCGTCTCTGAATCTCCCACGAGAAGGTCATGAAAAGATTCCGCGACGTAGTCCATTATCCCCACGAATTTGTCATCCATGGGGGACAGGTGCATGTGCTGTGCTATGAGGTGACCAATGGTTGTTGCGGCGTTACACAGACCAAATGGGAACACTGTCGGAGCGCTCTGGGTGAGGTATTCTGGGGAGAGTGGTTCCCCTCCGGCAAGCTACGTCATGACGTTGGTGAACGAGAAGGTGAGGCAGCGCAGGTCCTCCCGGGACGGTCGGGGTCCTAGGAAGGCGCCGAGTTGGAGCTCCAGCCTCCCGTAATTGAAGCTGGGGAGCTGGTCACTCCCGGAGGCATGGGCCTCCGGGGCATGCAACTGCAGCTCCTCGAGGGCCTCGACGGTTGCATTGAGGCCGATGGGGTGAAGAAGTTGGATGGGGGCAGGAGCCCGCGCTAGCTCTCCCTCCACGGTGACGAAGAAATCTAGGCTCTCGAAGCGCACGTGCGCCCTCGGAACCCAACTGACGCCATGGTTAGCCATCTGTGGCCTGTTGTGGACGACGAGACGCGCAAAAGGCCCCTACCTGGTACACCAACTGTCGGTATTTCGAACCGCCGACTAGTGAATTTGTGTTTGCGCGTCTGGCCCGGATGGTGTGCTCAGAGAACACAAGGGTTTATACTGGTTCGGGCGAAATGTCTCTACGTCAAGTTTTAAGCTGGTTCGGGCGTCCTGCTTCCCCTTTTATAGATGAAGGGGAAGGCACAGGTAACATGAGAGAAAGAGAAAGAGAAGAAAAGCGAGGGAGAAGAAGGCCTCCGGAGTCACGGTGCCCTTCATCTCCTTCACGCGGGTACCGCCAGTCCTGTGGTTGATGACGGGGACGGTTTCACGTCGTGACCCTGTTCGCCACTGGCGCCACACGCGGGCGTCATCAGCCGGTCGTGGCGCCCCATTCCGTCCCAGCGGGCAGCATGGTCAATAGGTATCTCTGACGGAAGTCGTGCGGGGATTAGGTAGCATAGCGCCGGCACGTCCGACACTGTTGGCGACGTGAGTCCTCAGGTATGGCCCATCGTGGCCGCGGGTCACGTCAAGGCGCGCATACTCCTTTTTTGATGTCAGAAGTTTGACCCTGGGTTCATACTCTTAGACCCGTAGTGGTTGAAGGCGGTACGAACCCCCGTCGGGCCAGGCGAAATCCCCCTTCAAGGGGTCTGGTGAGGCGAGGTCCGTGCCCGAGGGGTCGAGCGAGATGGAGCCCGCACCCTCGGGGTCGGGTGTGACGGAGCCCGTGCCTCAGGGTCGGGCGACACGGAGCCCACGCCCTCGTGGCCGGGTGAGGCGAAGACCGCGTCCTCAGGGTCAGGCGAGACGGAGCCCGCGCCCGAGGGGTCAGACAGGCAGAGCCCGCGCCCGAGGGATCGGGCGACATGGAGCCCTTACCTTCGGGGTCGGGCGAGACGGAGCTCGTACCCTCAGGGTCGGGCGAGACCAAAATACGCTCTTGACCATCTGGGTGAGTTAGCGTTCGCGACCATCAGCCTCCTTCTGTCAGGTATCCCTAATACTGATATCCGACAAAAAAAAACTATCGATATGTCTATCTGTTTATCTATCTTTTCTATCTATCTATCTATCTATCTATCTATCTATCTATCGTGGCCATCATCCAGTAAGTTGAAACGATAGCTATGCTAGGATCCAAACCGGGTGCAACCACATACTTCCACCATTCTAAATTGTGAGTAGTTTTATCTTTTCTAGATAAATTTTTAGTCATTTTTTATTTTTCTAAATAACTTTTATTATATATTTAGATACACACTAATATCTAATTCAAAAAAAACTATGCATTGACTAGCAAGCGAAAAAATAATAGAACAAAAGCTAGCTCCTGTATTTGTTGTGTTGGACATAGAGAACTCTACTAGTACTAGTAGCTAGAGACCTAATAAGCAAATTAATGCTGACACATGGGTATGGTCTAAGTTTATTAGGTTTTGGTCCACCCGCGAGCCTCAGTGAAGAGAGCCTAGACACAAATCATGCTGTCTAAAAAGATTTCTTGATTTGGGCACGGCTCGAAATATATTTTTTTAGCTATTTCACACGTGGACGACCCGTCTAGGTCCAGGTTCAGCCTGAGCCTGGCCGGAAAAACGGGATGACCCACAAAATGCCTGTCTAGGTACTTCTTGGCCGGCCGGCCCGTTCGTACATGCAATGCAAGCAGGTCGGAGTCAGTTCTTTGCACGTACGCTAGCTCGTAGGTGCACAGCAGGTAATTAAGCAGGGTCATTTTCATTCATCCGATCCTTGCACGGACGGACGGATTATGGTCATCACGCTGCCGTGCGTACGTGGCTGGAAACCAAACTAAAGAAGAAAGGGACAGCGCCATGGCCATCACGCTGCCGTGTGTCCCTGCATTGCCATCCCTGACTCGCTCCTTCCCCTTGGCTTGCTAGTTGCAATTAATTAAGCTAGCTACGCGGTGCGGCCATGCGTCGTGGGAATGTAAACAGGTTTGTGAAATTTGCAAATAGGCTTAAATTTACGAGTTACCACCCCAAGTAACTCATAGAATTAAACCTACTCCTTCGATACCAAAATTTAATCAACACCCTAAATGACACTATTTTAAATTTTACGACATTATAGGAGATAATAACATCTATGAAACCAAATAAGTACATATAAAAATATATTTTCATGATGTATCTAGTGATACTAATTGTTTGATGTCATAAATAAATTTAGCCAAACTTAGTTAAAATGGTTTGACTTGGGATAACTCACATTGTACATGTAGAATTGAACCATTTGCACTAAGACAAATGCACTCTGACTTGAAGATAGGGATCAAACTCTGATTAAGTCATTGTTTTCATTGTATATACACCATGTGTTTGAATGTACTCTCTCCGTTCTAAGTTATAAGATGTTTTGATTTTAGATTTAGATACATTGTTTTTACCATGCATATAAATATGATGTATATATAGATGCATAGCAAAACCTATGTACGTAGAAAAGTCAAATGTATTATAATATATTTCCTGCTTTTTGAAATATATATCACTTTAGTTTTATCTAAATCAAACTTGTCTAAAATACATGCTGACAAGAGAAGTGGCACATTTCAAAACCGAAAAGTCAATAATGGTGTATTTCAATTATTACAAAATTTCACCCTTTATATTAAAAAATTAAAAAATGTTCTCCATCTCCTTTGGCGTGTAAATTTCCTTCATTTAGGGTCATTTTCTCATTCATGATGTCCAATACTTTTTTATTAGAGCTATGGATTTAGTATATTAATTTGCAGAATGTTCTCTTTCCGGTGATGTTTTGCTAGGTACTACTTATTACATTCTTATCGTGTTACTTGCAGCCAATAGATGGCATTGAATGGCAGTACTTTCCCTTAGCTAACGTCAGGTAGACCGGCCCAGCGGACCCTGCCGTGGAAGAAGGGCTGTGTGCTGCTGCACTGGGCCCTGGACCTAGCAGCATGATTCTCCGCACACCCACCGCGCTGCACTGGGCCCAAACTGTGCCACACCAACGACCCACAACCACAATCGAGGCTCATCTCATTTTCCATTTAACAACATTCTGGTCCTTCGCACAGAAAGAAAAAAAAACTTGAAAATTTTAGGGCTTTTATTTATTTTACATCTCGTAAACGTCCACTACATCGTCGTCCCCGGGAGCTTGTGCATACGTAGAGAGAAGCCGCGCGCGTGGCTGGCTGCTGAACCCAAAGCTTCTGCCTGACGGGCGGGCGTCTTTGTTTGAACCCAATTCCAAGCGAAGCCGCGTCGTCGTCGTCGTCCGGCGTACGTCGACGCACTCGGGTGACGAGTCCGGACGGTCTACTAGTCTGCTATCCACACACGCACATGTACGTACGTAGACCACTGCACAGCTAGACCGCACAGCCGCTGGCCCAACGTTAACGCGTTCTCTTCTCTCGTTCGTCATAGATCAGCCTCATTCAGCTCTAGATACAGCATATGACTGCCTCTCTGACTGCTTCGTTCACCACTTAGTACTTGTCCACTATATGTTCCTTCTTTTCATATGATATGACTGGCCTGGTCAACCCACCACTGCTTTATTTACTCTCTCCGGTCTTCAGTCTTGTATGACCAACCGCACGTTTGACTTCATTTTGCTTTCTGGGTGGGCAACAACTATTATACCCTAATTAATACTCCATTCGTCCACAAAAGAATACAATTCTCACATCTCGACTTTGACTAGAATTATATAAAAAAGTACTAACACTTATGAAATAAAATAAGTATAATTAGATTAGTTATAGAATATACTTTCATAATAAATTTATTTGAAAATATACACTGCTACACAAAACTTTTTCGAGGCGGAAAAAACGATTTACCGAGGCGGGCATCGCAACCGCCTCGGCACAAAGGTCACGATAAATGGGGTATTTTCCGAGGCGGTTGGATGCTCGTCTCGGTAAATCAAATAAAAAACAAAAAGAAAAGAAAAAGCCCGGACACAACCCTAACTGGGCCTAGATCTGCTACCAAGTGCTCAATCTTACACATACATCCTCAATTACTCACTGATTCAAGTTTGCATTCACTGATTTTGAATTGTGTCTCGAAGTTGTCTGCAGGTGCGGCAGTGCCGCGGGGTCAGAGCGGCAGTGCCGCAGGTTGAATTTAAAGAAAGTTTGAGTGTTTATTTTGACAGGCCTATTAACCCCCTCTAGGCTAACTAGAGATCCTACAGAGTGAAACCCTAACACCCCTTCTGTATTTATATGAACCCGATAGTTTATTGGATATGGCCTTTTTGATGGGCCTCGGGGATATTAACCGAGGCAGGCCTTATAATGCCCGCCTCGGTAAATAGATTTTAGCAGGCGGTTAACCGCCTCGGTAAATCAATTTTGCGAGGCGGTTGACTGTGACCGCCTCGGTTAATCGTAGCCATTTACCCGAGGCGGTTTAAAAGTCCGCCCACCTCCGAGGCTAATTTCAAAATGCCTCGTAGTAGTGATAAATGCTAATATTATTTTCTATAAATTTGATCAAACTTGAGCTAGTTTGACCGGCACGTTTCCCATAATTATGTTCTTTTCTGGATGGAGGGAGTAGTAGCTGGAGACTTCGCTAATAATCCTCACATGACCGCTGCGCCCGAGAATTATTATTATCTTATTACTTGTCTTTAATTTGTTGCTGTTACTAAAAGTAACATAAAGTATTTTTATACTATCCACGTATGTCATTATGAAAAAATAATCAACATTACAATTTTTGTTTAATAATACCTAAATCTACAATTATTCGTTAAAATAATACCCCTTCATTCCAAATTATAAGTCACTTTTGAATTTTCTAGATACTAGATATTTGTGTGATATTTGTTTGCTAAATCACTCGGGTATCCAAAGGCCTCAGATCACTCAAGTTCCGTATAGATAGATCCAGAAAGATTGTTCCATCGGTGGCTTAGTGCACATGGAGGAATAGCGGGTCCAAATAAAGAGGATGACGTGGCTTAAGGAGAAGCCAGGAAAATAAGCTAGTGGGGATCTCCTATTTAATTATAAAAGATAAATCTTTTGCTATGCACTTAGATATACACTATATCTATATACTTAGTTAAAGCATGTATCTAGAAAAGCTAAAATATCTTACAATTTGGAATGGATAGAGTACTTTTAAAAAAATCGAGGGTGCCAGATTACTTGATCAACCAGCGCCTACCACCTATCCATTATATGCACTCAAGGTACTCGCCTAAGGGGAGACATACCATGGTTGCTTGGGTACCCCGAGCTCGAGGTGGTTCTAGTGGTCGTGGTACCTGTGGTGTCGCCCGCGTCTCCAGCACGGATCTAGTAGGGGACAGCAACAAGGGGCTCAAGCCCCCCTACCTCCACTGGACTAATGGAGCTCGACCGCCCACAGCTAGGGTACAACAGAGGAGGAGGAACGCATGTTAGCAAGGAGGCAACGGAGAGTGGAAGCAGCAGAGAATCGGTGGAACATAGTAGAACAGAGGAGTCCGGGCGAATGCCTTTTTCTAGCGAGGTGAGAAGCATCACAAAGAAGAGACAGAGTTGGACGAGGAAGGTCAAGCAACATGTTCGTTTGGCTGTGGCTTGTCGTAAACGATCGTAAATTTTCAGCCGGAACAGTATTTTTCTCTCACACAAACCAGCCAACAGTACTTCTTCACGAACTAGCAACGAAACGAACCAGCCAACCGAACAGGCTGAAGTTTAATTTTGATTTGTGTTCTGTTCTTTTCATATGTACTGTCTCACTCCATCTCTACCCTCTCTTAGATATTACACATCACATCACGAAGACATACGCCTATACAAAACAACCTATTGTCAGTCGTACCCTGTATAGTGGCCGCTGGGCCGAGTCGGCCGCTTGAGACCCTGTTCGCTTGATCGTTTTAACTGGTTTATAAGTCGACTGATGTTGTTTTGTTGTGAGAGAAAAATACTGTATTACGACTTATAAGCATGGCCGAAGCGAACAGGGTGCCAAGTGGCGAGGCCCATCGTCCTCAGCCAATGATCCCTTCTCCTTTGCCTGTCCAATCACAGTAGAGTGGTTCTAGCCCTGCGCCAAGCACATGCATAGAGGCATAGAGCTAGTGGATGCCACTGTGGAAGGGCCGGGAGAGGAGAGTCCTTTGCTCGCATCAAATATGTGTAGTGTTGCATTGGGATTTTTACAAGATTTTGTACAGATACAAATATCGAGTTCCTCTTCTTCTGACTTCAACGCCAAGTCAAAACAAATATTTATATTTGAAAATTGCCGCTGATATGATAGTGAATAATTCAGGTCCTGTTTGTCAACATTTGGATCGTTACTAGTGCTTACGGAGTACTTTGTAAGTAGAAAAAAATTGTCCGGAGATATTACTAATTGTTACTCCGTAGTACAGTACATTATTGTTAGAGTCAATGAAGCAAGCAAGACAACATTTGGATTGACTAAAATAAGTCGCTAGCCGTTAAAAGGTTTCACTGGTCTAAATAGAATAGCTTATAGTTTATTATTTGTAAACTATATATTTTAAACATCTAGCTTATAAAAAAGACTAGCCGGCTCGCTCAACTATTTCGGTTTATATAAATAAAGGTTTAGTTGATATATATATATACTACTCGTAACTTGTGCTCCTACACACGACTACACGAGTGTCCAAGGCCTATGTCCGTGCACGGAACGTGTGTACGTAGCCTACCTACCCCTAGCCAGTTGCCACCTCTGTTTGACTGGGCTGGGCGATATGATGGTGAGACGACGATGCAACCCATCGAAATGTCAAGTACTCAGCGCGCGTTTAGTTCCCCAAAGTTAGATTTTGGGTTACTGTAGCACGTTCGTTTTTATTTGGCAAATAGTGTTCAATTATGGACTAATTAGGCTCAAAACGTTCGTCTCGTAATTTCCCACCAAAATATGCAATTAGTTTTTTTTTCGTCTATATTTAATGCTCCATGCATGGACCACAAACATTCGATGTGACAGATACTGTAGCAATTTTTTAGAATTTAAGATCCAACTAAACAAGGGCTCACTCTCTATATCTTAATTTGGCTGCTGTGGCGGGCGTGCTCAACAATCCAGCAGTATCTTTTACTTATTTATTAGTATATGTATGCAGGGAATCTTTGCATGCTCTTGGCTTTGGTGAGATGGAAATGTGGATATCAGATTTATGCCATTACTAGTAATGAATTTATTAGAGCAGCTTTGACAGTTGGATCAACCCATGATCAATATAATCTTGTTTTTTTTATATGATGGAGGAAACAAAAAAAAAACTACTTACCCAGTTACCCTAACTCCGAATCCATCTGCGATTGGAAAAACCGAGGATGGCTGACCATAGCAGCGAGTTGTGTAGTGTCGGCTCTGGCAGGTGTGTTTTTAGAAACCAAGGCCCAGTTTAGATACAATTTTTTTTTTTGCAAAATAAGCACTGTAGCGTTTTTCGTTGTTATTTGATAATTAGTGTCCAATTATAGTCTAATTAGACTTAAAAGATTCGTCTCGTGGATTTCGTCTAAACTGTGTAATTAGTTTTATTTTTTATTTATATTTAATGCTTCATGCATACGTCTAAAGATTCGATGTGACGGGAATCTTGAAAAATTTAGCAAAACGAAGTGGAACTAAACAGGGCCCAATAAATTAAAGAAGAAACTATCATTGGAGTACGCAAAAGGTTTGTTATTTTAAACTACTATTGTTTGGACTTTTCAAGAAAAGACCAGGTTTTTACCACTTAAATAAATTTTTAGACGTTGTTGGAGTCGCTCTACCAATTTGGTTGGCAGCGGATCATCATATTTTGATGGATGGAAATTAAAAAAGAGAGAGAGAGAAGGAAGCATCCATGGTCCACGTCGGCAGGCAGGCAGCAGAGGATAAGCCAGTGGAGGTGATGAAGCAACTCACGACATCACATAAGCACGACATCGAAGCGGATGACCCCTAGCTTGCCTAGCCTAGAAGCGAGGTGGTCGGTAACAACGAGGTCCAGGTGGCGGCGATGCATCTGATGGTTGGTAGAGAGAGAGAGAGGAGCGGAGGAGGGATGCATGTACGGCGGGCGCCTTCCAGCACTGACCGCCCCACTTCCTTCCGAATTCCCGATTCCAACCACGTGGCACGGCGGTGCCGCGTCGTCGCTATCTCGCCCGCCACCACCTTCCTTTACAGGCTTCCACGCCACACGTACTCCTCTCCTACAGACGAGACGAGACGACGACGACGGAGCCTAGCTAGGATGAGCTGTATATAAATTCCACACGCTCTCATCCTCTCTCTCTCTGTCTCGGTCTCTCCTTCATTCCACTTCCAGGAAAGCATCCAAGGATCCCCTCCCCTCCCTTCTGCTAGCTACTCACTTCCTTCTTGGTTCTTCCAATCCAAGAAACTAAAACCAAGCAGCGAGCAAGCAAACATGGAGGTGCCGCAGGGCCACGAGGCGGCGCAGAACAAGCCGCCCGTCAACGCCCGGCCATGGCGCGGAGGCGGCGGAGCGCCTTCATCCGCGGCTCCCCCGCCGCCGCCGCCCAAGGTGTACCGCGTGGAGCCCCGGGAGTTCCGGGACCTGGTGCAGAGGCTCACCGGCGCGCCGCCCACGGCGCTGCGGCGCCCGCAGCAGCACCAGCACCACCAGCGCGTGGTGGGCGTCGCGGCGCCGGTGGTGCAGCCGCAGCCCGTGCGCCCCGGCGGCGAGCAGCAGGCGTACGGCGCGGCGGCGCCGTGGTTCTCGTTCCCGATGGCCGGCGGGTTGGAGGCGGCGACGGCGGCGCAGCCCCAGTACGGCGCTTTCCTCTAGCTGCCTGCCTGCGCTACTGCTACTTCTTACGGAGTACTCTACTACTCATGGCGCATCGATCATCAGAAAGACGAGGAACAAAGCATCATCCTTTGTTTTTTTTTTCTTCTTCCAAAAAATCCTTTTTTTCCCTTTTGTTTTGTGGTACTAAAAAAACTGAAAAAGAAGGAAAGGAGGAGGTTGGAGGAGGCGGCGGCTCCTGAAAGCAGCCGACGGGAGCTAGCTTTTGCCTTTTTACCGTCTCTGTATGTCCGTACGTCGTTGGTGACTGGATCATATCATATGTATCGCATCGCAGGTCAAGTAGTAGGCATGCATGTTGTGTTAATTACAACAGTTAATTAGCGCTAGTGACAGCCGATAGATACTAGACAGATGCTGTACTGTACGTAGATGTTTAGTACAGGTACTAGTAATAAACAGTGCTGGTAATTATTGGTTGTCTGGTGTTGCTGTTTTAGCACTCCGATCCCTCCGTTCGATTCAAATACCTAAGTACCCTCTTCTCTCTGTCCACAGAAGAGAATACAGCTCTCGTTTTTCACGAGCTCAATCCGTTGGAGCTTTGATAAAAATTATATAAAAGATACTAACATTTATAACGTAAAATTAGTATTGTTAGATTAGTTATAAAATATATTTTTATAATAAATTTATTTATATACATAAATATAAATACTATTTATTATAAATTTAGTCAAACTTACGATTACGTGACGTTCTTCCGTAGACAGAGGGGCGGTACATAAGATATTGGCCTGCTCTGTTCCCATCCTGTGTCCTGTAGGTACAGTAGGTTTCTGGATCCCATGAACGAATCGATCGGAGGGAGCTTATCTAATTCTGACACTCAATACGATACACGTGTAATAATAATACGAGCTCATCGATGAGCATCTCAGTCGTCGTGAACAACTCCTGTGCGCGCGCGTGGGGTAGGGGTCCGGCGTCGGCGTCGGCGTCGCGTCATGGCTGACTGCAGCAGCAGCGCCTTGGATGCCGTGCAATTGCATTTGCAATTCACGCGATGGCCGGTCAAACAAGCTGAAGCTGAAGCTGTAGCTATTGAATTTTTTTTAAACTTAATTAGCCCATGATTTGGTAATGTAGTGCTACAGTAAATATGTGCTAACAATAAATTAGTTATGCTTAATAAATTAGTCTATTAGATTATCGAGGATTTCTGTAATTTATTTTATTATTACTAACTCAACACTCGCGGATTACTAAAACTTATGTAGTTTATTTTATTATTACTCATATTCCTATTAGTCCCAACACGGAACGGAACGGACGATGATTCATCAATTCAAAGGCGTTGACAGACCAACCCATCACTCACGCCGCCTTTCCGCCGGTCAGAGATGATCGAGTTCCTCCCTGACCGACCGACCGACCACGCGCATCGCCTCGGACGGGGTCGGACATGCAAATTAAGCAAAACAAACTTAATTTGGTCCTTGCAATGGCCTGCATGCATTCAGCTACCGTACAGTACTTTTTCATATGGTCCATGCACAGATGTTTATTTATTTATTTAGTTGCTGTATAATATATGCATGAAAAATATTATTATGAAAAACAATAGAAGACACGAAAAATCTTAACAAAAATGGAGATGCGGGGGATCGAACCCCGTGCCTCTCGCATGCAAAGCGAGCATTTGAGCTACATCCCCACATGGCTTAGCGTTTTATTTATTGTTTTATTCTTATTGGCCCTATAATAATGAACCAGCACACAAAAGCCGCGGCACTTATCACGGACGGACCACATGCCAGGCTTCACTCATCCATTACGTGTGCTTGGTACATCCATTACGCCCTCCAATCCACCCTCGTCTCAAGTTCCCAAAGCACGGGCACGATGGCTGGTGTAGGGGGAGGAACTGGCCGGGGGCGACCTTTGGTTCTGCCCTGCTCTCGCGGACGCTCCCTGCTACTGATGGAGCGCCTCCCCCACCGCCCACGCACCCTGATCCGATGATGGACTTCTACGAGGACACGTGCACCGGTGACATCCACTATGGGATACAGTAGCTTTGCCGAGTGCCGGCAAAGGCCCAAAGACACTCGGCAAATGCTTTGCCGAGTGTAACACTCGGCATACAACACACGACATTATTTTGTCGGCAAACAGTAGTTTGCCGAGTGTTTTTTTTATCGCGTGAGTGTCAATAAACACTCGGCAAAAAGAAACTCTCGGCACAAAAATGATAACGGGATGGCACGGTGACGGCGATTTTGCCGAGTGCACGACGGAAAAACACTCGGCAAAGTTTCTCAAGTTTGCCGAGTGTCAAGCCCAAAACACTCGGCAAAGTGTCATCTCCAAAACACTCGGTAAAGTGCTAAAGTTTGACGAGTGCAAGACCAAAGCACTCGGCAATGTTTACACACTTTGCCGAGTGTCACGCCCAATACACTCGGCAAACAAGCGCGCAACGGGCAGATTTTATGGTCACTTTGCCGAGTGTCCATTTGAATACACTCGGCAAAGACAAAACACTCGGCAGAAAAAGTTCCCAGAATAACATAAATTGGTTTCTTCGCCGAGTGTTTTGGCTCGACACTCGGTAAAGCGTCTCTTTGCCGAGTGTTACACTCGGCAAAGCGACCAATACCTCTCTTTTTTACTAATATGTCACGTATAACGGGCCCCTCTCAATTCACAATAAACCATCATAATTCACAATAATGATCACAAGCATAATTATATGTCACAGACATAATTGTATTTCACAGGCATAATAAACCATCATCACAATTTACAATAAACCATCACCACAATTCACAGTAAACCATGCCGTAATATGCCTTTGCGGTAGCCTCTGGCTCCTCCTCCCTACGTCCTTCATCGAAGTGTGTTTCGTGATAGTCATTTAACATGTCTCCTACCCCGGCATCCCCATCATATTCCTCGATGCGTTGTCTGACGACCTCGTCTCTCCCACGATTGGCTTCACCATGGTAGATCCACCTGGTATAGTCTGCCGTAAATCCATTCTTGCAAAGATGTTTACCCATGACCAGCTTGGTTTGTCGACGCGTGTTTACACATTTGCTGCAGGGACACCAAGTGACACTAGCTCTTTTAACCCTTGCAAATGCCCGTTCCAAGAAAGCATCGGTCTTGTCAATCCATTCTTCGGTCCACGAACTCTGACTAAAGCGGCCCGTGTACATCCACTCACGGTCATCCATCCTCTATCATATCAGCGAGTAATAAAAAAATCACGTTGCATCTACACGTTCCTATACTATCTAATAGGTGAAGATAGGTCATAATCTCACCCGAGGATGTATAGATGGGGTTAGTTTCCATCTCTACTCCTATCCGAGACAGAATTTCGGCAGCACCTCCCCGCTGTTCTCCAAATACACGTCCTGGAAGGGAGATTGTGTATCCGGAGAACAACAGGGAGATGCTGCCGAAACTCTATCACGGATCGGAGTAGAGCATGGAAACTAACCGCATCTACACATCCTCGGGCTGTCCAAAAAACGTAGACAATTCAAAACAGATACGGTTATAGATATGTAAAGATCTGCATATTTTCAACCGTATCTCTTTCGAACGGGAGACGCCTAGTTAGGTTACGTGATATACGAACATGATATGAAAAGAAGGGTCTTTTATGCCTCACCTTGCTGTCCTGCAAAGTGACGAGTCGAGGACGTTTTAATAGCCTCTCCTGCAATAAAAGGAACATAGTAGTGTCAAATCTAAATTTTGACAGCACCTCCCCTGCACGGGGAGGCTTTCAAAACCTACAACAAATAAAACGGCACGATGGCCGACAACCACATCCACACCAAACAAACAGCACGATGGCTGACAACCACATGCACATCTTATACATTGCAAAAACACGGCAACGCGGCCAGAAAAATGCACTCGGCAATTCTACTGTTTCTGATAGTAATAACGATAAATAATAGATGTACAGTTCTCGTACATCTATTATTTATAGCTAGAAGAATGCTCTCGCTTGCTTATGAGGGTCCGGAACACAGCTTCACAAGCTAGAAGAATGCTGTCTGTTCATTTTTCCTTGGAAGGCATACTAATGTGCTCGTTTATATGAGACAAGTTTCATAAGTGTGTGTTATTATTTTGGGACAATCGCATTATCTGATATTTGGTGTCCTGGCCAGGTTGAGCGCGATCCAATACCATTATATCATGCCGCAAGAGAATTGATCAACATGCAGCTAGAGACAGGCGAGTTCCCCCAACAGGTGAGTTTTTAGTTATCCTAACAGAATAGTAATGTTTTGGCAGATTTGTAGTCAAAATTGAGGTGCTAACAAATGACAATAGGAAATAGCTATTTTTAAACAGAAAGTATCTGCTAACAGTCTAACAAATAATGAAAATGGATAAATTGTAATAGAGAATTCTAAATTGAAACTATCATTGGTTTGCAGCTAGTAAGATGCTTGAAATGTCATCTAAAGTGATATAATATACTTACTGACAGATGACAGTTAGCAATTTTAGCAACCAAGCCTCATGCTTTAACTTTTTTTCAAATCAGCGATTCTAGCTCCAATTTCATTCGCAAGAACAAATCCTTAACCAATAATAATGAATCACACACCAATTTCCCGTATACACAATCCCTAAGCCCAAATTTACAGTCCAGTGCTCACTGTCCAGACCCTAGGGTATACGATTTGGGAGAGCTCAGAACTTCAAAAGAACACTCACCAGTCTAGGGGAGCTGGCGCGCTGCTCTGCAGCTTGGCGCACCCGGCGGCCGTCTCCGGTGGCGCGCAGCCTGTTCGGTCAGTACCTCAGCAGCTCAATCACGCGGGCGCGGCGCAGCGCCGCAGTGGGGGTGCCGCAGAGGCTCAGCGACGGCGACCAGCGCCAGGCCCAGGCGGGGCAGCGGCCGGCGGGGTGCCGGTGCTCGGGCGGCTCGGCCTCGGCGCTCGGGGGCGGCGGCGCTGGCGGTCGTGGAGTCCGCAGTGGCGCCGTCCGCCTCACGGTCGAATGCCGCAACCTCGGGGACTCGGGGGCGGGGCAGGTCTCGCGCTGGGCTCGGGAGGCAGGGAGAAGGGATTTTGGATCGGGAGATCGGGAGGGAGAAGCGGCCGGCCGACGGGAGCAGGAGGAGGAAGCGTCTGTGGCCGCGATGGCGGGCGGGGGGTGGGGGGAGGCGGCGGGGGGGCGGCGGCGGTGCGGCGTGTGTGTGTGTGAAGAAGGGCGGGCCGGGGCGCGGGGGGGGGGTGGCGGCATGCGGTGCGCGGTGCGGCGTGTTGTGTGCGCGAGGGTGAGGGCCGGGGGTGCAGGCCATTGGGGGCATATAAAGGAGTATGCCGAGTGCCAAGATTGGGGGCACTCGGCAAAGTATAGATATGCCGAGTGCCAAGATCTGGGGCACTCGGCATTGTTTTTTTTTTAATTTTCATTACGACCCGATACTGTGCAGTGGGGCCGGGTCGATGAATTTGCCGAGTGTCCCCTATATGACACTCGACAAATACTATTTTCGCCGAGTGTCAGGTAGAATACACTCGGCAAAATAAATTGATATTTCATGCCCACCCATCCTCCTTCGTAACGTGTTTTACTAAATTTGTTACAATGTAATTTAAAAATATCCTGTCAAATTCACTCAACAATGCATATTTGATTTTTCTACGAATATTAATCCGTCATTTCATGCAGTTATAGCGCAAATTTAATATATATTAATAAAAATACTATAATTGTAGTTAATAAATTAAAATTATCAAACGGATCCGAAAATTTACCAAAATTTGACGTGAATCAATCTATGTTGTCTATTCCCTATACAAAAAGTTTTGAAGTCAAACCCAAATTCAACCGTCACTTTGACTCCAAATCTTACCGGATCCGTCCCAACGTTACGATTCCTCTTCGGAGATGCTTCGGTTTGTAAAGGTTGTACGTGATAAATTGTGCGAAACCTTCTCAATTTTTTCCACAGTCTCCACGTATGATATCAGGAGATCTTGACAAATCTCGTCATTTTCAGACTTCGTTTGCTTTTTTGAGAATTTAAAAATTATTTGGCCACATGTTCGTGGTCGTGTTCCTGAACAAAATATTCGAAAATTCTTTTCATTTCCCGAGTAAGGCTCCAAAATGGACTCAATAACATGAATATGATTTCTCCGCTCAATTTATTCCATTATTTGTATCACTTGCAGTTCAAATTTGACTTAAACCAAAAAAATCCTCTAAATGCAATAAATTACTAAAATATAGCAAACAGATGGAGAAATATACCAAATTTTAACATGTAGTACCACATGTTGTATGTGGAGAGTAGAAAAAGCTTGGAGGGTAGGAGAGAATTTTTTATTTTATTTTGCCGAGTGCCATTAAAAAACACTCGGTAAAAACATTACTTTGCTGAGTGTAAACAAAAAACACTCGGCAAAAATATTAGATTGCCGAGTGTCAAGAAAAAACACACGGCATACCTTGTCTTTGCCGAGTGTCTCTAACAGACACTCGGCAAAGTTCTAACGGCAGGGCGGCGCACCCAACGGCCGTCAGATGGCCGCCGCACGCTCAGCGCACGTGACTCCAGTTTGCCGAGTGTCCGTGTTTGCCGAGAGTTTTCTTGTATTTTGCCGAGTGTTTTATATTAGTCACTCGGTAAAGTTGGCTTTTGCCGAGTGCTATATGTTTGCCGAGTGTTTTATTAAATACACTTGGTAAATTTGATGTTTGCCGAGTGTCCGATGGAATGTACTCGACAAATCCTTAGGCACTCGGCAATTATATTGTTTCCGGTAGTGATCTGCTCTGCCTGCTACCCGCCCCCTTTGGCGACCATGACCCGATGATAGAGGAGGCATTGGCAGCGTGTGCGGAGGCAGTGAACAAACCTCCTCTGTCCTTCTCCTGCCCGGTGATCCCCTTGGAACTAGGAGGAGTTACACTCTCCAGTGTACACTCTGAATGCCACGAACTGGGGCAAGCTCGCTGAACTCAATGAGGAGGCTGCTGCACTGGGTTACAGCAATGTGATCCACTTTGGCCCTGGGGTGCAGCAGGAGGTTGATGGCCAAGTGATCACAACTGGCATCACTGAGCAGGTAGCGGACATGATACTGGAGGAGCGCAGGAACACCATAGTGGACAGCCTCTTCGTGCCCTGCGAGCAGCCTATCCTGGAGACGCCGGCTGTCTCTAGAAGCAGCAAGGAAAGGCTATTGGAAGAGCCAAGGCCAGGAAGAGCGCAGTTGGGGGGCTCACCCGGTAGAAGACAAAGATCTGCTTAGTGCCCGTCTCCAAGCGGGCGTCTCATCGTTTGATCAGGCATTCGAGGTAGTTGGTCCAAATGAGCCGATCAGGGAAGACGCGCTGGAGGCATTTGCCAAAAACATTTGGCACGCCACTTACCCCAGAGCAGATCGATGCAGTGAGGAAGCTTACTTCCCTGGACAGTGGAGCAGTGATGGCAGCGACTGCGCAGCTGGTGGCAGCAGAGGGAGCAGACGCCATGGGCGTTGTGGGCGTGTGAGGCAGACATTCACTCACATACATGTACAACATGATCATCATTATATCACACACATATATACACTGTATACTCATCACCAACTCCGGTGAGGACGAGGAAGGAGAGGATGCTGACATACGGCACGCGTGAACGACGGTGGCGAGGCCGGCGGGGTGACGAGCGAGGATGGCACGGAGACGAGGCAGTGCTGGATCGTCGACCAGAGATGATGAGACGTGGAAGACGTGCTCCAGCGAGGGAGACGATGAGCGCGCGGCGATGCATGCGTGCGCGTGGAGCTGGGGACGACACGCGAGTGACGAGGCGGTGATGACGAGGACGAGGCACTTTAGCGAGGACGAGGGACGAGCGGCTAGCCAGAGAGAGGAGGCATGCCCGTGCGGGATGGGGACAAAGCGCGAGTGATGAGGCGGTGATGACGACGACAGAGGCGGTTCCAGATCAGATCTGGGTGAGGGCGAGGACGACGGTGGCGGATTTGGATCTACACGTCGCGCTCGGACGGGAGAGACGTGAGCCGGGCTACCGGCGGAGACGGCGAGAGAGGTGCGCGTGTGTGGAGGTGGTGCTGGAGGCGATGAGGAGCAGTGGCGACGCGGTGGCTCTCGGCGAAGAACAAGAGATGATGGAGGGGGGAAGAGAGAGGGAGGTATATAGGGGGACCTTTAGTCCCGGGTGAAGCCACAGCCTGGGACTAAAGGTCCTTTAGTTCTGGATGATGGTAAGAACCGGGACTAAAAGTCTGACCTTTAGTCCCGGGTGCAGCCACGGCCCAGGAGCAAAGGCCGCGAAAACATAGCCCATCTTTAGTCCCGGGTGGTTGATCCACCCTGGAGTAAAGGTGGGCTGCAGTTTGGCTTCCCGCCAGTTTCTAAAAGTTTTTCCTTTTTATATATTTCTTTTATATAAATATACAGAGAGTTGTTAATTGCCTAGTAAATAAAATATTAGCAAAAAAATTACAAAAAGAATTCCTGGACTTAGTTTTGCATTATTGTACATAAGAAAAATCTGTAACCTAAACTCTTTTGTTTTACCGTATAAATATTTAACATAGTGTAAATAATAATCATAATTTTCACCATGCAAAAATGTACTACTTAATTAAAATCATTAAAACTATTGCTTTTCGATAGGAAATTAGTTTTCACATCTTATTGACGTTGATCATTTGTTTTTTCATTACACATTCTCCACAGGAAATCCACCGTCAAGTAGAAAATTCATTTAAATCATAGAAAATATGAATACACGACAGAAAAATCTGAAGTCACAATTATTACATAATAGGTCTAATACATCACTATATCAAGCGGGAACAACAATGATCTTCTTCTTAACGTATATCCTTTGGTTATGATCGCGCCGTAACCATAGAGTGTCCTCATCATTTAGCTGGATGCTTGGGTATTTGTTCACTGTGAAGGGTGGAATTCGGTCATCCTTTTCATAATCTTCTGATATGTCTGACTTGTCTTCAATTTCGATGTTTCTTTTCCCTGAAACAACTATGTGGCGCTTTGGCTCATTGATTGGGTCGTTGTTGTTTTTCCCTCTCTTCGGTTTTGTAGACAGGTCCTTTACATAGAATACCTGATTCACATCCTTGGCAAGGACAAATGGTTCGTCTTTGTACCCAATATTGTTGAGGTCCACGGTTGTCATTCCATACTGGTTGTCGACTGCTACCCCGCCTCTAGTCGCCTTTACCCATTGGCACTTGAACAATGGTACCTTAAAAGTAGGTGCATAGTTTAGTTCCCATATCTCCTCTATGCGGCCATAATATGTTTGCTTATTTCCATTAGGGTCGGTGACATCTATGTGGACACCACTGTTTTGGTTGGTGCTCCTTTTACCTTGGGCTACCGTGTAAAATGTATTTCCATTTATCTCGTACCCTTTGTATGTGAGGATATACCACGATGGCTGCCTAGCCAACAAATATAGTTGCTCATCAATACTTTCATCACCCTGACATTCTTTTCGATCGCTGAAAGTTTCCATGTGCTGACGCGTAATCCAAGCTTTAGACTTCCCTGGAAACTCGGATCAGAGCAACTCTTTATGTGTCTTGATATACGGATCCACCAAGGAGGAGTTTTGCAGAACTGTGTAGTGTACTTTATTAAAATAATTGTCTTGCGTACCAATATATGGTTTCTTCCCTAGTGTCCCCTTTCCACTTAGTCTCCACTTGTGTCGCGATTCAGGAACACCAATCGGGTCAAGGTCGGGAATAAAGTCAACACAAAACTCAATGACCTCCTCTATTCCATAGTCCTTCGCGATGCTTCCTTTTGGCCGAGCACGGTTGTGAACATATTTCTTTAGGACTCCCATGAACCTCTCAAAGGGGAACATGTTGTGCAGGAACATAGGACCGAGAATGCTAATCTCCTTGACCAGGTGAACTAGGAGGTGTGTCATGATATTAAAGAAGGAAGGAGGGAACACCAACTCAAGCTGACAAGACATTGAACCACATCATTCTGTAGTTTAGCTAGATCCATTGGATCGATTGCCTTCTGAGAAATTGCATTGAGGAATGCATATAGCTTTACGGTGGCTAGACATACATTTGGAGGTAGAATTCCTCTTAATGCAACTGGAAGCAATTGCGTCATGAGCACGTGGCAGTCATGGGACTTTAAGTTTAGGAATTTCTTCTCTAGCACATTTATTATACCCTTTATATTCGAGGAGAATCCAGATGGTACCTTGATGCTTGCTAGGCATTCAAACATGCTTTCCTTCTCTTCTTTGCTAAGAGTGTAGCTGGCAGGACTTAAGTAATGGCGTCCATCATCTGTCTTCTCTGGATGCAGGTTGTCTCGTTCTTTTAAACACCGCAGGTCCTGTCGTGCTTCAAGTGTGTCCTTAGGCTTCCCATACACACCCATGAAGCCTAGCAGGTTCACACAAAGATTATTCGTCAGGTGCATCACGTCGATCGCGCTACGGATCTCTAGGACTTGCCAATAGGGTAGCTCCCAAAATATAGACTTCTTCTTCCACATGGGTGCGTGACCGTCGGCGTCGTTTGGAACAGGTTCGCTGCCATGTGCCTTTCCAAATACTACTTTCATATCCTTGACCATACTGAGTACATCCTCACCAGTTCAGTTGTCCGGCTTGGTCTGGTGGTCTGCCTTACCTTTAAAATGCTTGCCTTTCTTTCTTAGGGGGTGATTCGTAGGATGAAATTGACGATGGCCAAGGTATAGGACCTTTCGACATTTTTTCAAGAATATACCTTTAATGTCATCGAAACAGTGCGTGCATGCATTATATCCCTTGTTTGGTTGTCCTGAAAGATTACTTAGAGCAGGCCAATCATTGATTGTTACGAACAACAATGCTCGTAGGTCAAAGTGCTCCTGTTTGTGCTCATCCCACACACGTACACCAGGTCTATTCCACAAAAGTAGAAGTTCTTCAACTAGTGGCCTCAGATACACATCGATGTCGTTGCTAGGTTGCCTTGGGCCTTGGATGAGCACTGGCATCATAATAAACTTATGCTTCATGCATAACCAGGGAGGAAGGTTGTAGATACATAGAATAATAGGCCAAGTGCTATGACTACTGCTCTGCTCCTCGAAAGGATTCATACCATCCGTACTTAAAGCAAACCTTAAGTTTCTTGCGTCATTTGCAAACTCCGGGAATTCTCTATCGATTGCTCTCCACTGGGACCCATCAGCAGGGTGTCTCAACATATTGTCTACCTTATGGTCTTCTTTGTGCCATCGCAACAACTTTGCATGGTCTTTGTTTCTGAACAGACATTTCAAGCGTGGTATTATAGGAGCATACCACATAATCTTGGCAGGAATTTTCTTCGTGGGACATTCGCCCTCAACATCACCAGGGTCATCTCGCCTGATCTTATACCGCGATGCATGACATACCGGGCATGCATCTAACTTCTCATACTCCTCGCCACGGTAGAGGATGCAGTCATTAGGACATGCATGTATCTTCTGGATTTCTAATCCCAAAGGGCAGACTACCTGTTTTGCTTCGTACGTAGTGGCGGGCAATTCGTTATCCTTTGGAAGCATCTTCTTTTGGATTTTTAGTAACTCCCCAAACTCTTGTCAGATACACCATTCTTTGCCTTCCATTGCAGCAATTCCAGTGTGGTACCCAACTTTTTCTGCCCCGCATCACTAGTTGGGTATAGCAATTTCTTGTGATCCTCTAGCATGCGCTCGAACTTGATCTTCTCCTTTTCACTTTCGCATTCTCTTTGTGCGTCATGAATGGCCTGACCAAGATCATCAGCAGGCTCATCTTCTGCCCCTACCTCTTCTTCAGCTTCCCCCATTGCAGTATCATTGAAGGCACCATACTCAGCAATAATGTCATCATCGTTCCATTGTTCTTCTTCACTTTCTTCCATTACAACCCCGGTTTCTCCGTGCTTCGTCCAACAAATATAGTTTGGCATGAAATCCGACTTCAACAAGTGTGAATGAAGACTCCTTGAGCTAGCATATTCCTTCAAATTCTTACATATGGCACATGGGCAGCACATGAAACCATCGTGTTTGTTTGCCTCGACCACACGTAATAAAGAATGCACGCCCTCAATGAACTCTTGGGAGCGGCGATCAGCATTGTACATCCAATGCCGGCTCATCTGCATTACATGACATACATACCATATTAAAACCTAGAACATAATTAGTTAATTATACGACATGCATGCCACCACACAAGGTATTAATTTATGAAAGTCTCGCTACAATGTAGACAATCCCAACTACCACTAAAAAAACTAAAGCTAAAATGCACTTCAGCAGCATAAGGATTTCGCAACCAATCCCAACTAAAACAGACAGATCATGCATTTGTTCAACATCTATGGGCTTCTTCCGCAGGATCACTGCCTCATCAGCCGCCGTAGCCGCCTGTGCAAGAGAGTTTTGCACGTGTTCAACATACTCTTCCTCCTAGTACTAGCCTGAACATCCAGTGCCATCCCACTGAAATTAAAACAAAAAAATTAGAACTTTAATCACAATCATCATGAAAATAAGTATAAATTAACCATAATCATCAAATGCCACAAAATAACTCACATTACGATCCGGACACTTGTAGAAGATACGGCCCTTGTTGGGACACTCCTTCCTCACCCAGTACTCCATCACAATATTCTCCTCACACTTGCCGCATGCAATGAGAGGGAGGTCCGGCCTCAGTCGCTTTGGAACCCGATGAGAGGTTGAGGACCCGAAAGCAGTTGCCATCTACTCTCTATACTCATTTTTAATATAATATAAATTTCTCATTTTATAAACAAATAAATTAAAAAAACTCTAAAATTCTCTATATCTCTAAACCATGAAGTGTGCTATGCATGCTAGAAATGAAAGCTGAATACTAGTTTTGAATAACTACTTTAACCACATATATGCAAACTTTAAAGTGATTTTGAGCTTAAATGGCTTACAAATAAAAAAAATCCACCATAAAAAACCACATATATCTAGTCCACAAAATGAGATATGCTACTGATGAAACATGAGAGTATAAAGTTGGTAACCTTTAGAATCGATGGAGGAATCGAAGAAATCTTGTGATTACCGGCGATGAGGAAGAAGAGAGGCCGGCGATGAAGCAAGAACACTGAGGTCGAAGTGGTTTGGGCTCGGGGAGGAAGAAGGGGTATACAGGAGGGGACCTTTAGTCCCGGTTGGAGATCGACATCAACCGGGACTAAAGGTCCCTTTCTAGTCCCGGACGGAGCCTCCAGCCGGGAGTAGACTTTTACTCCCGGTTGGAGGGACCAACCAGGAGTAAAAGTTAACCTTTAGTTCCGGTTGATAGCTCCAACCGGGACTAAAGGTCATCTAAAGCAAAATCCTACCGTAGTAGCCGTTGGGCAGGGACCTTTAGTCCCGGTTGGAGCTACCAAGCGGGACTAAAGGTTTCTCTAGTCTCGGGCACGAAAAATACTGGGACTAAAGCCAAATTTCGAAGTGGATCAAAAGTCGTTTCTCTACTAGTGAATGTAGTCCATTATGGAGAGAACATGATCACATAGAGGCCACTTTGAGATAGTTGTATATTGATGCCAACTATTTGAATGTGTATATTATGTCCACAGTCCTAGTGAAATATTCAATCGTAGGACATGCATCTGTTGTGCACGATTTGATAATAAATTCATCAACTATGGTGTGCCATGTGTCCTCTCATCCATCAAGGACGTGTTCAATTGATGTGCTCCCCTAGTCTTGCACGGGCAGAGCCGTGTAAAACTGAGCGATCAACGTATTTAGTTTGCAGCATGTATGCATAAACAGATGCAATTGCATGAGTATAGTGAATACAGGTTGGCAAGAGATGTCCAATTTGACCTTCACTTGCAAGCCAAGCCCGGTAGATGGAAGGATTATGTGCCGGGTACACGCGTTTGTCTCACAAGTCACGCAGATTGCATCGGATTATGCATGCAACCAAACATCATCTTAGTTTTTCTTTTTCTTCATCCTCTCAACAAGCAGCTTTACCAAACACTATCTTCGCTGAAATATGGTTCCAATCATCATCCTTCGTCTCCTTATCTCAGTGCAGCAAGCGCCCAAACATCTAGGCGTCCGCCTGCTACCACCTCGGAGCCCACCCTGGCCACCGGCAACCACACCGATGACCTCACCCCCAGCCACCCACCCCGTTCCTTCCCTGCCCTTCCCTAATCCCAATCCGTTAGTGACAACTTACCTCCTCCTCCCTTCCCACCTCCACCTCGGACGTCGCCCAACCGCCGACCTCATCGTCGGCGACCCACCCCCACCGCTCCTTCCCCACCCTTCCCTAATCCCAGTCCGTCAACAACCTAAGCTGGGGATGAGCTTGAGGAGGACTCCCAACACGCTCTACCAATAAAGTTGTCCATCCATGACCTACTAGCTCTTTGCTTGTCGAACTAAGCACTAAGATTCGGTGGTAGTCAAGGAAAGGGGCAACCTAGTCGCGCTCACCAGGCGTCTCCCCATCCAGACGGTCAGGCGAACCACCAAGTGGGTAGGGCGTTTCGTCCTTAGGCTCACCCTCTGCAAGGTCAGTTGATGTGCTTGAGAGACCGATCGAGCTGCATGCGTGGTCAGACGCGCCTTCCTCAGGTGTGCCCACCACATGGTTGGCCATCCTGTCTATGGGTACGGTTGGCGCTTGGCTCAACCAGTCTCAGCCCTGAGTTGGGTTGGGGGTGTGCCAAGCATGATTGTCAAAGATGCAGTAGCACAATGGCTTCTGGTGGTGACCATTAGTACCTCGCCTTCTTGGGCCAGTTGCCTGGCCATTATATCAGTGGTAGCCTTTAAGGGCTCGCCTTGGCTAGCCGGTGCGCTCGTGGTGGCGGCCGGACAATGGCTTGGTCTAGCCTCCCCCTTGAGTTGGATCGAGGGGGCGTCGAGTCTATCCATGAACACACTAGGCGAGGGCCAGCCCTGGGTTGAGGCTAGCTTCACGAGAGCATCCGCTTCCTCTCGTTGTCGCACCGGAGGATGTAATGGAATTCGATTCCATCAAATCTTTCCTCTAGCTTACAGACTTCTTCGTAGTAGGCCTCCATCTTTTCAACCCGACAGGTTGACTCCTTCATCACCTGGTTGATTACCAGCTCATAGTTTGCATGGAGGTAGAAGTGGCGTGCCCTGAGGTCGACCACCGTGTGAATCCTATGGAGGAGCGCTTCATACTCAACAACATTATAAGTAGCACGAAAGTGGAGTTAAAGTGCATACCTTAGCTTATCACCGCTCGGGGATAAGAAAATACATAGTCTACTCCTCCGTCAATTTTGCCATGAAGTCGATGAGGACTTGATGGCAGTGCAAGGGGCATAAGAGATTGTCGAAAGAATTAGCTCCAGCAATACCTAGCAGCTATTCATGTCAGATGAATCAGATGGATAGCACATAGGACATAGGAATTATACTGATTCAGGCATGTGGTGCCCTATGTCCAGTTTGAAGTAGCTTCTCTATGTATTCGTATGCTCGGTTACAGTGGCTGCTACATGTAGCTATGCCCTAGAATGTAGTAGATGGGATCCTGATCAGTAGGCCCCTACCCTCCTTATATTGGGGAAGGGTTATATTAGGTCCGATCGGCTCAAAAATGGGTTTGCTAGTTTGTTACATGGAATGCGCAACAGAATGATTCTATCCTATCGCCTAGATATGACGGCATCGAATATCCTTGGAATGACTTGATGTCCAAGCTAGTGGATTTGCCTGGCCGTCATGGGCCTCATCCCATGCCATCTGAGCAGGCATGGATCAAGCATACGGGTAGCAAAGTTACCCCAGGACATATATCCAACAAAGATGTTGAGGTCCATGAGCTCCAATCCCCACTTGGCAATGTGCCCGAAGAACTCATTGTTGTTTATGATGTCACCCAAGGCACTGGGGGACACGATAATGATGGGGTGGTTATCAATGTAGTGACAGAGCTTGCGCTTGGAGATGAGCACAGCGTAGAGCAGCTTCTAGTCTTGTGAGTAGTGGGCTTTGGAGTCGGAGAGGAACTCGCTGATGAAGTAGACCGGTCTCTGGACCTTGAGGACATGGCCCTCCTTATGCTTGACCACCAAGGCTACGCTTACTATGCGCATGGTGGCAGCAACATAATGGAGTAGGTTCTCCCAGTAACCAGGGAGACTAGCACTGGGGGCGTGGTGAGGAAGCTCTTCATCTGGTCAAGGGCCTGCTGGGCTTCCTCGGTCCACTTGAACCGTTTAGATTTCTTCAAGAGTTTGTAGAGCGGCATCCCACGCTCTCCTAAGCATGAGATGAAGCTACTGAGCATAGCCACTCGTGAGCTTCTGGGCTCCTTAGAGGTTCTTGAATGGCTCAATGTTGATGATGGCAGAGATTTTCTTGGGGTTGGCTTCGATGCCATTCTTGGACACAATGAATCCGAGTAGCTTCCTAGATGAGACCCCGAAGACACACTTCTCATGGTTAAGCTTGATCTAGTTGGTTCAGAGGATCAAGAAAGTTTCTTCAAGGTTAGCCACCAGCTGCCCGACCTTTCGAGTATTCACCACGAGGTCATCGACATACACCTCATGGTTCTAACTGACCTCCTTTTGGAAACACTTCTGCATGCACCGCTAGGAGGTTGCCTCAGCAGTCCTTAGGCTAAAGGGCATCAACAATAATAGAAGGAGCCAAAGTGGGTGATGAAGGAAGTTGCGAGCTAGTCTGATGGCTTCATTGTGATCTGGTGGTACCCGGAGTACGTATCCAAAAAACACAAGGCATCGCACCCCACAGTCAAGTCGACCACTTGGTCGATGTGGGGTAGAGGGAATGGATCTTTGGGGCATGCCTTATTGGGGCTTGTGTAGTTGACACACATCCTGTACTTCTCGTTCTTCTTCTTGATCAAGATAGGCTTGGCTAGTCACTCGGGGTGTTTCACTTCTTTAATGAAGCCCACGGCCAAAACACTAGCAATTTTGTCTCCTATCGCCCTCCACATCTCTTCGTTGAAGCGGTAGAGGCACTGTTGGACCAGCTTGGCCTCTGACTTGATTTTGAGGCAATGCTCGGTGACCTCACGAGGTATTCCAGGCATGTCAGAGGGTTTCCATGTGAAAACATCGGCATTCTCACGCAAACTCTGTGAGGACCGCCTCCATTTCTAGTGGCAATCTGACTCGAATGCGAACAACATTGCCAGGGTCTTCGGTGTCAACCCCGATTGCCTTGGTGTCATCTGTTGGCCTAAAAGTGCTTGTTAGGCGGCCTCTCTTGCTGTGTGGGGCCTCTTCCCTTAGTTGGCTCTAGATCTGAGCGAAATCAGTGACGAGCACTGCCGTGGCCATGTGGGCTGCACCTTCATGCTCACAGAGGTAGGCCTTAGGGGTAGGGGAATCCACAGTGATGAGTCCCTGTGGTCTGGGCATCTTGAGCTTCATGCAAGCATTATGAGGAACATCCATGAACTTCGCATAGCATGGCCGCCCAAGCGCATGGTAGGTGCCCAAGAAGTCCACCACCTTGAAGGTAAGGACCTCCATTCAGAAATTGGTCGGTTCCCCTAATGTGATGGGGAGCTTGATGCTCCCGAGAGGCGTGGCCTGCATCCCGCGGATGATCTTGTAAAAGGGTGCTACACTCGGGCAAAGGCCCCCTTGAAATCCCCATGCTGTCAACGGTGTCGGCGCAGACGATGTTGATCCCGCTTCCGCCATCCATGAGCACCCTGGTGAGTCAGACATGGCCGACGATTGGGCTGGCAACTAGGGGAAAACGACTGAGACTCAGCACATGGTTGGGTAGTCATGGCGGTAAAAAATGATCAGCACCTCTGACCACTGCAGGTGCTGGGACTGCGCTGGCGCGACGCCGCGCGACGACGTGCACCTCCAGCTAAGAGACTTTTTGCTGCCACCGAGACATAGGGATCTCTTCTCCCCTAAATATGATGGGACAGATTTGGCTTTCGGTGGGACGACGATGGCAAAGGACGCCGGTAACGGCGGCGGGGGGCGCCTGGCCATGCCGTGTGATTGGGTCAGGAAGGTGGCTCGGTGCGGGCCGATGTTACGTTCTGTTGCCTGGAGCGGTGGTGTACCCGAGACCCTTCCAGAGTGCTGGTCTGGTGGTGTTCCGCGCCCGCACATATGGTGGGTGCCCACCGGTGTATGATAAGAACTCGAAAACGATGTCCGAATACTGATTCCAATCTTTCAAGGTAAAAAATTTCAGCAACAAAATATTTATCAAGCAGCCTCTTCAGACAATAAATAATGTGCAGCAACTAAAATCCTCCGACTAACGTGAGCAGCAGCACGGCAAATCAGCATCAAGCTAATAGAATATCCAAAGAAATCATTGTTCACCTCCTTCAGCTATGACACCTGGCTATTGGTTTAGGTTATTTTAATGGCCAACACTAAACAGTACACCAGCAGTAGCACAAGAGGATCACACAGTTCAATGTCATGTAACAAGAAATAGAGACAACGAACTCGTGCTATACGTCAAGAATCAATTTGTCGAAACATAATTTCCTAAGATAAAGATAATGCATTCACCAAATTTGAACTAATAACATTAGCATAGCTCCCACCATCAATAATCAATTTGCATACCTTATCATGAATTTTGCACTTCGACTAAAATATATTGGACCGTTGTCCCTTCACACTAGAAGCGCTACAATCACTATGTATTTCCTTTGCCGTCATAGATAACCTATCTGATGCATTATCTGTATCATCAAGTTTAAGCTCAGACTGAGTATCACAAGAGGAAGCACTAGGATGCAGCCCAGATGCTAAAGAATCAGCACTCCCATATATAAATGTCGGTTCGGGCACTTCAGCCTTCAGCAACAACTGAGAGTCTTATTTCTTCATTTTCTTAGAACTATCAACCAGCTTGGTGGTGAGAGAGTTTGGGCCACGAGTAGTAGCTACCTTTTCATTTGACAAGTGGAGAACAAATTGGCGTCGTAGCACAAGCTTCATATCCCTCCATGTCCAACTAGGGAAATTTTTGTCCCAAACAAGCCACCAAATCAAAACATCTCTAGCAAATATCTCTTCTGCATAATACATCTGTAGAGCCGATTTGAGTCCACGACCCCCAAGAAGAAATCCTCCCTATAATCTTCCTAATCATAGTACTCCTTGGGACTTGTTGCTAGAGATAGCTTTGGCAAAAATTTAACCTCCTTCAGTAATTTCAAATCAGCCATCATAACAAGGAAGCGAAAAGATAGCAAAAAGTATCGTGAGCAACCCAGTAGCCGATACCAAATCAGAAGAACTCAAAAGCGATGTCCGAATAATTTGCCCATTCTTTCACGCGACATAAGCTCAACAATACAATATTTATCAAGCAGCCTTTTCAGACAATAAATAATGTCCAGCAACTAAAATCCTCCTACTAACGTGAGCAGCAGTAAGGCAAATCAGCATAAGCTAATAGAATATCCAAAGAAATCAATGTTGACCTCCTTTAGGTATGACAACAGGATATTGGTTGAGATTAATTTAATGGCCAACACGAAATAGTACAGCAGCAGCAGCAGCACAGGACGATCGCACAGTTCAATGTCACGTAGAAATAGAGACAACGAACTCGTGCTATACGGCAAGAAACAATTTGTCAAAACAGAGTCCCCTCTTTCACCAAAAATAGCAGATCGAAACAAAGGTTTTCAATAGTAACCAAAATAAAATAACTCTATCTCCCGAACCAGCAGCAGTAACACCAATAGAGGTATAGGAGTAATTCCTTTCCACAGTGGTGAGAGAAAACAATATGAGCAGTAGTGATATCAATGATGGATATACGGATCAGCTTACAATTAGATGCATTCCAAACTCTAAGATAATTCTTCCACCGGCGGCCTTGACGAACCACGATTAGAAGACGAGGAATTCCGACAATTTCAAGTTACGAGCAGCTTGATCACGCACTCCATGCAGATCCAGAAGAAACCGGAAGATAATCTTCAATATGAAGAACCTGATGGAAACACCATCTACGGTTTCGCGAGTGGAGGCTCGATGGAGAATAACTCCACAAAAATCCAATCTCCACAGGTATGGACCCAATTGTGATAAACCTCACCAGCTTACATTGCTTCATGCGCCAATTAGCTCCTTTAAATATTAGCGTGGACATATTAGCAGCACTGGCAAGAACTTTCGAACAGTTTGGCATCTCACCAAAGAAAAATGATCCAAACTGCAGATGAGAATAATTAGCAGTCTCACAAGCTGAAATAATTTGAGAAGTCATAGAAGTCTTGCAAGATGAAATAATTTGAGGAGCCATGGGTTCATCAGTGTCCTCCCCTGGCGAGGCATGGCCCCAGGCCGAACCAGATCTCTGGTGAGCCGGGGCCTTCAGATCGGCCTCTTGAATGCCCTGCAGGGGATATGACGCCGGGGGCTCGGTGCCATGTCCTGATTACTTGGATTTCTTGTTTTACTTCTGTCACTGGGTAAGCATATAACCTTTTCAGACAATAAATAATGTCCAGCAGCTAAAATGCTCCTCCTCCCACTAACGTGAGCAGCAGCAAGGCAAATCAGCATAAGCTAATAGAATATCCAAAGAAATCAATGTTGACCTCCATCAGCTATGACACCAGGCTATTGGTTGAGATTACTTGGATTTCTTGTTTTACTTCTGCCACTGTGTAAGCATATAACCTATAGTTTAGTGCATCCAATCTTATGACAAGGACATATGCAATTATATAATAAAACGAGCTAGTTGCATGCGCTGTTAACTAACAGGTGGGGGAGGTGTCTGCAGGGCCTGGCCGATTTTCTTTTTGTTTCCGTCATGAGAGGGCAATGATATATATATATACATCTTGTTGATGCAAGCTAACACTTGGGTTTTAGTCTCTGCTAGCTTGGTAATCCACCGTACCCAGAGGCCACAACACAATACAATGGCACTCAGCAGCGAGGACACTAGGGAGTTGCTCCAAGCCCACATTGAGCTATGGAACCAGACCTACGGCTTTATGAAGTCGGTGGCTCTCGCCGTTGCTTTGGACCTCCGCATCGCCGATGCCATCCACCGCCGCGGTGGCGCCGCCACCCTCTCCCAGATACTCGGAGAGATTGGTGTCCGCCCATGTAAGCTTCCCGGCCTCCGTCGCCTAATGCGCGTTCTCACCGTCTCAGGAACCTTCACCATCGTCCAGCCATCAGCGGAAACCATGTCATCGGAGTCGGACGGGCATGAGCCTATCTATAAGCTGACAACAGCGTCCAGCCTCCTCATCAGCAGCAACGGCGGCGGCGAGAGTTCGGCGACGGCGAGCTTGGCTCCTATGCTAAACCACGTTCTTAGCCCCTTCCGTGACTCGCCGCTCAGCATGGGGCTCACTGCGTGGTTCCGGCATGATGAAGATGAACAGGCGCCTGGCCCATGCCCGTTCACCCTGATGTACGGCACAACCTTGTGGGAGGTGTGCAGCCGCGACGACGCAATCAACGCGTTGTTCAACAACGCCATGGCCGCAGACAGCCACTTCCTGATGCAGATTGTCTTGAGGGAGTTCGGCGAGGTCTTCCATGGGATAGACTCGCTGGTCGACGTCGCCGGCGGGGTTGGGGGAGCCACCATGGCCATTGCGGCGGCGTTTCCGTGTTTGAAGTGTACTGTACTGGACCTCCCTCACGTTGTCGCTAAGGCTCCTTCCAGTTCTATTGGCAACGTGCAGTTTGTTGGGGGTGACATGTTTGAGAGCATTCCACCAGCAAATGTTGTCTTCCTCAAGGTATGTCGTCATGTAGTTATATATGTTTCTTTTCTACTATCTTGTATGCCTATACTGCTAAAATTCAATTTGCGAGTTCAGATACTCATTCAACGAACTGCCTATTGAATTGGTTTTGAGTTTTGGCCGGCCCTGGTAATAGTTAATACAACATATAAGTTTAAGTATATTGCTAGACTTAAGGTGTCATAAATCTTTCAAAACCTAGAGACAGTTGAGACTTGAGAGTGGAAGTTGGCAATAAGGACGGTTGGATTTCCGATCAAATGATTCATAGGATAGATGAAATGGAGCTTCTAAATCGTGTTAGAACAGTAGGCACACACTTAGCTTCTAAATACGTCAAAGGGGCCTACTGTTTGAATTGAAAGAACAACAAATCGGAAGGACAAATGTTTACTTTGTTCATGTGAAACTATCAAGACATAATGCTCAACAATTGGCTTATTATTGCTTTTTTCAGTGGATTTTGCATGACTGGAGCGATGACGAGTGTATCAAGATATTAAAGAATTGCAAGCAAGCTATCCCTTCTAGAGACGCAGGAGGAAAGATAATAATCATTGATATTGTGGTTGGGTCTGAGTCATCAGACACCAAGCTTCTGGAGACGCAAGTAATCTATGATCTCCATCTCATGAAAATTGGTGGGGTTGAACGAGATGAGCAAGAGTGGAAGAAAATATTCCTCGAAACTGGATTTAAG
This sequence comes from Miscanthus lutarioriparius, assembly GCA_904845875.1. Classification (NCBI taxonomy): domain Eukaryota; kingdom Viridiplantae; phylum Streptophyta; class Magnoliopsida; order Poales; family Poaceae; genus Miscanthus; species Miscanthus lutarioriparius. The sequence continues at coordinate 6,369,557 of CAJGYO010000015.1, forward strand.
GACTACAAAATTATGCCGGTTTTAGGCCTCCGATCGATCATTGAGCTATATCCATGAATGCTCAGCAAACAAGTCTGCTAGAGAAATAAAAGCATATGGCATGTTGAGTGTTCTAGTGAATTCAATTTATGTTGTTGGGAATGGTGAAATTTCAGTTTGACCCTGTCTGAATGTTACTGTTTGAATTCAATAAATTTCCTTTTTATGTTTTCGCCTGATACTCATATCACACCATGGCGCCCTTCTAAAGAGCATGACCAATTGTTCATTTAGATACCATGAATTCGTTGCTTTGGAATCTCTCTATTTGTTTTGAGGGCTACGTGATGGGTCCGTCCCATTGTTCATGGTGTTTGATTCAGAGTCACGAGGATCGAGAGAGATTATCATGAAAAGTATTGTTGCAATAGTACTTCATTTGAATATATATTATAAATATATTATAAAAACTATTAGTAACCTAACTTTATTTCAAACTACTTTGAATGAACCGTCATGCCAAAGATGGGCCCAAGATGCTCTGGTAGTGGGCGGCCGCACACCAGGGGTGCGGCCGCACCCCAACTGAGTCCAAATTAGCCCAACTTTGGTGGGTGGCCTTCTCCGGGCTTCTACAAGGGGCCTGTAGAGTTTGGCGCCAATTGGAGATGATTTGATATAGGTTTTGGCCTTTTCTCTCCATATGACTAGGCCCTGATTCGCTTGGTTAGTGGGCCTTCTCCTCATGTCACATGATGTTATGCCTTGTCCTATTGCGTGTTTTGGGTGTGTTTTTCTTTGCCAAACTTTAAAGATACATCTATATGGCTATATATATGGGTGGCGGCTCCACAAAAGATTTGTGTATCTACAACAAGAAGGCTAAGAAGAGCACTAGTTTTTTTTCATTTTCATGATTTATTCTTAGTTCACAAATAATTCTAGGTAAATTAAAAAATCATCTTCAAACTATAAAATTTTTCCAAAATATGGAAAAACACTAGAGTTGGATTAGGCCCTAATGAATCCAGCTCTAATATTTGAAGCTCATCACAAAAATTATGTTAAGTTACAATCAAAGGATTTTGCTAAGACAAAAATGAAGAAATGTCATAGAAAAAAATCTTGAAAATCCTAGAAAACCACCAATTGACACCTAAACATGCTTTAAATGTTTCCATGATTCAAACACATTATGCAAAGGTTATGAATGGAAGATTTCGAACATAAGCCTATGTCAAATTAAAATAAATTTTAGAAAATCATTTTTGTTTCCAAATTGTTTTCTTACATACTAAACTGAGAAAAATTTAGGAAATATAAATAGCATACTTTAATGATATTATATGTTTGCAAGCGGGAAATGCCGTCTTTTCTCGACTCATATCAATTGAAATTATTCTGTTCTGGTCCAAACAGGTCTTTCTAGAGCTGTGTGATATAGGCCACGAGGTTCTCTCTCAGAGTATCTTTATCAATCACTTAGAATCGAGATTGTGCATATTGTTGGCATACAAAAATAGGGTCAGGAATCATCCATGTTTGAAGAATGAGGTGGTGGCGGACTCCATTTCAACAGCTAGCATCCCTGGCAGTTAATTATTCTTCAAGAGTTGATTGTGTTATTTATATAAATGTAGTCCATTATGGAGAGAACATGATCACATAGAGGCCACTTTGAGATAGTTGTATATCGATGCCAACTATTTGGCCCTAGTGAAATATTCAATCGTAGGACATTCATGCGTTGCGCAAGATTTGATAATAAATTCATTAACTATGGTGTGCAGTGTGTCCTCTCATCCATCAAGGACGTGTTCAGTTGATGCAGTGGCGGAGGCACAGGATATGCCAGGTATGCACTGGCATACCCTGCGGCACCGATGAATATACTATTATATACTGTATACGTATTTGCATTTGTATTTATGTAAAAGAAAAAAGAAAAAAAAACTTACCTGGAATGCATCACGCCACCACGAAAGGCCCACTTGAGACACCCCACGCGCCCCACGCAGCAAAGAAGGCGTTCACATTGACCACGCCCGCAACGCAGTTAGGCGTAACTTTTCCCTAATCTAATCTCGATAGGAGGCGACGCCGACGGACGGGCGGAGCGAGAGACGCGGTCACGGCGCCGGCGCCGCCGGACACCCTGACGGCAGAGTCACAGAGACGCGGTGAGTACGACTACGCCACACTTTCCCAGTTCCCCTGATCTAATCTCTTGTGTTATTTGCTAACATTACAATAATAGATTGTTTCATTATTTAGCATCGTGTTTTTCTAATATTCGTGCAGTTACGAAGAGAACCTCCGACCTCGTGTCCTGTTTGGCCTACGCTCTGCCCTACGGGCTACGGCGGCACCGGCCACCGGCGGCATCTAGGCGAATTTGTGATCACAATTGTTTTGGTGAGATTCAATCTTTGTTCTTTGGCTTTTTTTAAAAAAATCATGTGTACTTTAATTGCTAATTGCTTAGCGCTAAAATTATAGAATCATCTATCACGCGGCGAGGTGGAGGATTTTTCTCAACATCAGAGTCGATCTTGATTGATCTTTTGTTCAGTACTCATATCATGTGAGTGATCCATAATCGTATCCGAGAGTTCAATCGTGCAAGCGCAATTTATTTAATTATTTGGCATTGTGTTATTTGTAATATTTATGCAGTTATGAAGAGAAACGGGGACATTGCATCTCTTTTTCATAAGCATGCAGCAAAGAAGAAGGCTACGGCAGCTGCTGCTACTTCTAATCCTGATCCGATTGAACCTGTGGTGGAAGAGCAGATTCATGAGAGAGTAGTTGAGGAAATCAGCAAGGAAAGCTCGTGCCCAAAAGCAAACCAATGATGACCACTTTAGAAGAGAAATATATATTGGTGTCATTGATCAACTAAGTCAAGAACTTGATAATCGGTTTGATGAGATTAATATGGAGTTGTTGCCTTCAGTCCTTCCAAGTCATTTGCTTCTTTTGATGCACAGAAGCTACGTAGACTAGCTGAGTTCTACCCAAAGGAGTTCTCAAATAATAATTTGCTCAAACTTGAGTTACAGCTAGATAATTATATTGATGACATGAGACATTATGATAGCTTCAAAGGTCTAGACAATATTGTTGATCTCTCAGTTAAGCTTGTTGAAACAAAGATGCACAAAGTGTACGATATGGTTTATGAGCTCCTCAAATTGGTATTGCTTCTACATGTGGCAACGGCAAGTGTTGAAAGGGTATTTTCTGCAATGGTTTTTGTGATAACAAAGTTAAGAAATAAGATGGGAGATAGTCTTCTGGATGACTGTCTAGTCACTTTCATTGAGCGGGATATTTTCTTTGAAGTTGACGAAGATGATATAATCAATACATTTATATCTCTTTGAAAGCGTCGAATAAAATAGTCACAAAATAGCATTGTAAGTCCCTGGTTCTCTTTTATGCCTTATTTCAATTATTGATATGGCTTTTGAACTATTTATACTATACTTAGTGGATGGTTTGAACTTAATCCATGAATTTAAGACTTATTGTGTTAATTAGTACATATATACCGAATCATGTCGTCAATTTTACAATTATTACCGAATTGCTGAAATGGATTTATCGAATTGTATATAAATTTTTTTTGGCGGCATACCCTGAGACAAAATCCTAGATTTACCACTGGGCAGACATGTCACCGGCCACTGCAAGGACATACTATGCTATGTTAGTCAGCTATTGTTCAGTTGTGTTAGTGAGGTGTGTTGGTTTGTGCTAGCAAGAGAGAAGTCCAGTGTTGTAAGGAGCCATGCCTGCATGGAAGTAGTCCAGGTCTTAGATCCTAATCAGGAGTCGGTTCAGGTCTAGGGTAGTTGTAAAACGCTAGCTAGTGGTAGTGGGTGCAAGTTGTGTGACACTTGGGGTCAGTCTAAATTGGTGTGGCTTTTGCCTGCCAAGTGTACCTGTGTTCTGAGGTTAATCCTAGCAGTCTAGGTGTGTGTTAGTGGATAACAACGACCTCTCCATTTTAAATTAGAACGTAAGAGCACTAGTAGAGAGCAGACCTTTGATCCTCAATCAAAATAGGCTCTAGTCTTAGCATTTTTTGCGCCTGGGACTAGAGAGACATTTTGTCTCGGTTGGTGGATCCAACCGGGACTAAAGGTCCCTGCCCAACGGCTACTGCGCCAGACAGAGGTGGCAGGGACCTTTAGTCCTGGTTGGAGCCACCAACCGGGACTAAAGGTAGACTTTTACTCCCAGTTGGTGGCTCCAACCGGGAGTAAAGGTCTACTCCCGGGCCGTGGCTGCGCCGAAGGTTGGAAAGTTACCTTTAGTCCCGGTTGGATCCACCAACCGGGACTAAAGGTCCCCCTTTATATCCCGGCCGTCTCCTTCTTCCTCCCCGAGCCCGAGCTCAGCACATTATGAAGCTCACTGCACTAGTGTTCTTGCTTCCTCCCTCCATTGTTCCTCCATCCATTCTTCGATTCCTCCGTCGATTTCTTCGATTCCTCCGTCGATTCTTCAGTTGTAAAGGTTACCAATCTCATACTCTCATTTTTCATCATTGGCTTATCTCATATTGTTCACTATATATATATTGATTTTATGGTGTTTTTTATTTGTAAACAATTTGAGCTCAAAATAACTTATAGTTTGCATATTTGGATGAAGAAAGGTTAAAGTAGGTATTTAAAATTAGTATTCACTTTTTATTTCTAGCATGCATAGCACACTTCATTGTTTAGAGATATAGATAATTTTATAGTTTCTTAATTTTATTTGTTTATAAAATGAGAAATTTATAGTGTATTAAAAAATGAGTATAGAGAGTAGATGGCAACTACTGCTTCCGGGCCCTCGGCCTCTCATGGGTTTCCAAAGCGACTTAGGCCGGGCCTCCCTCTCATTCCATGCGGCAAGTGTCATGATGAGACGAAGATTGTGATGGAGTACCGAGTGAAGAAGGAGGGTCCCAACAAGGGTCGTATCTTCTACAAGTGTCCGGATCGCAATGTGAGTTATTTTATCGTATTTTATGATTATGGTTAGTTTATACCTATTTTCATGATGGTTGTGATTAAAGTTCTAATTTTTGTTTTAATTTCAGTGGGATGGCGGTGGGCGATGTTCAGGCTTCTCTTTGGGAGGAAGAGTATGTTGAACTCATACAAAAATATCTTGCACAACAGAAGTGATCTGACGGCTAATGAGGCGTTGATCCATCCAAAGAAGAAGCCCAAAGATGTTGCACAATCGGGGGATCTGTCTGTTTTAGTTGAGATTGGTCGTGAAATCCTTGTGCTCCTGAAATGTATTTTAGCTTTAGTTCTTTTAGTGGTAGTTAGGATTGTCTACATTGTAGCGATGCTTTCATAAATTTGTACCTTTTGTGGTGGCACGCATGTTGTATAAATAATTAATTATGATCTAGGTTTTAATATGGTATTTATGTCATGTAATGCAGATGAGCCGGCATTGGATGTACAATGCTGATCGCCGCTCCCAAGAGTTCATTGACGGTGTGCATTCTTTGTTACGTGCGGCCGAGGCAAACAAACGCGACGGTTTCATGTGCTGCCCATGTGCCATATGTAAGAATACGGTGGAATATCCTTGCTCAAGGACTCTTCATTCACACTTGTTCAAGTCGGCTTTCATGTCAAACTATATTTGTTGGACGAAGCATGGAAAAACCGGCGTTGTAATGGATGAAGGTGAAGAAGAACAATGGGACGACAATGATATTATTCCCGATGGTGCGTGCTTCAATGATACTACAATGGGAGAAGCTGAAGAAGAGGTAGCCGCAGAAGATGAGCCTGCTGATGATCTTTGTCAGGTCATTCATGACGCACAAAGAGAATGTGAAAGTGAAAATGAGAAGATCAAGTTCGAGCGGATGCTAGAAGATCACAAGAAATTGCTATACCCAACTTGTGATGCAGGGCAGAAAAAGTTGGGAACCACACTAGAATTGCTGCAATGGAAGGCAAAGAATGGTGTATCTGACAAGGGATTTGGAGAGTTACTAAAAATCCAAAAGAAGATGCTTCCGAAGGACAATGAATTGCCCGCCACTACCTACGAAGCAAAACAAGTTGTCTGTCCTATGGGGCTAGAAATCGAGAAGATACATGCATGTCCTAATGACTGCATCCTCTACCGTGGCAAAGAGTACGAGAAATTAGATGCATGCCCGGTATGCCATTCATCGTGGTATAAGATCAGGCGAGATGACCCTGGTGATGTTGAGGGCAAACGTTCGCGGAAGAAAATCCCTGCCAAGGTTATGTGGTATGCTCCTATAATACCACGCTTGAAACATCTGTTCAGAAACAAAGAACATGCAAAATTGTTGCGATGGCACAAAGAAGACCGTAAGGTAGACAATATGTTGAGACACCCTGCTGATGGGTCCCAGTGGAGAGCAATCGACAAAGAATTCCCGGAGTTTGCAAATGACGCAAGAAACTTAAGGTTTGCTTTAAGTACAGATGGTATCAATCCTTTTGGAGAGCAGAACAGTAGTCATAGCACTTCGCCTGTTACTCTAAGTATCTACAACCTTCCTTCTTGGTTATGCATGAAGCGGAAGTTCATTATGATGCCTGTGCTCATCCAAGGCCCGAAGCAACCTGGCAATGACATCGATGTGTACCTGAGACCACTTATTGACGAACTTCTCATTTTGTAGAATAAAGAAGGTGTACGTGTGTGGGATGAGTACAAACAGGAACACTTTGATCTGCGAGCATTGTTGTTTGTAACAATCAATGATTGGCCTGCTCTAAGTAATCTTTCAAGACAGTCAAACAAGGGATATAATGCATGCACACACTGCTTCGGTGATATTAGAGGTGTATTCTTGAAAAAATGTCGAAAGGTCGTGTACCTTGGCCATCGTCGATTTCTTTCTGCAAATCACCCCGTAAGAAAGAAAGGCAAGCATTTTAAAGGGAAGGCAGACCACCTGACCAAGCCTCACAACCGAACCGGTGAGGATGTACTCGATATGGTCAATGATGTGAAAGTCATCTTTGGAAAAGACATGGCAGCCAACCTGTTCCGAACGACGCTAACGGTCACTCACCCATGTGGAAGAAGAAGTCCATATTTTGGGAGCTACCCTATTGGCAAGTCCTAGAGGTCCGCAGCTCGATCGACATGATGCACCTGATGAAGAATCTTTGTGTGAACCTGCTAGGCTTCATGGGTGTGTATGGAAAGCCTAAGGACACATTTGAAGCACGACAGGACCTGCGTTGTTTGAGAGAAAGAGACAACCTGCATCTAGAGAAGACAGATGATGGACGCCATTACTTACGTCCTGCTAGCTACACTCTAAGCAAAGAGGAGAAGGAATTCATGTTTGAATGCTTAAACAACATCAAGGTACCATCTAGATTCTCCTCGAATATAAAGGGTATTATAAATGTGCCAGAGAAGAAATTCTGTAACTTAAAGTCCCATGACTGTCATGTTCTTATGACGCAATTACTTCTAGTTGCATTAAGAGGAATTCTACCTCCAAATGTATGTCTAGCCACCGTGAAGCTATGTGCATTCCTCAATGCAATTTCTCAAAAGGCAATTGATCCAACTGATCTAGCTGAACTATAGAATGATGTGGTTCAATGTCTCGTTAGCTTTGAGTTGGTGTTCCCTCCTTCCTTCTTTGATATCATGACACACCTCCTAGTTCACCTAGTCAAGGAGATTTTCATTCTCGGTCCTGTGTTCCTACACAACATGTTCCCCTTAGAGAGATTCATGGGAGTCCTAAAGAAATATGTTCACAACCGTGCTCGCCCAGAAGGAAGCATCGCCAAGGGCTATGGAACAGAAGAGGTCATTGAGTTCTATGTTGACTTTATTCCCGACCTTGACTCGATTGGTGTTCCTGAATCGAGACATGAGGGGAGACTAAGCGGAAAGGGGACACTAGGGAGGAAAACATATATTGGTACGGAGGATGATTATTTCAATAAAACGCACTACATAGTTGTACAGAACTCCTCTTTGGTAGATCCGTATATTGAGACACACAAGGATCTCTTACGATCTGAGTTTTTAGGGAAGACTGAAGCTTGGATTACGCGTAAGCACATGGAAACTTTCAACGGTTGGTTGCGAAAAAAATGTCAAGGTGATGAGAGCATCCATGAGCAACTGTATTTATTGGCTATGCAACCATCATGGCATATCGTCACATACAAAGGGTACGAGATAAATGGGAACATATTCTACACAGTAGCCCAAGATAAAAGGAGTACCAACCAAAACAGTGGTGTTCGCATAGATGCCACAGACCCGAATGGGAATAAGCAGACATATTATGGCCGCATAGATGAAATATGGGAACTAGAATATGCACCTACTTTGAAGATCCCATTGTTCAAGTGCCAATGGGTCAAGGTGACCGGAGGCGGGGTAACAGTAGACAACGAGTATGGAATGACAACAGTAGACCTTAGTAATATTGGGTACAAAGACGAACCATTCGTCCTTGCCAAGGATGTGAATTAGGTGTTCTATGTCAATGATATGTCTACCAAACCAAAAAGAGGGAAAAACGATAATGACTCAACCAAAGAGCCAAAGCGTCACATAGTTCTTTCAGGGAAAAGAGTCATCGTGGGAATTGAGGACAAGTCGGACATGTCAAAAGATTATGAAAAGGACAACCGAATTCCGCCCTTCAAAGTGAACAAAGACCCTAGCATCTTGGTAAATGATGAGGACACTCCATGGTTACGACGCGATCATAACCAAGGGACATACGTAAAGAAGAAATTCACTGTTGTGCCCACTTGATGATATAGTGATTTAATGTAGTGTGTGTTTGAGATATTATGTAATAATTATGAATTCAGATGTTTATTATGTCGTGTTTCAAATTAAATCAATGTTTGATTTGGTGGGATTTCTCTTTCGAAAAGTTAAATTAGTATATTGAGTGATGAAAAATTAAAATATTAACGTTAAAATGATGTGAAAACAAATTTCCTGTCCAAAATCAATAGTTTTAATAATTTTAATTAAACACTACATTTTTGCATTAACAAAATAATAAATATTAGTTACATTATGTTTTATAATTATAACAAAAAATAAAAAAGTTAGGTTATAGATTTTTCCTATGTGTAATAAAGAAAAAGAAAATCTATATTTTTAACAAAATAATTTTATGCCTTTTATTTAATTTACTATGTATTTAACAAGACTATTGCATTTCTATTAAAAAAATTTGCTCAAAACATGCAGGAAACGAAACTGCAGCCCACCTTTACTCCCGGGTGGGAAGCCCACCCGGGAGTAAAGGTGGGCTGCAGTTTCGTTGCCCGCCAAAAAAACCTTTGCTCCCGGTGCATGTTACCAACCGGGAGTAAAGGTACGTTGGTAACACGCACCGGGAGTAAAGGACCTTTACTCCCGGTGGGGGACTGGTACCGGGAGTAAAGGGGTGTGGCATATATATGCCAGTGCCCAAACCCCTCGTCGCCCCATCTTCTTCCTTGCGTTGTCGATCTTCGCCGCCGCGCGCGCCATCGCCGATTCCTCTCCCCCGCTGCGCCCACGCCACCCGGCCACCACACCAAGGACGCCGCCGCCACCCCGCCCGACGCCGGTCATCGCCACCGCCTCACGTGTGTCCGCGGTCCTCGCGCGCGTGTTCACCGCGCCGCTGCCGCCGCGACCCCGTCGACCTGGCCCCAACATCGCCGTCGACCTCGGTCCCCACGACGCCCTCCACCTCTACGCCGACCGCACCGACCACCGCCCTCGTCGTCGGCCCTCCACCGCTCGCGCCTGCGCGCCACCCTCCACCGCGCGCCGACGACCTCGCGGCGCCAGCCTGCCCCGGCCCGACGCGCGGGCCACACCCTCCAGCGCGTTGACCGCAGCCCTGGCCCGGGCCACTCCGCGCCGACGACGCCCTCCACCGCACCGACACCGCCCCGGCCCGGCCCACCTCACGTCGTCGTCGTCAGCACGCCGACCGCCTCCACCACGCCGCTGCCCCTAGTTTCGCGTCGAGCACCGCCCCGGCCCGGCCCGCCTCACGTCGTCGTCGTCAGCTGAGACCACAGTGTGCGCGCCGCCAACGCCGGTCGCCACCGCGCCGACACGGCCCGTCCCGCTCTGCTGCGCCAACCACCGCCCTGGCCCACTCTGCGCCGACGTCGAGACCACGCCGCTCGTCTTGCCGTACATCCTTGTCCTCAATCGCGATCCATATGTTTTCCTCATTTGTATTCATATGCATGTATATATATGTCGCGGAGCACCGCCGCCCTCGTTCGCCCTAGGGTTTAGGGTTTATACGGCGGAGCACCGCCGCCCTCGTTCGCCCTAGGTTTAGGGTTTATACGGCGGAGCACCGCCGCCCTCGTTCACCCATGTGTACAAACATATATACGGCGGAGCGGAGCACCGCCACTCTCGTCACACCGCCCTCTCTCGTGGCCTAGTCGATCAACATTCGTATTATCGTTATCGTTAACGCTAAACAATCACACTAGGGCGAATTGCGTCGGTGACTAGGGCGAACCGCGTTGTTGATGTCACCGACGTGGTTCGCCCTAGTCACCGACGCAATTCACCCTCGGCCGTTTATGTATAGCCCTAATTCGCCCTAGTACTGACGTAGTTCGCCCTAGTGTGGCGAATTGCATCCGTGACCGAGGGGCAAGATTTAATAATGCATATTGTTCATAGATTTTACGCATGTAAGCAAAGATTTAACGTACTATATATTGGTTTTGTTTTTTGAAGCTAGATGGCCGACCCGAGAAACATGGATAAGGAGGAGTTGATGATGAATTTGATCAACACTGGCACTCAAGTTGCCGGCGATGTTGGTGCTAAAAATAACGTGCAAGAGGATGCAGATGACAGGAGTCAGTACTTAGCTCTTGAACAAAATGAGCAACAAGATATTGGACAAGTATATATTTTTTATTATTAGCTATATATATTATCATATGTCTTATGTGTGCTCATGACATTAAAAATAATGTTTATGTTTTGTAGCCCTCTGTATCGACATCAACAACTACAACAAAGAGTAAAAATGTTCGAGGTCCCAAAAAGCCATTGGAGGGCTGCTTCATCATCTCGGAGTTCAATGTGGATATAGGCGAACCGGGGAGGGGGCAAATAAAACGAAATTCGTGCACCACTGTGGTTACCTTGTAAGGGACCGGCTCCCGATCAGTACCCGCGAATGGAAGAAGAAGACCAATGCTCCTTATATCAGTTTTGTCTCCGATCATGACAAGACGTTAATTTGAAATGATGTCTTGGAACATTTCACGCTCCAAACAGATGGTTATGATGATATAATAGATGGTGATGAATTGAAGGAGCGAGTTAGGGATTGGGCAATGAAGAAGATGGCCACCCAGTTTCAGACTTGGAAGAAACACCTATACACGACGTATGTCAAGAAGAACATAGCACCAGATTTCACTGTCTCGGGCCCGATATCAAAGCAAGGCCCTATTGGGATGAGTTTGTACAGTACAAGACGTCGGAAGAGGGTGTGAGTAAGGTGATAAAGAACCAACGTAATGCCCAACAGAAGACATACCACCATAACTTGGGATCAGGTGGCTACCCGACTGCCATTAAGAAGTGGAACAAAATGGAAGCGGGCCTTCTTGCCAAGGGTATCACACTAGAATCACTCGAGTGGGGAGAGCGTGCAAAGAATTGGTTTTTCGCTCATGGGGGAACACTGGACCAGGAGACAGGGAAGTGCGTTTATGGCGTAAGACTGCAAGAAGCAGCAGAAAGATTGTTTTACGCTCAGAGAGCTACTACTAGTGGTGCGTCCAGGCCCAACAGAGAGAAGGATGAACTGACATACGCCATTGGGACTATTGAACACAGTGGCCGAACTAGAGGCAAAGAAAGTGTCTCGTGGGAGCATGGATTCCCTCAGGACAGACCTTCCTACAGAAGCCGCCAGAGAAAGAAGGAAGAAGAGGCACAGCGGCTCCAGAGGTTGGAGGAAGCGGTGCGTGAAGCACAGGAGCGGGAAAAACCTTGAAGCGAGAATGCAGGAGGAAATCAGAAGGCAAGTGCAAATAGCAGTGAGTGCAAGCAAGCAGGCATCAGAGCCAGGAATCAACATTAGCCCCCCTGCTCAGTTGAAAAGCAGCTGCGCTTCCACGGAGACACCAAATCAAGGGGACACAGGACTACGCTTCCCTGTGGATGACATCACTGAACCTTGTACATCGTGTGAGCTACACATTCCGAAGGGGAATTCCACAATCAAGGTGGCTATCGGTCTTGTTAATCCTATCGACCGAACCAAGACACCAAGGGTTCATGGGAATATAATCCAAGAAGGATATATTACCATCTCGGTAGATAAAGCTGAAAAAGGTTTTAGTGATTTGCCTCTTGACATTCCTGGAGGTGATGGCGAGAAGACTCTAGGAGAAGTAGAGAAGACATTCATTCTATGGCGCAAGCGCTACATCATCATTCCCAGGATGTCGCCTCCACCTCCTCCTGAACTACCTCACCATAGGTGCGGATGAAAACACTACATCATTAATTTATATTGGCTTAAATAATTAACAATCTGCTCATAATAATATGTCATTCCTTTTTTTGTAGCAGATCCTCCCCCAACCTAAGTCCAATTGTTCAATCGCCAGATCATCATAGTGCTCTGTACGATGACAATGTGTTGGAAGGCGAGGCTGCATCCACACCATCTCCAAGGTGGTCTCCAACGCCATGCAGCCGCCACCTCCAAGGAGGTCTCCAACGTCATTGCCACCACCTCCAAGGAGGTCTCCAACGCCCCCCACCCCGCCTACCAAGAAGCCAAGTACTAGCAAGAGGCCATCCCATAAGCGAAGAACCAGGTCCCACGCCGCAAAGAAAGCCACCGTGAAACCAAGGGCTATTCCCAAAATAATATCTCAAGAGAAGGAAGAAGTAATCGATGCATATAAAAAAGATATGTCCAGATTCTATGACAAACTTAAAAGGATCAAGAAGCAAGGAGAAACCCAGAGAAACCGTACTTTTTCAGTAGCTCCGGATATTCTAAGAAAAAGGTGGCTTCTTACCAAAGAACAACAACGGGAATCTCGTAAGCCGTCCAAAAGCAACGTTAACGGACTATGACCGCACTCTCACCAAGTCAATTGAGGCGACATAGAAAAAGAAGCGGCAGGGGAAAGGAGTTGCACAACTCGGACAACAATCGCACCAATCAGTCCCCCCGCTAGTTGTTGGTAATGAATATGGTTCGAATTTAGGATTAATGCATCAGGCAAACATACCTCCGGATGTCGATTTGGATCACCTTGGTGAATTTATTGAAGAGACTGGTCTCGGCCTTTACCAGATGTTTGGTGATGGAAACATTGAGAGTGCGGCGGAGGTTGATATTTGGAAGAAAAAATTTATACTAGGCCAGAATCTATACAACCCTCAAGCCTTAGGTGATCTGGGGACGCAAATGTACCTGCTAAACAAGTGGTACATGCAGGCGTATACCGGTGGAGACTTCTGCGTTGGTGTCAGAATTAGAGACGAACATTGGTTCCATGGCGATGATGTTATGTATGTTAACTTTGTAGAATTTCATCAACTATGCCACCTGACCTCTTTGGACAAAGTTATCATTAGCTGCTATTGCCTATAAGTAATAATTCTTTCGATCTATTATTAAACTCATCATATGTGTGTATGTGCGTATAAATTATCCTAACAACTATTGTATATATGCAGATTTACAATGACAGAGCGTAGAAAGGAAGGTTGCAATGAAATTGGTTTTGTTGATCCCCATATAGTATTCAAAGACCCAGTTACTCCAAAGCCTAATTGGAAGTTTGAGTCAGAGAGTAACCTCATGAACTTCTTAGTGAACCAACGCCACAAGAAGGATATACTCTTTCCCTACAACTTCAAGTGAGTGTTAATAATGTCGATCATCCTTAATGGCTCATATGTTGATTCTAGTTAATTAATGAGTGTTATGCGTTATATCCTATAAACACATGCAGCAATCACTGGATATTGATGGACATCGATCTAGTGAAAAGTCACTTGATAATCTATGACTCGTTGAGAAAACCACAACAAGACTACCAAAATATGATAGATATTATCCAGAGGTAATTTCGGTATCTCTAACAACTATATATACACACAAACATGATGATTAACTATATCTGATGACGTGGCAAATTTTTTATTGGGCAGTGTTTGGAAAACCTTTATTGAGAAGCAACACATGGGAAAATGCAAAGCGCCACTGAATGTAATCCCTTTGAAAGTAAGTCCCCTAAATCGCATCATCTTTATTAATTAAACATATAGCTTTCACCGGATCACCAGATTGGATGACAAATCTTTTTCTCGTAAAGTGGTGTCTGAGGCAGGAACAGGGGAACAACTACTGTGGTTACTATGTTTGCAAGTTTATCAAGGAGATCTCCCAAAGAACTCCTACAAAGAGACTCAAAGTACGTTAAAAATACACTATATATTCATTTAATTATTATTATTGATTGTGTTACTATGTCTTTATATATATATATATATGTACATATATTAATTTATTTTCCTTTAATTCAAACCTGTATGCTCGGTGGTTGGAGGAAAAGGTCATACGGCAATACCAAATCAAAGCAATTCAAGAATCTATAGCCGGATTTTTTAATGACCAGGTCATCGATTTCAAGGGCGAGTTCTACTTCGACCCAACATTGCCATGGAAGCCAAGTTAGAGGATGAGAGAAAACTTGTTATATCACAACAACTGTAATGCAATCTTTTGTAATATATACACATGAAATAATATAATGTAAAATACACATATGCATGCATGCATGCAAATATATATATGATGCATGCATGCATATATATATATATATATATATATATATATATATATATATAGTTCTATGCTTGAATTGTGTCATTTAATACGTTCATTGTGCTTGAACCGAAACATACTATACGCGCGTATAAATGTATTATTAGCAACGTACAATACGACTTCGAAAATCTATTTTGAAAAGAAAACAAAAAAATTAAAAGAAAAGAAAAAAGAAAAAAAAATAACCTTTAGTCCCGGTTGGTATTGTGCCTTTAGTCTCTGTTGGTGTTACCCACCGGGACTAATCCTTTAGTCCCGGTTTCTGACCCAGGACTAAAGGACCCCCTTTAATCCCGGATGCTTGCTCCCGGGTGGGAAACCGGGACTAGAGGGGTTCTCCACCGGGAGTAAAAGCCGTCTCTGTACTAGTGGAGGGCTTAATGATGCAGCGCACAGAGAGCTGGTCAGAGACCACTGTTATCTGCTCAAGGCCAAACATCGTGTGCCTACAAGAAACCAAACTGAGCAACATCAATGCTAGCCTTGCAGTTGAGACTCCCGGTCATTATCTTGACTCCTAGCTGGAGTTGAGCGCCTAGGGGACTAGAGGAGGTATCTTGCTCGCCTGGAACAAAGACGACATGATCTCAGTATCAAATGCAGCGAATAGAACTTTCACCATATCGGCAATGGTCAAAGGTGGCATCCTCTAATACTCCTTTCTTAATGACAATGTGCCACGGCCCAGCGGATGACAGAAGGAAGGATGAGTTCCTAGCTGAATTACATGCCATTAAGCCTCCCACGTACTGCTGTACCGTGGATGATTTTTGGGGATTTCAACCTCATGTACGAAGCAAGTGACAAAAACAACCTGAATATGAATAGAAGATTAATGGGGAAGTTTAGGAGAGCTTTGGACGAGCGTGAACTCATGGAGATAACGCTGCAGAATAGGAGATACACATGGTCAAATGAAAGGGAAAATCCAACCTTGATGCGTGTGGACAGAGTTTTTTGCAACTTAGAATGGGAAGTGACATTCCCAAACTTTGCTCTAAGCGCGTTGGCGACCAGTGCATCGGACCACTGTCCCCTAATCCTCACCCACCAAAACCATGCTGCAAGGAAGGCGATGTTCAAATTTGGAAATCACTGGCTGAAAATTGATGTCTTCAGTGAGGTGGGGCAGGCAGCCTGGAGTAAACCGCAGCTGGGATCGGCGCACACCATACTGAGCAAGAAGCTAGCAGAGACGAAGCGCGCCCTGCGTAGCTGGAGCAAACCTCTATTTAGCAATGCACGACTTCAAATGACGTCATTCTAAGACTCGACGTCGCACAAGAAAGTCGACAGCTAACAGGCGAGGAGATGAACTTGAGACGGGATCTCAAAAGTCAGGATGCTAGGTCTGGCAGCTTTGGAAAGAAGTAAAAGAAGACAGGCATCCAGAATAAACTACATAAAGTTGGGGGATGCATGTACAAGATTCCTCCACCTAAAGATGTCTGCGAGAAAAAGGAGACACTACATCCCTATGCTTAAAAATCGAGATGGTGCCTTGGTCCGGAACCATGATGACAAACAGCAAATATTACAGATTACTTCGAGAATTTGATGGGAAAGAAAGTGCGCAGGATTAGGAACTTCCAGTGGCCAAACATTCACCTTAACACACTACAGCAGCTGCCTGGTCTCGAATTAGACAGACCATTCACAGAGAGCGAGATCGAGCAAGCGGTGAAAAGCCTGTTAGGATAATCATGACTTGGAGTGTGTTTCAAGTCAGTTGGTTAGTTAGCGTGTGTGTGCTTGCATGTCGTTCATCAGGTGCATGCGTGTGTGTAGGCTGATCGAGTCTAGAGGCCAAGTCGTTGGCGGTTAAGCGCATGCAGGAGCACGCCACGCGAGAGAAGGATGGAGACCCGTTCATGTGAAGGAGTATGTGGCTCACGAACGCATGAAACCAGGTCGTCCAGGCTGTCATGCGTACGTGCGCGTGAAGCTGGCAAGGTGGGTGCATGGGCGCTGCGTTGCCGTGGGTATAAACTGGCCATGTAGGCTCGTGGTTTAGAGTGTCCCGAGTCGTGTGTTTGAATAATAGAAGCCAAGATACAGGCGCTCGTCGTCGCGGCGTTCGTCGCCCGCAAGTTTATCTATCTACTGCTCATCTTCTACCTCTGTTCGTCGAGAGTTAGAGTGACTCGGTTCCAACGAAGTCTACCGAATGAAAAGGAGCCTGGCCCGGACGGTTTCACCAATGACTTCTACAAAGCCTGCTGGAAGATTATCAAACCTGATGTCCTTAGTGCTTTCCATGCTTTCTACATTCGGCACAGTGGAGCCCTGGAACATCTGAATCGTGCTCAGGTCATGCTGATTCCAAAAGTTGAAGTTGCAACTGAGCCGAAGGATTTTCGGCCAATAAGTCTCATTCACTCCTTCGATAAGCTCCTGACAAAGGTGCTATCGATCAGATTATCCATGTACATTGACAAGCTCATCTCCTAATCACAGAGTGCTTTCATCCAGAAGAGATGTATTCAAGACAATTTCATGTATGTTAGGGGACTGGCAAGACACTACCACAGGACAAGAACGCCGGCTTGCCTCATCAAGCTGGACATAACCAAAGCCTTCGACTCGGTGTCATGAGAGCATCTGCTTGAGCTGCTCGGCAGAAGGGGCTTCCCGACAAGATGGCTTGACTGGTTAGCTATAATCCTCAGGACTTTGTCCTCCTCTATTCTACTGAACGGCTGCCCAGGAGATAACACAAAGCATATAAGGGGGCTGAAGCAGGGAGACCCCCTATCACCTTATATTTTCATACTGGCAATGGACGTACTGAACAACATCTTCGACATATATTGCAACATAATAGGGTCTCTTGTCAAAGCTGAAGGGTAGACATGCCAGTCTCCGTATCTCAATGTATGCCGATGATGCGGTAGTTTTCACCAATCCAAGAAAAGAATACATTACCTGCATCATGGAGATCGTGAGCGCTTTCAGGGAAGCCACAGGGCTACAGATCAATATGCAAAAGAGCACCGTCGCGCCGATTAGAATTGCGGGACTTGACATGGACGAAGTGCTGCATCATTTCCCTAGACCAAGCGTTAACTTTCCAACGCAATAGCTGGGGCTGCCACTAACGCTTGGAAGACTCAAGATGGTGCACCTTCAGGACATACAGGACAGAGCCAAAGGAAAAGTAGCAGGTTGGCAAGGGCGCCTGCTCAATGTGGCGGGAAGGAGAGAGCTAGTCCGCTCGGTCCTCAGCTCCCTCCCAGTGTATCTGCTGATGGTGGTGAAGGTGCCGAAGAACTTCCTGAAGGAGCTCGACAAACTAAGGAGAAAATTCCTTTGAGCAGGAGACAAGGAGCTTACAGGAGGGAAATGCAAAGTGGCTTAGATTAGGGTCTGCACGACAACAATATACGGTGGCTTAGGCATCATAGATCTAGAAAAATTTAGTAGAGCCTTGAGACTTCGGTGACTGTGGTACTCTTGGGATGATAGAGCCAGACCATGGAGAGGAATGGAACTGCTGGTGGACAAGGATGACATAGCACTTTTCAATGCTGCAACAAGAGTGATATTAGGTAATGGAGAACGAGCTATGTTCTGGCACTGCTAAAAAATGATTTGTGGCAACGCCTCTCTTTCTTTGTAGGGGCGGTTGAGCCGCCCTACAAATGGTTGCCAAATGAGCCGCCCTTACAAATAGAGTCGCCCCTTATAGAGCGGCTCAATATTGAAGTGCCCCTACAAATAAACGCCGAGTATTAAAAATTAAGCACTAAAATTTAAATTTTGTAAACGACTTCGGATGGAGAAACAACTAAAATAAAAGTTGTAGATCTCGAAAAGTTATGAAACTTTGTAGTTGACAACTTTTTAATTTGAAATCATCTTGTCAAGGAAAACTACGTTTGAATTTTCAAAAATTTAAAATTTTAATATTTTAAACGACATCGGATGGACAAACAGTAAAAATGAAAGTTGTAAATCTTGAAAAGTTATGAAACTTTGTAGTTGATAACTTTCTTATTTGAAATCATCTTGTCATGAAAAACTACGTTCGAATTTCTTAAATTTGAAATTCAAATTTTATAAGTGACCTCAGATGGAGAAATTACCAAAATGAAAGTTGTAGATCTCGAAAAGTTGTAAAACTTTATAGTTGATAACTTTTTTATTTGAATTATTTTAGGGCCTCAAACAATCAATTTATGCTCAGTTTTGTATAATATGTGGGGAACCAAAATAGATTGTAAATACAAGTGATCGTGAAGTGCAGTGGTAGAGGAGTTTGCGCTGAGGGAGAAGTGGGTTTGAATTAGTGGACGCAAAGTGTGCAAAAATTATGAAAAAATGCTGCAACCATAGAGTGGGTGTGTGGCTGTCGGTGGGGACCTCCCGGCCTAAAAAAATTGCTATTTTTCTCCTTTTCGTGATTTCTGAAAATTGATTTGTAGGGGGCGGCTCAATATCCAGTTGTCCCTACAAATCGATTTGTAGGGGCGGCTGGCCAACCGCCCCTACAAATCGGTGATTTATAGTCATGGTTTGATAGGGACGGTTGCCAAAACCGATGCCCCTACAAATCGATTTGCAGAGTTTGTGGCCTTATGGGGGAGCCTACAGGACGTAGTGCTGAGAGGACAGGATTGTTTGGCTGCATGACTCCGATGGTCAATACGCAGCGAGCTCTGCATATTGTGAAAGTAGGTTAACGAGTTGCCCTCCCCAGGCACTCGGCTTCGTGTTAAATAGGCACTGGAAAAGCCCCCGGCGTGGCGTGTACAGGAGTATCAGTTTACAACAGAATTACACATGTGACAATTATCTACACAGACTTGTGCTACAATCTAGGAACAACCTGGATACACCGTAATAACCAAATGAACCTAAACACGTGAGAAAGCTACATCATCTGACACCCCTCCTCAATCTCAGCCACAGACAAGGTTGAGATTGTGTCTAAACTGTTGAAGCTTCGCAACAGGGAGTGCCTTGGTGAAACCATCGGCAACTTGATCACCGGAGTTGATGAACCGAATATCCAACAATTTATGTGCTACTCTTTCTCGGACAAAATGGAAATCTATTTCAATATGCTTCGTTCTGGCATGAAAAACTGGATTAGCGAAAGATACTTAGCACTAAGATTGTGACACCAAAGCCGAGCCATGGGAGGATGAGGTATCCCAAGTTCAGTCAGCAGCTTTTGAACCCACATCGTCTCAGCTATTGCATTTGCTAGCGCTTTATACTCCGCTTCAGTACTAGACTGGGACACCGTTGCTTGTTTTCTAGCCGTCCAAGAGTTCAAGTTGTCTCCAAGGAACACAGCAAAGCCCCCTGTAGATCGACGATCATCTACACAACCTGCCCAGTCGGCATTTGAAAAAGCACTAACAATCATTTACTTGGAAACCCCAATCTTGAGTCCAAGATTCAATGTTCCTCGTATATACCTGAGTATCCGTTTCACAGCACTCCAATGAGCTGTAGTAGGTGCATATAAAAACTGGCATACTTTATTAACCGCAAAGGAAATATCAGGCCTAGTAAGAGTTAAGTATTGCAACGTTCCAACCAGACTTCTGTATTTCGTTGAGTCCTTAGGACCTAAAGCATCTCCTTCCTCAATACTGAGTTTATGCGTGCTAGACAAGGGTGTATCTATAGCCTTGCACTTGTCCATTCCCGAACGGGTAAGAACATCAGCAGCATATCTTCCTTGAGAGAGCACTAATCCATCTTTGTTTCTTTTGACTTCTATTCCTAGAAAATAGTAAAGATCACCCAAGTCTTTTAACGCAAACTCCTTCTGAAGGTCAGCCAGCAGCGCATCTGTTGCACTGGGGTTAGAGCTAGCCACAATAATATCATCAACATACACCAAAACAAGCGGTTTGCAATTTCCTTTGTTATAATAGAAGAGGGAAGTATCTGCTTTAGACGGTATGAAACCCAAGGCCACCAACTTTGCACACAATTGTGCATACCATGCCCTGGGGGCCTGTTTCAGACCATAGATGGCCTTGTCAAGCTTGCATACATAGGTACGATGAGATTTATCAGCATAGTCGGGCGGTTGATGCATATAAACTTCCTCATTCAAGACGCCATGAAGAAAAGCGTTCTGAACATCAAGCTGCCGAAGTGACCATCCATGAGATACAACAATGGACAGAATAAGTCTGATAGTGGCCGCCTTGACTACCGAACTGAACGTGTTCTCATAGTCAATCCCATATCGTTGCTTATACCCCTTTGCAACCAACCGAGCTTTGTAGCGATCAATTGATCCATCAGCTTTCCTTTTTACCTTATATACCCATTTACATCCAATGATATTCTTCCCTTTAGGATTCGGTACGAGATGCCAAGTATGATTCCGAATCAGTGCCTGATGTTTAGCATCCATAGCTGACACCCACCTCTGATCTTGAAGGGCTTCAGATACTGTAGCAGGTTCTTCGGTGGAAGTAGCAGATAACATACCCCATCTCACTGTACCGTCAGTATAATTTTTTGGCTTGGTTATACCATGCTGTAGACGTGTTGTCAGACGATGAACAGGAGGCAAAGACAGAGCCGCAGAAGGAATCATAGCCGTTGTGCCCGCATCGGATCTAGATGCGTCCACATCGGATCCTGCTGTCTCTTCGGTTGGGGAAAGCAGCTGTCCCCACCATTGGGATCCGGCTGCGCTGCCACACCACCACTTGTACTGAGGTGTGGCGTTGGGGTCGCCATAGAAGATTTGACGCCGATGATTTCCTCTGCACCTGAGGACGAGGCGGACTGCTGCCGAGGTGATCCCAAGGTGGATTCGATCCGGGATCCACCTGTGACGTCAGGCGTATCAGCCTCGACCCGAGTGTTGCCCCCAGGAGACACATGCGATATGGAGCACACAGATCCAAATTTTGATCTGTTCCCATCGGAGTTTCAGCAGCGTCCTTTGATTTTGCACCTGCACAAGACATATCTGTACAGTAACTCGGTCCAGCATTAGTAGAGTGTTAGGAGAAATCAGATGTTTATCATGTAACGATGCATCCCCAAAGTGCGAAGAAGGATTGAGAAGAACATCTGGAAGAAGTGAAAGCTCAACGCGTAGATGAGCACCAACATTGGGACGGAGGGATGAAAAAGGCAAAGACAACATCTCTGGATATAGAGATGCGTCCCTCAGCCGGATCTAAGCACTTGAAGCCTTTATGTGAATTGCTATAACCATGGAACACACTTTGCTTGGACTGAAATTGAAGTTTATGTGAGTTATAGGGGCGCAAGTTTGGCCAACATGCATAGCCAAATGCTCTAAGAAATGTATAGTGTGGGGGTATTAACCCCTATACCCTTATGGCTAGGTTTGGGCCATCCCGGACCAGGGGGTCCGGCCCACCAGAAGACAACGTGCGGCCCAGTCGATCTGCTCAGAGTCCCGTGCAAGGAATCAAGGCAGACTTGGAGATCAAGCAAGATCCTGGTCGGTTAGAATAGGAATCCTTATCCGGCCACCTATGGCAATTATAACCGGTTAGGATTAGTTTCTAGATCTGTAACCCTGTCCCCTAGACCATATAAGGCGGGCAGGGGACCCCTCTCAAAAATCATCTCATTGACAAACAGCAATACAATCAGACGCAAAACGTAGGTATTACGCCCTCACGGCGGCCGAACCTG
The DNA here is from genome assembly GCA_904845875.1 of Miscanthus lutarioriparius. NCBI lineage: Eukaryota > Viridiplantae > Streptophyta > Magnoliopsida > Poales > Poaceae > Miscanthus > Miscanthus lutarioriparius. The sequence continues at coordinate 6,392,097 of CAJGYO010000015.1, forward strand.
GATAAAACCTCGTGTCTGTCTTACGTCACCATCTCGTTCATAGCTTGCGCACCTATCTGTCGATAATCTACTACCTTGGGCATACCCCTAGGTAGACTGCCGACCATATTTCGTCGACAGTGGAGCACCAGGTAGGGGGTGTGCGTACTGCTCCCCAGACGAACAAGATGGTCATCGTCCCCGGCTCCATGGCTACGCCGAACGGCCTCACGTTTACCATCGGCCAGATCACCTGGACCACTGGCTCCGACAACTTCATTGCCATGACCACGGAGGAGGCGCAGATCCAATCTGCGTCGACCACTGCTTCATCAGCATCAGCTACGGCTCTGACCACGTTGGATCTAGCTCCGGCCACACCAACATCGTCTTTAGCCACGCCGACAACCCATCGTTCGCTTCCTCGCTACAAAGGGAGGCAGATCAACAACACCGACCTGCTCGACTCCATCGATCAGGTCGGCACCAAGCTTGCTGAAACCCTAGCTCTGGTAGATTCGATTCAAAATCAACCTTCCGAGCAGGTAACCACTACCCACAACAGATCCACCCGACCAGCTTGGGCCAGTCATCCTGCACGACTCGGTACGGATCTCGTGGTCACGTCTACTCCTGAAGGGCGCTCCGTTCGTCACTGACCAGCCCCTGCAACGGGTCTCCGGCTCTCCGAGTGCGAAGCCTTGATGGAGGATTACCAGGCCCAGCCCTACGGCCTATGAAACACTGCTTCCAACTACGCGTACCATATACAACACTGCTCGGATCTGTGTTTTATACATCGACCTCGGCCAAAGCCACGCAACTTCGTCAACATGGTTCGGATTGAGGAGTATCAAGAAGGATCGGTCCACACAGTTAAAGAGGGCGGCTCAAGCTCCCCGTCCAGCATCGCATCTAATGGCTCCATCCACACTGAGCTTCAGCTTCTCGATGATGAAGAAGTTGATTATGATCTGGATATCCCAGACCGCCCCCCAGGGTTTCCACGATTCCCATCCTTCCCACCAAGGCGAGGAGACTTAATCAATGTCGTCAGTAATGACGAACCCCCGGTAGTTGGCGAAACAGAACAAGAAAGGCTAGCACGCGAAGCACGCAATATTGACCGGTTTAATCGCAGACAAGCCAAAGCCGAGGTAGAAGTGGAGGCACGACGCATAAGGCTCCAGCCATGCGATCTCAACAGTGCCTTTGATAGGGTAGGGGAAAAGCAGGTCTTCAGGACTCTGAGCGCCAACGTAGCTGTTGCTATAGCGACAATGCAACGACTGCCCAATACCCCGGAAATCTAGGCGATTCGTGATGATATGCAAGCCTACCTGACGGCTGCTATGGTCCAGACCGCAGAGATTGCAAACCAAGCCCAGGCTTCGACCGCCTCAGTCGAATCAAGCAGCAATCATCAGTACTCAAGTTGCCCACAACCACCCAACCAACGTGGCTCGCGCAACAACGTCCCACCAGACAACCGTCAAGGCCGAAACGGTGGTCATGATGGTGGTCGAGACGACAACCGCCGCTACAACTGGGATGATAATCGACGAGAAAACCGTGACAATCGCCGTGATAACCGCGGTCACAGGGTCAACCAGGACGGCAATCGGGATCGCCGTGATGGCAATAACGATCTCCGCCATTCCCTCGGAGAACGCGATCTGCGCGATCGCATCAACCAAAGAGCCAACGATCGTGCAACCTACGAAAGCTATCGCCATATGGAATATGATACTACCCACGGCCCTCTGGGTTTGAAGCAGTTTACTCCTCACCTTCGCCAAGTCGTGTGGCCAAAAAACTTCAAGCTCAAAAAACTCCAGAAGTACGACGGCAAGGAGAACCCAGAGTTATGGGTCATGCTCTACAAAACCGCGTGTAGATCAGCCATGGCTGATGAGCACGTCATGTCTAATTACTTCCCAGTCGTCGTCGGCCATGCAGGCCACCAATGGCTGGTCAGCTTGCCGGCAAACTACTTTGATTCTTGGCAAGAGCTCAAGCAAGCATTCATCGACAACTTCATTGCTACTTGCGAACAACCCGGCAACAAATATGATCTGCAGCGGATCCGAGATCATAAAGATGAGCCACTATGCGAGTACGTCCGACGCTTCTCGGAGATGCGCATCACAGTCCCATCAATCTCCGACAACGAGGCAATCGAAGCTTTCATCACTGGTCTCCGCTTCCATGATGCCCTAAGGGACAAGCTCCTCCGCAAAAGACCTGAATCAGTCACAGCGCTCCTAGCTACTACTAAAAAATATGCGGACACTGATGATGCTAAAAAGATAATCATCGAAGAAGCAGCAAGGGTTCCACGCTCCGACCACCCCCCGCACCACGACGACTACCACGGCAACCGTGGTCGGAATGACAATTTTGATCGCCGCAACCAGCGCAACGATTTTTGCGACCACCCCGACCAGCATAATCAGCGGCGTAATCGCTGTGACGATTACAGGGGCAAGCGTGCTCGGGAAGATGACGGCAAAGTCAACATCGTTAAAAAAAGGTGGCGGACGTCGCAACTACGAAGAAGACTACGCCAAAGCATTGAAAGGACCCTGCCAGCTCCATCCCAAGTCAAATCATACCATGGAGAATTATCGTGTTCTCAAATCCATTCACTCGCGCCAACAGGCTCCGGATAAATCCGACAAGCCTAACGACGCAGGGGAGCAGCGTAGCGAGGACAACGATGATGAAGACGCAGATCCCCATCACAAGTACGTCAAGCCAACCAACCGTGTCCACACCATCATTGGGGGCAAAGTGTCCATCGAGACCAAACGAGAACGCAAGCTGCTCGCTCGCGCTTGCTTGAACGTGGCCAATGCCGACAACCTCATCGCCGATCCACGGCTCCCTCCTTGGTCTCACCGTGAGATCTCCTTCAACAGAAAGGACCAATGGGCTGCAATACCTGAGCCAGGGCGTTTTCCTCTGGTTCTCGATCCTTGTATCAACAAGGTTCAGTTCGATAGAGTGCTGATTGACGGCGGCAGTTCCATCGATATACTGTTCAAGAATAGTTTGCCAGCCTTGAAGATAACCCAGGCTGATCTTAAGCCAACGAGGCACAGTTCTGGGGTGTTCTCCCCGGACAGAGCTCCACACCTCTCGGGCAGATCATGCTACCTGTGCAATTTGGTACCTCAGACCACTTCCGCACCAACTACGTCAACTTCGTGGTCGCTGACTTCGAAGGCACCTACCATGCTATCCTTGGCCGACCAGCGCTCACCAAGTTCATGGCCATACCTCACTACAGGTATTTGGTGCTCAAGATGCCTACTGAGAAGGGGGTTCTAACTCTTAGGGGCAACGTATACGCAGCTTACACCTGCGAGGATGACAGCTTCAAAATAGCAGAGGCTCATGACCTCTCTATTCGCATGGCCGAGACCATGCTCGACGCCAAGAAGACCCCAGCCGACCACCTGGAGATCCTAGAGCTCGAGGCCCCACACAAGAACATCAAGTCCAAAGAGAACAAAGAGATCCAGCTAGTCGACGGTGATCCCAGCAAAACAGCCCTTATCGGGGCCAACCTGGATCCTAAATAGGAAGATGCGCTCGTCAGGTTCTTGAGGAGCAACATGAGTGTGTTCGCATGGAACCCGTTGACATGCCCGGTGTACCTCGGAACTTGATCGAGCACTCCTTAAATGTCGATGGCAAGGCCAAACCCATCAAGCAGAAGCTACGACGGTTCGCTCGCGACAAAAAGGAGGCTATTAGGGTAGAAGTTACACGGCTTTTAGCAGTCGGATTTATCAAAGAAGTGTATCATCCGGAGTGGTTAGTCAACCCGGTTCTTGTATGCAAAAAGAATAAGGAATGGAGAATGTGCGTTGATTACACTGATCTCAACAAACACTGCCCTAAAGACCCCTTTGGCTTACCTCGCATAGATAAGGTCGTAGATTCAACTACCGGTTGTGAGCTACTTTCCTTTCTCGATTGCTACTCTGGTTATCACCAGATCGCTCTCAAAAAGGACGACCAGATCAAGACATCCTTCATCACGCCCTTCGGCGCCTACTGCTACACGACCATGTCGTTCGGGCTCAAGAACGCTGGGGCTACCTACCAACGCGCCATATAGGCCTGCCTCAAAGACGAGATAAAAGACGACCTCATTGAGGCTTATGTTGACGATGTAGTTGTTAAAACCAAGGAAGCATACACCCTTGTCGACAACCTAGAACGTACCTTTGCAGCCCTTAACACATTCCAATGGAAATTAAACCCAAAGAAGTGCATTTTTGGTGTTCTATCTAGTATATTGCTCGGCAACGTCATCAGTCACGACGGCATACGCCCTAACCCGGAGAAAGTAAAAGCTGTCTTGGACATGAAGCCGCCCAAAAAGGTGAAGGATGTTCAGAAGCTTACCGGATGCATGGCTGCCCTCAGTTGTTTCATATCTAGATTGGGTGAAAAAGGACTACCGTTTTTCCAGCTGCTCAAAGCATCCGAGAAGTTTGAGTGGTCGGAGGAAGCAGACGCTGCTTTTACACAGCCGAAACAATTCCTTACATCACCTCCGGTCCTCACTGCTCCCAGAGAAGATGAAACCCTTCTACTTTACATTGCGGCATAATCGAGTGGTCTCCACTACCGTGGTGGTCGAGCGCGACGAGCCCGACCATGTCTACAAGGTACAGCGACCAGTTTATTTCATCAGCGAGGTGCTCAGTGAATCCAAGACCAGATATCCGCAGATTCAGAAACTGATCTACGCCATACTAATTACATCCCGAAAGTTGAAACACTACTTCGACGGATATCGTGTGGTGGTCATGACCGAGTACCCTCTGGGAGACATCATCGAGTATTGGAAGATGTACTTCGACGGCTCTCTCAACATCGACGGCGCAGGAGCAGGAGTCCTTTTCGTATCACCATCCAAGGAGCAGCTCCGATACGTCCTCAGGATTTATTTCTCGACGTCTAATAACGCCGCCGAGTACGAAGCATGCCTACACGGTCTGCGTATTGCGGTCGAGCTCGGTGTCAAGTGCCTCTATGTCTACGGAGACTCGGCTCTGGTCATCAACCAGCTCAACAAGGACTAGGATATGACCAGCGAAAAGATGGACGCATATTGCAAAGCGATCAGAAAGCTGGAAGGCAAGTTCTATGGCATCGAGTACACACATGTGGTCCGGGACAAAAATCAAGCAGCAGATGCACCGTCAAAGTTAGGATCATCCCGAGCCAAAGTCCCACATGGCGTATTTGTTCAAGACCTGCTCACGCCCTCCATCAAAGAAGAAGATCCCGCGGTCGACAAGCCTCCAGACCAGCCATTGGTGGCTACGGTTCTGGCGTCAAACACCACCAAACCACTTCCGACCACCAAGAAGCCTGACTGGAGAGTACCTTTCATCAAGTACTTGACAGACAATAGCGATTACACCGATCGGACAGAGAACGAACGCCTGATGCGTCGCAGTAAGCAGTATCTGCTCGTCGATGGCAAATTGTGGCGCAAGAACGCGAAGGAGGAAATCTTGATGAAGTGTATAACCCAGGAGGATGGTGAACGCCTCCTAGACAAAATCCACTCTGGCTCCTGCGGCAATCATGCGGCCTCGAGAACGCTGGTCGGCAAGGCTTTCCGAGCAGGGTTCTATTGGCCATCAGCCATAGCCGATGCAGAGAAGCTAGTCCACCATTGTGAAGGTTGTCAGTTTTTCGCCAAGAGAATCCACGTACCAGCACACGAGATTCAAACTATACCAGCCTCTTGGCCCTTCGCATGCTGGGGACTGGATATGATCGGGCCTTTCAAACCGGCCCCTGGAAAATTTACATGCGTCTTTGTGCTGATCGACAAATTCTCCAAGTGGATAGAGTACATGCCCCTGGTCAAGGCATCTTTAGAAAAGGCTGTCGCGTTCCTCGACCAGGTCATCCACTGCTTCGGCATACCCAACAGCATCATCACTGATCTGGGTACTCAGTTCACCGGGAACACTTTGTGGGACTTCTGCGATGAAAGGAGCATAGTAGTAAAATACGTCTCGGTGGCACACCTCAGAGCTAATGGATAGGTCGAGCGGGCAAATGGTATGATTTTGGACGCACTTAAGAAGAGGATGTACAGAGAGAATGACAAAGCTCCTGGAAGATGGCTCAAAGAGTTACCAGCCATGGTCTGGGGTCTCAGAACCCAGCCCAGTCGCAATACTGGCGTATCACCATACTTTACGGTTTATGGCGCCGAGGCAGTGCTCCCAGCGGATATAGCCTTTAGATCAGCACGGGTAGAGAACTTCGACGAAGACAAGGCCAATGAAGTGCATGAGCTAGAAGTGAATAGTGCAGAAGAGAAGCGGCTCGATTCTTGCGTACGTACAGCCAAATACCTTACTGTTTTGCATAGGTACTACAACAAGAACGTTAAGGAGCGGTTCTTCATGGTCGGGGACCTGGTCCTGAAGTGGAAGACGAATCAGGCTGGTGTCCACAAACTCGCAACCCCATAGGAAGGACCCTTCATGATCAAGGAGGTCACACGTCCTACGTCTTACAGGTTAGCTCGCCTAGACGGCACAGACGTACCCAATTCCTGGCACATTGACAAGCTTAGGCGTTTCTATGCTTAGCTACTAAGATATGTACCCCTCTTGTACTTTTGATTTATTTCAATAAAGCTATTATGATTTCTCCAACCACTCTAATGTGTCACTTCAAAGTCTATCGTTATTCTAACTCTACCAGTTAAAACCGACCACCATTCCTTCTCGAGTTTTCAGAGCAGGCCCTGTCTCCGGTTCCCCCCAACGCGTGCATGGGATCCGCTCTCTACGCTACGGGTGATCGGCAGGTGCTCTCTGGTTTGACTTGTGTGTTTCTACGTGTGCACAAGCTACGCACCTCGCACTCCGACCGCAAGTCAAACCAGGGCCGTACAAACCTTTCAGGATGACGTGTCGACTAAACCGATACAACTAAACAGAACGCCAACATGTTCTAACTTAGTTACATCAACATGATATTTGAGCTTAAACACATTTTTCTACAAACAAACAAGCTTATGTTGATATACAGTTACGTTATTACAAGCTTGCCTGAAAAGGTCCAAGTTTACAATAACCCAACTACATCTTCTTCTACAGGTATAGCCTACACTATTGGCTGGTCGGGGCACGCCGCGCTTGCTGCTTGCTGGGCCTGACATCGTGCTCGGGTCTCGGGGACTCTGGCATTGATCGAGCTGAAGAAGATGGCCCCGCCGATGCCTGGCTGGTCGAGACCGCAGGCTTCACCGGTTGGCTTTGAAAATGACGGCGCTCCCAGCTGACTTATTGATGGCGTTCCTTGTACGGGTGGTGTCGCACTTCCACACAGGTTAATATCGCCAATTATTTTCGCCGACAAGTCCAGCTGGGTCATCCGTAGCTCCTCGGCTACATGTGATTTGTACTCACATATAGTTGAGAGGCATTTATTTTTTCTCACTTAGACCTTGCTACAAGGCTGATACCTCGCCTACCAGCAAGCTCGGGGACTTCGTCGCTCACTCCTCGACCTGTGCTCGGGGACTGCCTCGACCACTCTCTGACTACAGCTCGGGGACTTCGTCGCTCGCTCCTTGACTTGTGCTCGGGGACTGCCTCGATCACTCTCTGACCACAGCTCGGGGACTTCGTCGCTCGCTCCTCGACCTGTGCTCGGGGACTACCTCGATAACTCTCTGACTACAGCTTGGGGACTTCGTCGCTCGCTCCTTCACTTGTGCTCGGGGACTGCCTCGACCACTCTTCGACCACAGCTCGGGGACTTCGCGTCTCGACTACATGCGACTGGCGACTCGCATACAGTTGGGATATTTTTTTCCTTTAGACCTTGCTACAAGGCTCATACCTCTCCTTCCAGCAAGCTCGGGGACTACATCGGTACGATGCACCTGATGGTGCATGCTGTATCTAATTAACAAGACTTTTTTAGACCCTGGCACCACGCGTCTATGTCACCTACTACTAGGCTCGGGGACTAAGTGGGCACACTTCACCTTGCGATGAATGTGCTTATTTTATTCGACCCCTACGCTCTGACTGTTGGCCATAACTATTCCTATACAGGGGTCACTTACATTTCTTTTTAGAAATACAAGTGGGCACACTTGATCGGGAAAGAAATCTTTTTCTTTTTTCTTTAGAGCACCATGCATTCTTCGGACAACCGGAATCTTCGGCTGTAACCGTGGTCTACTGCTCTCTGTGCTGACCAGAATACTGGCATATTTGCTTGGTCAATGTTTCAACCAGTTGGAGATGACATGAAGATAGATCGCGTTAGCTGAAGAATATCAAACGGCGTGTCGCGACATAATACATGGTGCTCGGGGACTAGCTGTGGGGGTATTAACCCCTATACCCTTACGGCTAGGTTTGGGCCGTCCCGGACCAGGGGGTCCGGCCTACCAGAAGATGACGCGCGGCCCAGCCGATCTTCTCGGAGTCCCACGCAAGGAATCAAGACAGACTTGGAGATCAAGCAAGATCCTGGTCGGTTAGAATAGGAATCCTTATCCGGCCACATATGGCAATTGTAACCGGTTAGAATTAGTTTCCAGATCTGTAACCATGTCCTCCAGACCATATAAGGCGGGTAGGGGACCCCTCTCAAAAATCATCTCATTGACAAACAGCAATACAATCAGACGTAGGACGTAGGTATTACGCCCTCACGGCGGCCGAACCTAGATAAAACCTCGTGTCTGTCTTGCGTCACCATCTCGTTCGTAGCTTGCGCACCTGTCTGCCGATAATCTACTACCTTAGGCATACCCCTGGGTAGACTGCCGACCATATTTCGTCGACATATAGTCTGGTTGCTGACCATATAGACGGGTAATGGGAGTTTCATAATTGATGACTTTAGAAGGTAACCAATTAATTAAAAACACAGCGGTGGGGAAGGCTTCGTCCTAGAATTTCAAGGGCATGGAAGCATGAGCTAGGAGGGTGAGTCCCATCTCAACTATGTGGCAATGTTTGCGCTCAGCAGAGCCATTCTAGTGATGCGCATGAGGACAAGAGACTTGATGGGAAATCCCTATATGTTTGAAAAAGGAATTCAAAGCTCTATACTCCCCACCCCAATTGGTCTGCATAGCACAAATTTTGCGATTAAATTGACGTTCAACCAGATTTTGGAAATCGCTAAAGCATTGGAAAACTTCGGATTTATGATGCAAGCGATAAATCCAAGTGAACTTGGAGTAGTCATCAATAAAACTCACATAATAATTAAACCGGCCAACAGAAGCCGGAGCAGGACCCCAAACGTCTGAAAACACAAGATCCAATGGACTAGATATACTAGATGACCTTGGATAGGGCAATTGATGACTTTTGCCCTGTTGGCACGCATCGCACACATGCTTATTGTTCACATCTCTAATAAATGAAAGTTTGTGGCGGCTAAGAATCTGCTGAACAATGGGAGCGGTAGCATGCCCTAGCCTATGATGCCACAATGATGCGGAAGGCTTGACAACACAAGAGCTTCTTTATTTCTAGACGACCTATGCGGGGATGACTTGATGGGGTAGAGGCCGCCTTCACATCGGCCTCTGTGGAGCGGTCTCCTCGTCACCTGCTCCTTGATAAGAAAATGATCGGGGTGAAATTCAAGGAAAACATTATTATCACGGGTGAGTCGATTGACAGATACAAGGTTTTTGCTAGCACTAGGAACATGAAGGACATTTCTAAGATGAATCTTACTTGAAGGGGAATGCAAAGTACTATGACCAACATGTGAAATCTCCATACCTGTTCCACTGGCAGCATAAACGTGATCACCACCATGATATTTGTCGCGCATGGTGAGCTTCTCAAGTTCACCGGTGATGTGGTCCATAGCCCCGGAATCCATATACCAACTGGTATCTACCCCATACGAGGTCGTGGCCAATGACACAAATTTCTATGGAGGACCAGCAAATGTAGCATCAAACCTCTTGAAGCATCAGAGGACGGTGTGCCCCTCCTTGCCGCAGAGCTGGCAGATGATGCCTGAGGACGGCCCTCCTGGAGAACGGCCGCCACCACGGCCGCCTTTGTTGCCGCGCCCGAAGCGGCCGTGTCCACCGCGGCCACCACGAGGAGAGTTGGTGTTGTTGCCACCGCCACGGCCTCCCTTTGCCGCGACGTTGGCGGATGACTGGTAGCCTCCACCGCCACCGTGGAGCTCCATCCGCTGCTCAAAGCTGGTGAGCTGGGTGTAGAGTTCCCCCACCAAAATGGGTTCAACCCTAGCTGCCACTGCAGAGACCACCGGGTTGAAATCCAGATCCAACCCGGTGAGAATATAGGAGACGAGCTCCTCATCTTCAAGGCGCCGATTGGCCGACGCCATCTCATCTATTAATCCCTTCGTCTTTGTAAATTATTCACTTATGGAGATTGGCCTCCACACGAAACTTCAGGACGGCATTAGCTATGTCCCCGCCAACCTCATCGACGAGGGAATCCCCATAGCCACAAGCATCGTCTCCTCCCAAGGGTACCTCGACAACGAGGACTTTGGTGACGTCCTCTACTACAGCGGCAGCGGCGGTGACCGTGCGCAAAACAGTCTTCAACACCGCGCTGACCAGAAGCTTGATAATTAAGGAAACCTTGCACTCCACAACAGCTACGAGTATGGCATCGAGGTGCGCGTCATCCGCGGTGTCAACTGCAAGCTGCACAACCGAGGCCACAACAAGGTGTACATCTACGATGGCCTCTACAGGGTCGTCAGCTCCACCTTCGGCCGTGGCAAGTCCGGCTACAACGTCTGCAAGTTCAAGCTCCTGCGCCTCCCCGGGCAGGCTGAACTGGTAGCTGTTGTGGAGGAGGTAGGTAACAGCAGACATATGAGATTCATCTAGCACCAACCAAAACCCATTTGTTGTAATACTTCCAACAAGAAGATCAAGAAACTGAGTCAGAAGCCTTAGAAATGTCTAACTTCAGGTGGATGTGTGGCTCCTTTTTGTGCAGACTCCTAGCCATTTGTTGGACAACTAAGAAGTTATCGTGAATATTCCTTCCTCACACAAAAGCACTTTGATTTGTAACTGGTAAACAAAGGAGCTAATCGGTTGGCCAGGATTTTTGTCACCAACTTCACAAAGCTGTATACAAGGCTAATCGGTCTGTAGTCTTTAACTTGCATGGCATCCGCCTTTTAATGGGTAACAGAGTTATGAAAGCTATGTTGAGGAGTTTAAATCTGAAAACATGACCACACTCAATAGCTGAAAGAGCCTGCAGCACATCACCTTTTATAATGTCCCAACAGGACCTAAAAAATGAATTGTTCTAGTTTGAGTTTGCATCTCAACTTTTGTATGTAAGTACATATTTATATGCACTATATGGATGTTTAGAATTTTTTGAACGATCAAAGTATACTTTTTGAATTGTTTTTTATGTTTTCACCTAGTAAGTGGTTTGCTCTACACCTGTTTATTTGGATTCCTAGACTAGTGTAGTATGTTTTCTACTAGTTTGAGTTTGCATCTCAACTTTTGTATGTAAGTACATATTTATATGCACTATATGGATGTTTAGAATTTTTTGAACGATCAAAGTATACTTTTTGAATTGTTTTTTTATGTTTTCACCTAGTAGGTGGTTTGCACTACAGCCTGTTTAACTGAAGTTTTGGATTCCTAGACTAGCGTAGTATGTTTTCTACTTGACAGCATAAAATTGCCATGTTGCAGAGGCAGTGAAATTGGGAGACCGTTATTGGTAGTTGAGATTCCTGGTGTCTTTGTCCTTTTACTTTCTTGACTGGGAGACCGTTATTGCAAGATGGCACGCTACATAGGAATTTGAGCTGATCTTTCTTGACTGGTTAGCTAAAAACTCAAAAAGTTCAAGGTCTCAAATGTACAATTGAGTTCATGGAACTAGATGAGACTCTAGAACAATTTAGGAAAAAAAATAATCTTAAACCCAACAAGTGCACTACAGGATGAATTTGACATGACAATCTGACTATAATATGTTACACCACAATCACTCCTGCACAGCCTCTGCCTTGGGAGGGGGTGGTGGCAAAGCTTCCTTCACTATCTCCAAAAACTCCTGGACCCATTCATCTTCGTCACGTACATCTCCTCGCTCGTCCCTGGAAAATCGTCTCCCACATTCTTCTATCATCTGCAGTGGAGGATCATAAGGAAACATTAAAATGAAGACTAAACAATTAAGCAGGTTTCTGTGCTTATTTGCAAATAGCATGTTCTAACAGAGAGCAATACCAACCAAATTTTAAGGACATCCCAATCAATTTGATCCCCGATGATATTACGCTAATAAATAAGCTATAATTGAACAGTTTTTGGAAGTGTCATTTAGCATCTGCATAAGTGCACAGCTAATCTAAGTTTTATCTTCCTCTTATTGCAAGAAAATTTCAAAATATCCTTGAGATACATTCATTAAGAATAAGAAAGATAAAGAAATCCAATTTATTGATCAGTTAAAGTTCTGAAGGATGTGAAAAAAAATATAATTGTTATACAGCATGTTATCATGATACTATACTAGAAAGAACAAAAAAACTTGGTGCTTCAGTTTTAGCCCTTACAAAAAGGAAACGGACTTTGAACCTCTTTCAAGCTCCTGACACAAGAATTCAGAAAAGAGAGATTCCTTGAAACATGCACTGTTGCAAACAGTTCACATTTGCTTCTATATTTAGAAATAAGCTTGAGTTCTGAATTCTGAACTGGATGATACCTAGTTATCCTCACAGCAAGCCCAGCTTCAAATACACACTGTTTTACAACAACACTAGTAAAATACTAACACGACAGCAGCAGCAGCAGCAACAGCACTAGTAAACACAGGCACCAACGAAAGACACTTCCATTTGGTAAACCAAAAATCTAACTTCAATGTCCTAGAGAACAATAATTATCAAATTCTTTGATCATTCTAATCGTTTTGATCCCTGATGCCATGAAGCTTAACAGCAGCAGCAGCAACGTCAAAAGCAAGTTGGGTAGGCTAGAGATGAAACCCAATATCATTCACCAATAAAAAGGGACCTACTACCTGATAGACTTGCACAAAATATTCAACATGCACATTGGGTATATGCTTAAGCAGACAACTAACATTGTCTTATTTTGCAATTTTGTTGCAAGAAAAATAGAATATATCCTTAAGAACCATTCATCAATAAACATAATTGGGCATGTGCTTAAGCACAGCTAACATAGACTAATTTTTTCTGTAAGTAGTTGCAAGGAAAATCCAAAATATCCTTAAGATACACTTACAGAGAAACATAATATAGAAATTTAAGCTATGAAAAAGCTTGAAGTTCTTACGAACATGAAACAAGTATAATTGTCACAATAGATTTATTCATTCAACAACAACAACAACAACATAGCCTTTTCAGTCCCAAGCAAGTTGGGGTAGTCAATAGATTTATTCATTATGAGGACAAAATGGCCCCAAAAAAACTATTGCTTCCTTGTTAGCCCTTATAACAAGAAAACAGATTGTTGAACCTCTTTCAAGCCCATGTCATGCAGGAATGCAAAATTTCTTAAAACATGCACCGCTACTAACAGTTAAGAACATCAGCTTCTATGTTTAGAAATAGGCCTTCGTCCCTGATTTTAACAAATACCCAGTTATCCTCACAGCACCCTGAAGGCTTGAACTTCAAACACAATACTGTTTTCAATGACAATATTAAAAAAAAAAACTAATACTGTAGCAGGAAGGACAGTAGTTTATTCTGCATTAACAAAGTAATATAGAAAAATTGGAAAAGAAATTCAAGCTCATTATCAGCAAGATAAACATGAAAGTACCGCATAAGCATCAGCAGCTGAGGACGGCCTCCAGTTTATCACATTTAGCTTATCAGCATCTGCAAGCCTGAAACCCTCACTTCTCTTCACAAATTCAAAAACTGATTCCCTTGTCTGGTTACAAGCAGGGGTTTTTAAGAGGTACTCATACACCTAGTGTGACAATGGTGCATATTAGACCAGATCAGGAATAAAACAAAGCACACAAAAACAAGTCGAGAGGATAAAGCATTGCATACAAGAGCATGAAGAAAAAGTGATCACCTTACACTCTGATGCAGTGACAGCCCCCAAACATCCCATGGGGTCGGTTTTGGCACCTCTAGACCGCAAGAAGTCTAGAACTTCAAAGTTTGTAAGGACCCCCGCATTTGCTTTCTCTCTGCAGAACAACAATGGGCAGTGGTTATCCCAAGCTTCAAACTACACAATGGATGATAGGCAGAGTAGGACATTCGAGACCCACGAGGCCGCGATACAGTCCTCTGTACTCAGGGTCACTGACATCATTGAGCAACACTTGTTCAAAACATGAAATAGAATGGTTATGTCAACACTTAATTACCCATTTACCACTGACAAAATACTAAAGATTATCCAACTACTTCTCAGAAAGATTGTCGCTTGAGATGAATCTCAGTTAAAACCAGTTGAACTTGCAAATCAATGGCACACATGTAAGATTGTCGCCTTTTTGGGAATTGTTACAGCAAACCAAATGTGCAGATCAAAGATTGGAAGCTTAGCGTAACATGCAAAGAAGTAAAAGTAAGCAAAAAAGAAAAGGAAAAAGATAAGTTGCAACAGATTGGAAAGAGATGGGCACTACTAACATCTTCATTGCTGCAGCAGGGCAAGGGTGGGCTACAGTTGAAACTCCCAATATTTGGGGAAAACAATCTGCACCGGCTCCTAGGCTGGGTCAGGTGGTGTGCTGAGGAAGACAGAACTTTTGAGCAAAATGTTCTGTCATTTTAGTACAACAGAGAACAGTCATTAGTACAAATATATAGATATAACTTAATTACATAGTACATATTGCACAGTGCTATTCTAGAATATGTTCAATAGAATATAATGGATAAAATAACATCACCACTAGATGAATACTTATAAAAGGTATGCAAGATTATCACAGGCTCAAGATGATAAGAAGCTAGCAAACAACCTCCTCCCTCAAAATTTCAGTATATGAGCCATATTTCATTGTTTGACCTTGGTCAATCACAAGATCAACAATATATAATGAAAATGAGATTCATATACTGCAGCAGCTTTGCTGTTGAAGAAAAGCAATATGACTGAGACAATGTGTGCTGTCTGCAGACTGCGGTACAGATTATTCTAAGTTACTAGTATTACCCTCTTGGCATTGCTATAGGAAACATGGGCTTTGCTAGTATTCACATCTTCTGAAGATCAGGAAGAAGATAAGTGACACTGTGACAGCACAAAGATTGCAACCTACTCTTTTTTGTGACAGTGGTGTGTCAAAATAACAAAATTGGAATCCAATTCCAGTTGATACTAGTACTAGGTTACATGTTAGAGCAAGAACACCCCAATTAATGAAGATTTGGTTCATGCTGGCCTTCTCATATAGCACATGAACCTAAACCTACACATACAAGTTGGACATTCCTAATAATTAGGGATGCAACCAGAAATGCATACCTGCACGAAAAGAACAGTTAACCAGTTACAGGGAACATTAATAAAGTAACTAAGTATCCTTACGAACAGATTTGTGCCTGAAATCTTGAATTGGTAATCCTGTCTCAAGAAACCCCAAAATGGCAAAAATCTAAAATTCTGAATTATATTGTCAAAATCTGATCTTTCCACTGGCCATCTGTCATGTGGGGCAGCCGGGGACCGGCTGCATGCAGCTAGGACGGTATCCCAGGGGGTGCCAGCTGTAATCAATGGCAATTAGAGTCTGGGGAAGAGATTAGAGTTAATGAGAGATTAGAGTCATTAATGTTGGGGAGAGAATCAAGGAGCCAGAGGCTGGGCGCCTAGGGGCTGAGCTCCTCTATTTATACCCTGTAATCAGTTGAGATTGAGGAAAGCAAAGAACAACAAACAATCCATTTACCCTCAAATATTCTAGTCTCCCTCCACGCCGACTTTGCCCGGCCTTACTCTTGGCAATGGTTATCCTCTCTATCCCCGATATGAACTAGGGTTCATAGCACCATCAACATAGCTCAGGAATGGATAATCCAAGAAACACGAACAAGCAAAGTGCACTTGAGCTTATGCCCATTGTGCCGGATCAATTAACCCGAGCAAACATAATATATGTACTGACATATAGCAAGGAGAACTGATTGCACATACTGCATCTTAGTACCAAATCAAGATCCTTTCTACTCCATATCATCTTATACAGGCATTGCCGCATTGGTATATACAGATACATGAGATCAACAGGCAGCAATAGGAACACTATATAAAGGAATCATCCTTCCTGTAATCAGACATCAGTGGAGTAATGACCCAATTACTAACTACAGTACCAATCAAAGAAATCAGTATGGGTCATGCCCTCATGGAGATTGGGGAAATCAGGAAGATGGAGTAGGACGCATAAACAAGGACCTCCTTGCTTGGCTGCCCTGCTCCCGCTTGGGGAAATTAAAGGGATGAACTGACCTATTTCACTGCTTGCGCTCGGCACCAGTGGGCCGATTGCGGCTGTGTCGATATCTCCGGCCGATTCTCGCAGCAGTTGAGCTCACTGCGCCGCCGCCGGACGTCGGCCGCCGGTCGCCGGAAAGGGTTGCTCGGGTATCGGGCGAATGCGGCCGCGTAGGCGTAGGGATTGGGATTGGGGGAGGTGTTGCTCGGTTGGGCCTGAAAGGCCGTTTTACTTACTTGGGCCGTATCCAATTTATATAAATTGCTACTAACAAATATTCTATATCTATGACATATAATTTATATAAATTCCAATATTGAATATGGTTATATATTTCATGAAAATGTTTGACATATTCGTTAATAGTATAACTGTAAGGAGTTTACTTTTGTAATAAAGCAATACTGCTACGTAAATAAGTCTTTACGGCTTGTATTCGAATTGAAGGTGCTAGCTACTAGTTCGTTCTCACGGTAGGCCGCCCGGTCGTTCTCACGGTAGGCCGTCCGGGCGACGGCTTCTGAGTCTATGCAACGGACCGCTCCAACAGGGCCAGCGCTTCTCTATTAGAAAACAACAGATGGACACTGATTTCCCAATCCTTATTGTTCGCCCGTCGCGGCATTCTTCACCACTGCCCCACGCCTCGACCGTAGCGGTAGATTCCACCGTCCTTTGCCACTTTCTTCTCTCGGTAGCGGGGCCGCTCACCGCGACGTTTCTCCAGGTGTGGGCGCCGCCTCGCCCGCGAGGCAGCACCACCGACCGCCGCCTTCTTTGCCTCCCCCATGCAGGCAGCTCGCCGGGCGCTACCACTCGTCATCGAGACTACGCCACCACGGATTCCAATGTGGTCCACAATGACCGCCGGGATGCGCCGGCGCCATCCTTCCTCTCTCCACCACGCCGAGCCGCCCGCCTGCTGCCATCCTCGCTCTCCACTGCACTCGAGTGTCGCTTGAGGGCTACCGCAGTTCCCCACAAGATAGGCCATGGTCGCCGCCCATGCCATGTTTCAGTTGTTTCAGATATATGCGTTCATGTGTTTCATCTAGATGCTTTGTATGTTGCAATGGCTATATACAAATGTTGCAAGCATATGTTTCATGTTACAAGCATATGTTTAAGGTATTTGAAACATATGTTTCATCTCTAGATGTTGCAGAAGTAATCTAGATGTTGCATAACATGCATGTTGGAAGCGTATGTTTCGAGTGTTTCACGTGTTTCATACGTATGTTGCAAGTGTTTCATCTGGATATTGCAAAAGTAGATCTGGATATTGTATATGTTTTTGCAATAGCTTTCAAGTGTTTTCAGACGTACGTTGCAAGTGTTTTAGTTGTTTTAGACGTATATTGCAAAAGCAGATCGGGATGTTGCACATATTGCAGTGGGACCCACCTGCTGCCGATGCTTGTCGGTGTTGCTGGGGCGTCGCCGTGGGTCACCGTGTAGGGCCTGAGGCCAGCAGACACCTCCACGGTGTGCATCTGCAGGGGGCAGGTGCTTTGGACCCACATGGGTTTCCCACATGTGGCGTGCGACAGTCATCGGGTGAAACAGAGCGAGCACGATGGTCGGAGGCACGAAGCAATGTGGGGTCCACGTGGTAGGGCATGCGAAAACTAAACGGGCACAAGCTCTCTTACGTGCGCGGCAGCGTTCGGACGCTAATGTCTCGAATCGACGTCCGGGACGTTAGCAAGTCCCTAGCTGCAACTGCATGTTTTTTCTTTTCTTTTCTTTTCTTTTCTTTTCATCGTCAAGTATTTAGGAGACAGCGAGCGAGAGGTTGAAGAAACTCCAAAGTTGATATCACAAATATTTGGTTCTGGGCTTCTGGCCTCCACTGGGCCAGGCCTAGCTTAGCACATTTCGCACCTGCCTCTCTATAAGGGCTCTGTGATAACTGATAAACGTAAGGCCCGTTACGGCCCGGGTACCGAGGAAATTAAACGAAGATAGAGACGCAACGGCTTTAACTAACTTTATTAGTTGCCGCCAAAAAAGAAAAAGGATTCGTTTCTTTTCCTTCTTTTTATAAGCAGCGGCGCGGCGTCGTGGCGAATCACTAGCTATCCATCACTCCACTAACGGAGCTTCACTGCTTCAGCTAGCTAGCTAGTAGCCAGCAAGCTGCTGCAACCTGACCAGACCAAGAGCTAGGAGAGGAAGCAGCTCGAGGCGGCAAGGCCCGAGCCCGAGCCCCAACCCCTGAGCATGTCAACCCTCGCTGCTGCCAGCACCGCCGCCTCCTCTTCCTCCACCTCCTCGCCGCGGTGCGTCCCTTTCGCCTTCCGCCGCGGCGGCGCGAGGGGGCGTCTGCGGCAGGCCCCAGCAGCAGCAACAGGCGGCGCCCCAGCGACAACAGCAGGCGTCTGCGGCAGACCGCTGTGCTGCGCCGCCGAGGTCATCGGCGAGGGCATCCAGAACGCCTTCTTCGTGTCCCTCAACCGCTGCTCCTGCGTCAAGGTCCGCACCGACTCCTTCAAGGAATCGGAGTCTGATGCCGCGCCCCTGATGTCGCCGCTGCCGCTGCCGTCACCGCCGCCCCACGACGACAGCGGCGCCGCCGCCGCGCGTAGTGGCCGGAAGGGAGGGCGTCCGCCGGCGGAAAGCCACGGCGTGGGCTCGGCTGCTGGACGCCCAGCAGCACTAGTGTCAACTAATCATGCATGCATGCATCCTCGAGCTCGCTTGCGTGTCAAGCATATTAATTATTTAGTGCGTGCGTTGTTATTAAGCTCGCTGTCAATCCGGCCAATATCAGCCAGTAACCCTAGCTAGCTAGCTAGCTACTGTGTGTTACATTCATTTCTCCATCAGTTGTTGTTGACAGTATAATTAGTAACTAACTGTGGACTGTGGTGTGTGTCACTACTACAGGAATCTTAACCGTGGCGAGCAAAAAGGATTAACCGAGGTGGTTTTTGCAACCACCTCGGACGAAAGGTCACGGTTAATCATGGCCTTAACCGATGCGGTTGCGCTGGTCGGCATAAGACAACCGCCTCGATTAATGCTATTAACGGAGGCGGTTGCGTTATAATGCCCGCCTCGATTAATAATTTCACGAAATATAAAAAAGCCCACCGAGCTCGGTACCACGCGCTGCCGTTGCCCGGGGTAGGATCCACGGCGCCGCAGCCACCGATGGCCGGATCCGCTCAGTGGTCGCCAGATCCACGCCCCACTGCTGCTGATGACTTAATCTGCGCCCCTACTGCCTCCGGTGGTCGGATCCACCACCGTGCCGTGCTCGGAGGAGAGGGAGGGGCCGCCATCGCTGATGCGGGCCTCCCGCGCGCCGCTTCGCTTCGATGTGGTGGCCGGCCACGCCGAGAGAAAGCTTGCGTTCCTCCCGCGCCAATATTCACGCCTCCACGAGAGGGAGGCGCCGTTAATAATTCCTCACGCCTCCTCCTCCTCCCGAAGACCGAAGAGAGAGACGAGAGAGAGACGGACATGCGTGGAGTTATTTCCACTGCGCTCTAGAAGACCGCGCCGCTCAGAGTTATCCCGTGGGCGGAATGGGAAAACCACCGATGCCGTCTCTAGTTTTGTGAAACCACTACACGCGTGGCGAGTCACGAGTGGCCACCAGCCCCGCTTCTGGATCGCTTACATGGAGTAGCACACGGATCACCCCAGCACGCAGCACATTTGTGCTTTCTCACTGCGACCGACACGTGGGCCTCACTCCCATTCCTGTGCGCCCACGCCTCGAGGTCTGAACGCAGTTAATAATTTGTTAGCCGAGGCGGTTGTTTGGAAGCGACCGCCTCGGTTAATGTCTATTAACCGAGGCGGTTATATTACATTACCCGCGTCGGTTAAGTATTAACCGAGGCAGTTGCTGGATAGGTTACCCTGCCACGAATAACTGAGGCGTGTAGCCGGCCCGCCTGCCTCCGAGGTCCAAAGTAAAACGTTGTGTAAAAGATTTTATGTAGCAGTGTGTCCTGGCTCCATTTATTCCAGCTGGCATTCGAGCTAGCTAGCTTGAAATAATATGCACGCATATGATCAATTGATTATGGAGGTGCCAAGATCGAATCATATCCATCTGTCGTCGCACTTTAATTGCTCAATCTCACTGATGTACTCTTGCTTGCACGACTTATTAATTAAGTTACGAAATGTAGTTTTCTTGTTCCTTGTTTTCATTGTTGCTGGTTATGTATTGCCCAGTCTGGATCCCAATTTCGTCCTTATCAATATAATAGGCAGTTCTCCTGGATCTCCGTTAAAAAAAAACCTACTAGACATATAGGATATGTATAATATATTGATTGTACATCTTTGTACAAGAACATAATTCTAAAGAAACTCTTTTTCTTTATTAACCTATAATTTTACTAATTATTAACATAGAAGAGCCCAGGATTTTCCTATTTTCTTAAAAGAATAATTTTGCTAAAACTCCTGCCAGATTTACGTTTAAAATGGATATACATATTCATCGTACATACAAATTGTTCTTATTTTGACTGAGATGGATCCTTCCATCCAAATACTTCTAGTAATATAAACAGAGTAGTTACAAGATAAATTTTTTTCAGGTGCATAGTGCTACCTCCACACAATAACTTTTCCAAGTGTACGTGTATATATGCTCATTAATTGACACTGAGGTATAGATTAAATCCGGCTAGATATAAATCCGGCTGGCATCGGAAATATTCGTCACGGTGACATATATTCTCTCATGTTTGATACACTTTAATTTATTCCATATCTCATCCTCTCTTTTTTAACTTTCTGCGTATATATGGTGAATGGTTCGATTCCCAGAGCATTATATATGATGTGATGATGTATACTATAGCTTAATTTCTTGGTATGGTGGTGCAAGTGCAATTCCTTCGGCACTACGTATACTGTATTCCTCAATAAGCAACTGCATGCATTGGGCGCCACTTTAGTTTTTCCTCAACTGTACCTCCAATAATACAATTCTTGCATTTTTTTTAGGATGGAAGAACGAAGCTTTTGATGCTACTACGATAACAAAGTTTTGTCGTCCCCTGTTTGCTTCTAGAAACAACCGATTCTGGGTCTTGCATTGAACTCTAGAAAAAATTGATTCTATATGCTATTGTTAATAACAATGCATGGTTATGTTTGTATATATACAGAAGCTACCTTTTAGTAATTTCAGAGAGAGAGAGAGAGAGAGAGAGAGAGAGAGAGAGAGTTTAGCTGACGGTCCTTCGCTTATTCTCTTCCTATCTGCACCATCCATTTTTTTTAAATTTTTGTTCTGTTTTTTTTCATAGGGAAGGGACCAAAAGAAAATTATGACACAGAGAAAGGAAATCTTGATAACAGGCATTAGCCCAAAACGGTAGAAAACTTGATAACAAAGTTTTTTTTATTATGTGATCAAAACGGTAGAAAACTTTCACCTATGCTGTCTCACAAGTCATCATTTTCTTCAAGTCTACATTGAATTGAAGGGCTTTGTTCTGAGATTCTGCTGGAATATACCCTTTAGCCCATGACTTGCCCATTTCTAGTTAAACAAGGACTAGCAGCCAGCTCCCTCCATGTGATTTCCCACTGTTTCCCGGCCGGAACTTTGATCCTTGTTCCCCCCATCATTTCAACTCATCTCATCTCATCTCATCTGGTTATAGCCTAGCTAGCTTTGTGAAGAACCAATGGGAACCCGGCTACATGACCCCGATTTCAACACACCACACACGGTCCAATCCAACAAAGTAAAGCTGCTTGCTTCTTCGTTACCCATGCATCTTTTCTGCGATTATCTGCACTTTAATCCAGACTTATACAGTCTTAAAAAAGAATTGGCAAATTACAAGAGATTACCCGCAACGTACACCTGTCCAAGAAGTATAGCTGCAGGCCTGCAGTCAAAATATAGGGTTAGTTCATCCATCCACGTCCTTTAAAATTGCAATGCAAGGAGAGAAATAAAAGATGGCATGTACGACGACAAATATAATACTGAATTATTCATCTCAACACATGCATGCATACACTAGTCTAATCCCCAACAGTACATTAATTAACCAGATTAAAGCTGCACCTCCATGCATGCAAAGCAAGCAGCAAGCGCAGGAGCTGCTAGCTGCTGTGTGCCTGTACGTGGACACCTGGCCCAGTCTCGCCTCTCGATCGATCAGTTCATCCTCCCTGTCTAACAGAAACAAGGATCTGGGACTTTAGGTCTCCTCGATCAGTCGATCGCCTAGATTCCCAGTAGCTGAAAAGGCTGCTTTATCCCCCAAATCCTGAGGCACACCATGTGGCCTCCACCCCCAGAGACCTCGCTAGATCCCATCCCTCATCGCCGGCCGTGCAGTGCACCCCATGATCCATAATCCATCAGCCTCCATTTTCCCCTCTGCAGTGCATGATCTGATGCACTGCATCATTCAGAATTTCAGATACAGACACGAGCTCGCAGGCTTTGCAGCTAGCAGGTAGTAGTGGTAGCTACATATGCTTGTGACACCTGTCCGGCAGCGGCAGCTAGCCCCACGCCTAATAACTAACATAACAGATTATATATTGCATTGCATACCACTAATCATCTTCCATTTATAATTGAGCAAAAGCAATCCTGCAGACGCCCTTTAATAATGTCTGAATGTCTGATGAGTGTGTTCAGTTTGGTCGACGACGACGATCGATCTCTCTCGCTCGTATCGTGCTCCCCACTTGCTGAAGCTCAAGACAGCTGCTTTATTGCATGCATCCCAGTAGACAGCAGATCTAGCTAGTACTAACTCCTAGTAGTGCATGTGTGGTGAACAGAGATTCGTCAGTCAGTGTGGCTAGCTTTTGGCGGGACTGCTTGCATGCATGCATTTGCATTTGGTAGACAGTAGACTTGACTAGGTTTAAGGGCTGATATTGCTATATCTTGTTTCCAAATGCGGTGCAAGCAAAGGCTGTTTCCTTCTCCCTGAAGGCTTGCCCTGTTCGAGTATTGTTGGCTGATTTGTTGTGAGAGAAAAAATACTGTTCGTTCGCTGAAAAAGTATGGCTCACAAGACAAGCGAACAAGACCTTTGTCCCTGGCTGCATCATATGCATGCATGCAAATGCAATGCAACCGCAGGTCCACAACCAACCAGAAGCTTTGTTCTTCATTGTTATGTTTATCTCTGCTGGCTTATATACCATTTTTCTCTTCTGTCTACAAACTAATGGAAATTAAAGCTAGATTACTTACTTGCGATGGTAGCTAAGCAACACGGCTGGCATATTCCATTTCATTCGACTTTAGATTACATTATGGAGATAGTGACATATATATGCCCTTCGATCATCTAGTCCTGAGCGTGCTCCTGAGCACTCTACTGTGTGCAGCATGACGAGGGTTGCTGCGCCCGCCCTGCGTCTTTGAATAACATGTAACCTACCTACCTGTAGCTTTCAGTGGCCTAATAATAATAATACAATTATGTTTAAACCTGAAAGCAGGCTGAAACTAATTAAAGGACCCATCATCGATACACGCTAGGCTGCACTTGCTTTGGCTGAAATAATCTAGAAAGGTAAGCAGGTTATTGCTGCAGCTAGGTCGATCCATGTCCTCCATCACTCACTGATATAATCACTTGCTGTTGTCTGCCTGTCCACACAATGCATCATGCAAAGTAGTGGTGGTGGTCGAGCATATATATATGTGTATGCAACATGCTGGGGTCAATGTGGCTTTATTAGCTTTTTACTGAGTGTTACGCATGGCTTGCAATTGCAAGGCTATAGAAACTGTTCCATAAAACTGTGCTTGTCTGCCTACGTACAGAAAAATTAAGGATGCTCGTTAGGTCGAACGTACTTATAGAGCAAACAATATGAAACTAACCGGCGGCACCTTTAGTTGCATATATGCCCTACTGGATATATAGAAAACTTTCGTTCCATCGGTGTCCGGATTATTTCATTTCTACTACATAGAATTGCATATTTTAAAATTGATCCCAAAGAGAAAGTTTATTTTGAAAACAACCTAGAAGAAGGAACTGTTGAAGCTATTGCAAAAATTGCATATTTTTTCATACAGTTTATGATTAAGAAAACCCTACAATTTAGAAAGTTCTACCTTTTTTGCTATATTTCTTCTGAGTCTGATGGGTTTCGTCTTTACTTTTTCTCTCGCAGAAAGAGAATCAGATCTTGGATATGGGTTGATGTGATCAAAATTCCGGCGGACAAGATTACTAGTAGTTAATAATTAAGAAGAAGGATACACGTATAATTAATCCAGTTAACTAGCTCTCGTTCATCTTCCTTAGTGACTAAGGTTTAGAGAGAGGCTACCTAGCTTCTCGATCCATCACTTGATTGGGGTGAGGTAGCTACTAGTAGTTCCTGTTAGTTTGCTGCTGTGCCTTGCATTGGGGATATATGCATGCAACCAACCATATCCACCCATGGATACGCAAATGGCATGCACGTCCCTCTCAATCGTCACCACACCTCTTGCATTGCTCTCTCGGCCCTAGACTAGACAGTAGACACAGCATGTTTCCAAAGCTGTGTGCTTTACTTGCTTTGTTCTACCTACTACTAACTTTCACCTTCTTTTCCCAAATGCAAGGTTTATTTATTTATTTCAGATGTATAACTCATCAGCTGAGGTCCTGTTCGCTTGAGCTTATTCAGAACTACTTTTCAGCCATAAAACAGTATTTTCGTCGCACAATATTTCAGCATAAGCATCAACATAAGCCAAATTTCAGCATCAGCGAACATGGTGTGAGCTTTTATTGCTAGATTTTGTTGGATTCAAAGTGAACCTTTTAATTTGGGGATAACCTCTGTGGAAAAAGCGATTTGTTCGGTATGACAAGACGATCGACTCAAATATTAAGCATGTGATCGAAACCAGTTTGTTTCATATCTTGAGAATGATAGACTAGCTTTCTTTTCGTTTTCAAACATTAAGCTCTTTATTTGACTATACACAAAAAAAAACATTTTTATTTTTGACAAAATCTTGACTTTCTTCCCCTTGGTTTAGAAAACTTGTCACTCTTGCAAGCTAAGTTCATAGTTTTGATGATGGGGATATATATCCGTTTGCCGCAAAGTTGTGTGCCACGACAACCCACCCGTCGTCGATGCAAATAAAGCTTGTTTTTTTCTTCAATAAAAAAATATATTATAAAGAAGAAAAAAAAGGAGAAGCAAGAAAGGTGCCACGTCAGTAAGCACTAGGGAGGGAGCAGGGCCCACCCAGAGGCGACCCCCCGGTCTCGCCGCCGGGGCTATAAATAGGGGCGTCCGTTCACTTGTTCCCTCCCTTTTCCCTCTCTCACCCCTCGAGCCCCTCTGATACGCTGCTAATTACCATTCTGCCCCTCCCCTGCACTCTTGCCACTCTAGTACTGTACGTGTCTCTGCAGCCATGGCCCACCAGTTCCCCATGCTGTCGGAGTGGGACCCCGCCCTGGACCTCGAGGTCGAGGCGTTCCTCTCCGACATCGGCTTCGGCTTCCTCGGACCTGACGCCACACCCACGTCGCCTACGACGCCGACGCCGACGCCGACGCCGCCGCTCCTGGACGTGACGACGACTACGACTACGACTACGACTACGGCCACTGCTACTACTACCTCAGCCGCCACCGCAGCCACGCCGCCGGAGGAGGACACGTCGGCGTCGGCGTCGCTGTCCGCGGCAGACGCTGACGAGGTGGAGGAGCGTCGGCTCCGGCGCAGGATCTCGAACCGCGAGTCGGCGCAGCGGTCCCGCGACCGCAAGCAGCGGCACCTGGAGGAGCTCCGCGGGCGCGCCGCCCGCCTGCGCGCGGGGAACCGCGACCTCGCCGCGCGGCTCCGCGGCGTCCAGGCCCGCGCCGCGCTCGTCCGCCTCACCAACGCCCGCCTGCGCGCCGAGGCCACCGCCCTCGCACGCCGCCTCGCCGCCGCCAGCCGCGCCCTGGCGCTGCGCCAGATCTACGCCGCCGCCTCCGCGTCCGCGCCTGGTAGTGCCGGCGGCCCCGGCACCGGCAGCGGCAGCGGCAGCGGCGGGTTCTTCGAGCTGCAGGCGCTCGCCTCGCTGATCGCGTAGCCGGCCGGGCATCGAACGTCTGAGGAAGAGGAAGCATGCGTGCGTGCGTGCTTGCACGTGCGGATCTTTTTGACTGGATCACCTCTCGAACGAACGAACTGAAAGCAAGAAATTAAGAGAATGAAAGGGCTTTTAAACTTAACCATGGATCACGATTTGAAGAGCCAACAGGATATATATTCTTGTAGATATAGACCACTAGCATAAGCAAGCAATTCTTGATGCAAAAATGTTGAACTGCACCATGATTTTATATATATGCACAAGGAATTGAATTTGAACGATCGACGTTCGTCCGATCCGGCCGGTTCTAACAAGAATGCATCCATGCATGCTGCTTATGACAAACAAATCTGCACGAAGCAAACATGACTTGTTTTCTCCGGCGAATGAAATTTACTTACTGGTACCGCATGCACCGCCGTGTCCCGATCCCTCTTCATCTTGGTAAAATTTCCGGGTTACCTCTGCCAAAGTAAAAACCACTTAGGGCCCGTTCGTTTCAAGGGGAACGTGGCCTGAAATCATTCCTAACCAATTTGCTTGCATAATTTGTATACGTTTTGATCATCTGAATTGATTCCTAGAGGAATACTGACTAACTGAACAAGACCTTATTGGAATGTTTTGCGCTGCCAAACTCTCCTCCGTCTGTTCCGTGGGCCGGGCAAGCTAAGGCCGGGGACAGTTTGGTACTTGTCACACTCAAGCGAGAATTTCCGTCACCACTGAACTGACGTGATTAGTTGGCGGCCATCCGATCATCGAGTTGCATATATGCTTGTCGTCCCGGCCAGTAGGCATATATTTTCCCGCCCGGCCTGGTCTTCTTTTCCCACGCTCTTGATCGAGATGGCGCGAAAGCGAGATATGCATGTCCCGCGACGTATCTTATTAGCTCAAAACAAAATTCCTTAGCGTTCGATATCAGTATATACACATCGTGTCATTCTGTGTGTCACCCCAATTATTAAAGGTTTCAAAAAAAAGTATATACACATCTTGTCATTCTCGAGCCACTACCGGAATCCTCAAATTTGCCAAGTGTTTTTATGTTTGCCGAGTGTATTCTCTCGGGCACTCGGCGAACAAGTTCTTTGCCGAGTGCCGCGCTAAAAACACTCGACAAAAAAAAACACTCGACAAACAGAACGTTTTGACGAGTGTCAAAACAAAAACACTCGGCAAAGAGGTTGTTTACCGAGTGTTAAAAAAATACACACGGCAAACAAAAATAAAATCTTTTTTTTGGAAAAAGGAGAAGAAAAAAAATGAAAAAAATACTTTGCCGAATGCTCAGATCTAAAACACTCGGCAAAAAAAAGTAGGAGAAGAAAAAATTAAAAAAAAAACTTTACCGAGTGCTCCATTGGGACACTCGGCAAACAACAAAAATGTCTACTTAACCTAACCGCG
Source organism: Miscanthus lutarioriparius (assembly GCA_904845875.1). Lineage (NCBI taxonomy): Eukaryota > Viridiplantae > Streptophyta > Magnoliopsida > Poales > Poaceae > Miscanthus > Miscanthus lutarioriparius. The sequence goes on from CAJGYO010000015.1 coordinate 6,420,066, forward strand.
CCCAGCACCCCACCCCCTCCCGTCCCCACCCCTTCTCTCTCCTCCCCCCCCAGCGCCCCCTCCCCTTCTCTCAAGCGCCAGCGCCGCCGCCCCTCCTCCCTCTCGGCGCCAGCCCAGCCCTCCCTCCCCCCTCCCCCCCTCCCCCCCCTCCCCGCCCGCCCTCCCCCTCCTCCTGGCCTGCGCTGCCCTCCTCTCCTCCTCTCCCTGGCCGGGCCTCCCTCCCTCTCTCCCCTCGCTGAGCGGCCCACCTCCCTCCTCCTCACGCCACATGTGCGCCCCTCCGCCTCCCTCCTCCTCCTCACTGCCCTCCCCTCCCTCTCCCGGATCCGGCTACGCCGCCCCCTCCCGGCCCTCCCTCTCTAGATCCGGCGGTGACGGGCGTGGTGGTGGTGGCGGAGGGAGGAGCGGCGGATCGGGTGGCGTGCTCGTCGGCATTCGCAGCTCCATGAGGAAGGAACGGGCGACGCACGACGCTGGCGAGGACGGGCTTGGGCGAGGCTCGTCGAGGTGAATGGCACGGCGGTGGAGGCTCGACACCGCGGCTTCCTGGTGACGGCGAGCAGAGGTGGCCGCGGCGAGGGCGTCGCAGCTTAAGCGGCGTGGCGGAGTAGGAGCCCGCGATGGTCGCGGATGACGACGTCGCTGTGGTGAGCGGCTCGAGGAGGCGGCTTTGCTGGTGGCGCGGTGGTGGTGTGCGCGTGGTGGGGCCCTCCCTTCTTCCCCGGCGTGCTTTTTTTTTTTTTTTTTGAAAAAAAAGTTTGCCGAGTGTTTTTTTGGGCACTCGACAACTTCTTTGCCGAGTGCCCGACAGAAAACACTCGGCGTTTGCCGGCAAACCCTTTGCTGAGCGTTTTTGGGACTTCGCCGAGTGCCCTTGTCACTCGGCAAATATCTTGTATCCGGTAGTGAGCTAAGGTTGAACGAACGACAGAGGACACAAGCAGCAGCTGTTGAAATGTGATCACTTCGGCTAATCCCAAACTTAATTATGAGATTAATTAAGCGTTAACCTTTTGGTTCACCCACTCGTCATTTATTTCCAACTAAATAAGAACTGCCGTGATCGGCGGCAACCCTTAGAATTCTAAGGGTTCGGCCCCCTGGCCCAAAGTGCGATTATAAATAAGAGAGGCGCCCCTGGCGTCATGATCTCTCTAATCCCTGTGATTATTCACATAACCGATCGATTAGGCGCTGGAGGAGGGTTTAGGAAGGCCGTCTACCCACGTCCATCCAAGTATTGCAAGATTTACATCGCGTTCTTCACCAACTAGGAGCATTAAGCCCCGATCTGGTGAAGACCAAGACCTACTTCATCTACATCAACTTCACATCTCCAGCGACACAGATGGTGTTCACGGGCTCTGGTTAGTATCAGATTAATTTCCGCATAACATTTAGTTAGTGACCATGTTTAGACTATGACGGCTTTATTTTTTTATTATAATTTGTGGCGTATCACTGTCAGGGAATCGAAGAAGAAGCTGCTGGCTAAAGGTGGCTGCAGTTGGCTCGTCGCCGTCGTCGCCACGTTCAAAGCAAACATCACGAACAGCTAGCGTTGTTGTCTACGTCTCCTAAGCTAATTGTGCGGGGTTCGCCTTCGATAATAGCTGTGATTCCTTAAACCGTACGTACCGCCGTGTGAGAACGACATGCAGTACGTAGTAGCGAGTCTGACATGGGTGGCCCACACGCAACAGCATGCAATGTTCATCGATCACACTAGTAGATATGATTGAGACCTCATCTAACTGGAATATTTATATTATATAAAAAAGCAGTGAGAACTAGTAAAAGAAGTTTGAGGTGCATCTTCATTCAGATGCCATTCATGCATTCTTTGTTGCTTTCTTCTTGTAATCTACCGCCTGTCTTCATCTCAAGTAAAGCTGGCTCTCCATTATTGTTATCATTAGTCTCCATCAGTTGCATATGTACACACTCTGATGACGCAGAGGGTGTCGTATGAAGCAGCGCTGCTACCTGCTAATAATCTAGTATTAATCTAGTATACCAATGCAATATGGCTGGTTGTTCTTGTTGCATCATTATTACACATCTTTGTGAAAGCTCAAACTAATCTCCTGTGCATACGTAAAGTTTATTAACAGGGAGGTTTGAAACTATATATTAAGCCCCCCGGCCGAATAATTTCTCTAGAATTTTGTAGAGTTGTCCTTGAAGTAAAAAAAAAAAAATCGCTTCACTTGTGCAGGCCCATAGAGCATCATCTAGCTAGCGAAGCCTAGGGAGGCACCATTTCCAGGCCCAGATCGTGCCTTTGTCAGGAGCACTCACCGGCCTCGAAGGCCCATGGCCACACGCCCACAAACATCACAAATGAGTGCAGCAGTAGCTGTTTTTTATCGTCCGTCACCGGTGCGGCCCCGAAATTACACCAGTAAATCACGGCTCGATTGACAGACAGCAGCACTCTGGGTTGGCCATTGCATTTGCACCGCCCCTGACTCTCGAGGGAATGGCATGAAAAAGCAGAGGGAGCAAGAAGAGGACGCGGCGGGTTTTCTCTCAGCAGATTCATAGAAAAATTGTCCTTGCATTGTGGTGAAGTTGGATTTAGGGAATAAAGATCGCTAGGGCACCGTATTGCCATTGCAAGAGATGCTGCATTGCTAGCTGTGCAGGGCAGTGTTGTTTTTTGTTGGTCTCGTCTCCTCTTCCTCGCTGCTTAATTTCACTTCACTGATCGATCAGTGATCACCCATGGTAGCCGCTAGCCTGCAACGAACGAACTACTGTATCAAGCATGCATGCCTGCCTGTCTGCCTGACGGTGTCGTGTCGTCTGGTCTGGTCTGCTCCGAGTCCGATCTGATCTGAGCTGGGAAAGGAAAGCAAAGCAAAGGAAAAAGGCTGCATGCCCGGGACCGTGCCTGCTCTGCTCTGCATTTCTTTCTGCAATAACGACGAAAGGGAGGAATGGACGGAGCCCATCTGTAGAGCTTGGGCAGTACTGCTACAGAGACAATTCATCAGACAGAGAAAGAGGTGGTCAGGCCAGTCCAACCAGTGGATATGATGCTGGATTACTGCTTGCTTGGACAACCTGGTGGAATGTTTAGTCCATTACTCTTGGGACACATACATGAACTAAAACCCTAAACGTGAACTAAAAGTAATGGACAAAGACATACATGCACATTTCAGTCTAAATTTGCCGAGATTAATTGGGTTGGGAACTAAAAATTTATAGTCCACCCGACACCCAGGCCTAAAGTCTAGAAGACTAGAGTTTAGTATCATGCACCTGACCGCCATGGATGATGGATGGAGCCTTGCCAATTTACCATTTGACTGTTCAATTCAATCAGAGATTGGGCTTTGCTGCTTCTTATTTTCCGTTCTTCAGGCTCTCTCCCTTTTGCTTTGCTCGCTTGCCGCCTTTACGTGTTGTCTGTACGTAGTACACTGTATAAATGGAAGGAGAAGACATGTCGACCTTTTTATGCGCATCAGCCGCTGTCCTGTCGTCACTCGACAGATCCTCCGCCATCTACAGTGTGCCAAGCTCATGCACTTTTCTAGTTGGAGTATTTGTTTCATTCATTCATGGCGAGCAGCGAGCAGCGAGCAGCCACTACCACTACCACTAGAGACGACAACGAGATGGCTGCCCTCGTTCCCTAGCTGGTAGCTGCCACTGCTTGCCACGCGGTTTGCACTCGCAATTCCGTTGCCTGCCTCCAATGGCCACCAACTGCTGCACCGCCGCCAGGGCCAGGCGTCTCTCGGACATGCTGCGGGAGCAGCAGGAGCCGCCCTTCCTCCTCCTCCACCTGCTCCTCCAAGACAACGACGACGACAGCGCCACGCCGGCCCGCACGCCCGCCGCCGCGAGGAGGAGGCTGCTGCGCGGGAGCACGGCCACCGTCACCAAGCTGGCTCTGCGCTGGGCGGACGACCTCCTCGCCGGCTGCTTCCCGTGCGCCGCCACGCGCCAGAGGTTCCGCCGCTTGCAGCGCGCCGACCACGGAGACGTCGTCGCTCCCGCTGACCACTACGACCGCGGCGGCGGTGCCGTTGACTGCGGGAGGCAGCAGCTCAGCCCTGTGTCCGTCCTGGACCTGCACTCCGACGACGGCGAGTCGTCGCCCGTGCCCAGCCACCGTAAGCACTCCTAAGTCCTAATTCGTCTCTGCAAGCAAATGCTGCATTTTCTTGCCGCCATCTCCGGGCTTCTCCTCCTCCGTTACAGGCTTACAGTCAGCCAGCCACTCTGTTTGTTCCTCGATAACAAAGCAGGGGATGAGCACAGCGACGACGATGGCAATGGCAAGCCATCGACCTCAGGCTCAGCGACAGGGACCTCGCCGCCATCCATCGACCTCTCCGGCAAGATCCCCGCAACGGAGGAGAGGTTTCAGAAGAAGTGCGCCGCGTTCGCGTCTGCCTTGCAGTGGGAGAGCGTCGCGGCGGACATCTCCCGGATCCCGAGCCTGGTGGAGCTCGACTTGTCAGCGCCTCCGCGGGACGACTGGCGCCGCCTCGTCGGCGGCGGCGGGGAAGAGGAGGCCCGGCAGTTGGTTCAGAGCATCGAGGCCATCATCTTCGAGGAGGTTAGGTGGGAGGCCGTCCGTGACATGGTCTGCTCGCCACAACACTGACAGTTCATATGGTTGCTATCTTTCAGAGTTTGCGTTTAATGTTTTGTACAAAAAGGAATTTGCAATTAGTCATCTCACCAGCTAAGGACCCACCTGCCTTTGGGACGTGGAGTGAAATTGGTCAAGTGAAGCCACTCAACATTTGAACTGCCACTTTTTCTCCACCTGTATATTACTGTTGTTTAGCAGTGGTGGTGCAGAAAGTGAAAGAACAGAACTTTTTTTTCTCTCTCCTCTAATGTTTCTTTTCTAAAAACAAAAAAGGTGAGTTGTAGCTTGCATGCTCTAGTCCTGAATCCTTGGAGGTTTTTTCCACACTTCGCTGCTGCTGTTACTTGAGTTCAGTCTGAACTCTGAACTTTGGTATGGTGAATGACTGAATGTAACTGGCTACTTACATGTTAAACAAATGGTGAATGTACTCCACCGACTGGTAGCAGCAAAAGGCAGATCACAGGTCGAGTAGGTACAGTGACCTTATGTTTTGGGCATTACATTTGGATGATCCTATCAAGCTATCACCACACTATGCTTTGAGTGCCCTGCAGCCCTGCTGCTCCCTCCTCAGTTCAGAGTCTCAACTTTCCTCCTCTTCATGCTTATTGCTCAAGCGAACAGAGCTTTTGCAAATATGAATCTCAGGATCAGAGGGTTCTAGAACTTGGTTCCAAAGGACTCTTCTAGTAGGAGATCAAGAGTATTGTCTGGTGATTTGTCACCACCAGACTTGAAAACGATGAAAACTGTCTGATAATGCAATTGACAGGCTCTCTGTTTTTTCTAAGACTCCCTAGGCGCCAGGCAAACTGGCATAATCAACAGTTGACTTGATCGCTGCAAATAGGTCACGAACTGGTAATCTTTGTCACACAGATCTGCATCAGCACGACTAGATCACGACTGTCATTTTGTTTTTTTCCAACGCATCCAAGAACGGCCCGTTCTGATCTCTGCATGCTTGAAAATGGATAGGAAAGTGATCCACTGGAACGGATCCATATCAGCTGGAGCAGATGAACAGAAGCCAGTGTTGTGCCAATCAGAGCCAGTGCTGTGCCAATTAGAGCATGCCATGCAGTTGGGTTCAGATAAAGGCGATATGCTGACAAATTAGCATTTAGCGCCCAATGAGACTCGACTCCATCCCATCATCGGCCGAACTCCAAGCAAAAGGTTAGTAAGGAAAATGAGCCAGGTTGACAAAACATGTATAACATGGTGCATCGGGATTATCACATAACTGCATCAGAAGTTGTGACTAAAAGCATCTCCTTTTAACTTAATAACAAAATTTTTAGCAAGCAAGGTTTATTTTTAATCTCTCCATATTTAATCTGTTACAGGAGACAAAGACAATGTAATTTTCTTGTTCAGGCGTAGGATAGCATATGGATTAGACCATGGTGGAAGATCATTATCAAATTTCCATGGGCGGTTCTAACAAAATGGAACAAGCTTGCATAGGGACCACATCAAAATCAATTGATACAAAAAGTTTTACATGGATTTACCCCTCTCTTACCACTATTATTGAACCATTGAAGTTTATATGGATACAAATGTTGTCGTGTGGTCAAGCCGCTTCAAGCTTGTCAACCAATCTCTGAACTCACCAAGTTGTTGCAACTCCCGCTATCAATGATTGTGAGAACACGACAACCCCGATGAGATATATGGCCCAAATTGTGGCGTTGGATCTTCATCTCTTCTTCATGTCCCGGATCCGCATACTCAAACATCCCTCCTCCTTGCACAAGAAGACTAGACTCCAGACGGTGGCGCGAGGAAGAGTCAATGGTGATGAGATGCTCCAAGTCTTGATCCCCTCGGTGGGATCTCTATCAATGTTAGCAATGAGACCACTAAATCATCTTCAACATCACTGAGCACTTACATATCCATCCGGATCGGACTTGCAATGAAAGCCGACATTTGGGGCAATCCTTCATGACATGTCCCATGCCTTTGCATCGGTGGCAAATGATTTTGAGTGACGAGGAGGAGCTGTAGAAGCACCAACTTGGCACCTTTCTTCAATGGAAACGCACATTAGACAATTTACTTACCCCGAAGAAAATGGAGGTGGATGGTTGTGGTGCAACAGAAGCTTAGCGCAGCTCAAAATTCCTCCCATTGTTAGACATGGTAGGCTGATGTTGTTTGTGTCCTGCCACACGTATGATCCAAGATGATTTGAAAACAACTTCGCCATTCTTTGTAATTAAGTATGTTACTGATATCATGGTTTAAACCACCAAAAAACTAGCACTAATCATTTATCTTCATTTATACCACAACGCCAACCAATAAGTAATTCTTGATACTATGCTTCACTCGTTTATCACCTTGTTTTAAAGTTTGTAGTTTCAAATCGATCACGTTGGTAATAAGGAGAAACAAAATGAGATTTCATCATTTAAACATCCAAAGTGGCGAAGCAAGGCCAAAGTGCGTGGGAGCATAGATGAACAAAACTTCAAATGAATGGTGGCTATGGGTAGGCACAAATGCCAATTGGTATTAGCAATTAACTCCGCTTTAATGATTGTTTAATTCGCCAAAAAGTAAAAGGGCACATGTGTGCAAAGCGTGTCGAGACGTTTCAACACAATTTGAAAACAAAAGACGATCGAAAGAACTCACGTGGGTGGCAAATAGCTCATTCGCAACTCCACACCAGAATTTTTGAATAACTTTTTCCAAAAGGCACTAGTAGGAAACAAATTTTTTTATTTTTGATACTATTTTTTATATACTTTTTATAAACAAGGATCAGGAAGATGCAACCACAAAAATTGGCACCTATAGATGCTTGAGGTGGGATGTGGTCTCTACTTGGAGAACAAATCTACCACGACCAAAAAATGCGTTTGAAAAACTTTGACAATTTTTTTTCTTTCATATTTTCCCATTTTTGATGATTCGATGAAACCAAATCCGTCCGGAACCGGAAGAGGCTCCAAATGGTGTCAAGAAGTTTAGCTCGAAAAAATTTGATTTGTTGATAAACGAGCGCAAGCAGCCACAAAAGCCTGGACAGTGACTTCATCCCTTGCCATCTCAAAGATTTGTTTGAGGAGGGCAATACGGTAACAATGACGATAGGGCAAAACGTCCCCAATAGCTATGGAATGCCGATCAATCAATTTAACATGCAGATCCTTGCTGTGACCCACCCAAACGCGCTGGTTATAATGGAGAAGGCCATCCCTCAATGTGAAACCAGGTACTGCATCAGGTGTAATGGAGAGCTTAGTAAGGAGCTCTTGAGCACGGGGCATCGTGAGTATATGGTGGCACTTCCTCAAGCCATCACTGCGGTTGTTTGGGAACGGAAACTGGATGGGATAAGCGATGAGGGAATGCAAAACACAAGCATTGGCCACGCCATTGAACTACGACCACTTGCGGTACAATCTTAAACCAAAGGCCAACAAACTAGCCACGGACACAAACTCAACAACCACGAATGTGCAAGCGAAATTCGCAAAGGCACAAGAGGGCGATATCAGTCACTATCTAGAACTGAAATATTTTTGGGCTTTTTGTAGACTCTAGGTAATGAACAAATATGATTCTAATTGCAATATATTATTTCTCGTAAGTGGACAAACCCCGATACCAATTGATGGACCCAAAGCTCTGCTCAGATAGGCTAAGGGATGCCCATTCTGCATTAATACTACTCCAATACTAGTACCACTTGCATCGGTTTCAACTGAAAAGGGTTTACTGGTCATCAACCCAAGCACAACTTGATTGACGTCTCGTTTTAGAGCCAGGCTTTTCTCCTGCAAATCTATCCAGACAAACATAAGGTAAAACACGTAATCGATATTACAAATATGAATTACGCAATATCAATTAGTCAGAACTCGGTTCCAAAGACTAATCGCCACAAAATGGAGATCAAAACGCCGCCCCGGATCCTGCGAAAGACCCAAAAACTCACCAGATCCTAACTCTTGCATATGCCTCTCGTCATGTCAAACTTCCTCTTCAATAAACCCAATTGTGCCAGCAGCTGCTTGCAACTGTAGCCACACCTAACACTCGACCTAGGGTTGGGGGATCGGCCAGTGACAAAGCATGCATGACACAAAAGTTATCTGAACTCTGGCACCTAACTGAAGAAGCTACATGTCAGAAGCCAAACTGCAAGCTGAGTCTGATAGTCCCCTGCGACAAACAGGATACGCTGTCACTGAACTCAACTGTCAGTTCAGAGTTGTGAAGCACTCCCCAACACCTGAAACAACAACGTAGCATGGCATCACATCTGCCTGACCATTTCACCTTCTTCTACCAGGCATCAGCATTGCAGGGTTGCCGGATAAAGAAATAATTTGGAGGATGAATATGCATGTATTCGGGAAAAATGATCAGAACAGAACAACACATTGATCAACGATGTCCTCATCATCCTCCCTTCTAAGAATTGGAGTTGTCCTCGACTCCATCTTGATTTTTTCTCTCACAATCATCACCAACAAAGATTTTCAGCCATGGCTTATCGGCCAAGCGAACAGGGCATTGTCTCGGTCAATGTCAGTCTCTATCAAGTTGGCATTCAGTCAGAGGACACACGGATGCGTTCGCTGTCAGAAGGTAACCCATCTATCTATTATTACCCAAAAAAAAAGGAAACGATTTTTCACATAACAGACATTGATGCGACTCACATAATCCTGCCGCTGCCTGATCAAGCTAAAATGAAGATGAGATTGCGAATATGTATCTTTTTCATTCATTCACAAGTGATTCTTAATTCCATCACCTCGCACGCATAAACCTCGCTAATTCAAGCTTGACACTCTCACACTGAAAGAAAACAAGAAGAACAACAAAGAAAGAGCTAGAACTGAACATGAGACTGACTAGAAGATGCAGAGAAGACGACGAACTGGCCGTGGCCGTTGGCCGATGGATCAGGCATCTCTAGGATCCAGCTCCGGCCGTTTGGCCACCTTAACCATGCTCCGCTCGACAACGCTGGCGGAGCTCTTGCAGGAGAGCCCGAGGCGCGCCCACGTGAACCGGCTCCGGCCCTGCTTGCCTTCCCCCAGCGTGCCACCGGCACCGGCACCGGCGTCCCTGCTGCTCTTGGTGCACGCCAGGTACGCGGCCAGGAACGGGTCGTCCTCCGGCCGCACGGCGCGGCTGCCGGCCCTCGACGACAGGCTTCTCGTCGCGGCCCGGCCTGGCGGCGGAGGCACCGAGAGCCGGCGCGCTGGCGGTGCCGCTGCCGCCTTCTTCGTCGGGCTCCCGGGCGGCATGACGATGGTGTCCCCGCGGGCTTCCGCGGCGGCCGGCTTGGTGGTGGTGACTGCGACTGGCTCCCACGAGAAGACCACGGCGGCCGGCGGCTTCAGCACGGCCGCTAATTCCTCCTGCTGCCCCATCGTTGCTCCGCCTCGTTGGCACGCAGAGACTGTGACGGAGTAATCCTCCGACCTGCCGTCCTGTTTGGGTATATGGATGGATTGTCTGTGTGTTTCTTTGGTGTTAGACTGAGAAGACGAAGATGGAGGAGAGGAAAAGATGGTGGTTGGCTCTCGGAGAGGAGGTTATCAGAAGAGCCCGGGCATTTAGAGCTACTAGTGATGGTGGTGGTACGGTGGTGGTGGTCATGCAAAGCAAGCGTCGAATGGATGCCTTCCCTTCCCTTCTCTCTTCTCTCTGCACGACAAACGTGTGACCAAATGGTGGTGTTTATGCTCGAGCGGTTGCGGGTTAGGAGTCAATTAGCTCTCCTCTATATAGTCGTCTCAGGACTTGCTGCATGGAAGGCTAGTGGTCATCTGCAGGGTTCGAGATTTTGGCGAAATTCAGTAATCTCCGGGATGGCCGAAAGAAAAAAAATCCGAATTTTTTAATGATGTTAATACATGTGCTTTATTGACTATTGTTAATGTACTCCTCTGTCCAATTTTTTTTTTGCTGTTCTAAGATTTCTTAGACAAATTAGTGGAGGAGAGAAATGACTCCTATTTTGTTACAGGAGATTTCCTTAAGAGGAGAGATGTCATTGTTAATTTTTCTAATTAAAGTGCATTGCATGGAGGCATGTGGAGAAGGTGCATGTCTAATACCCAGAACATTAAGTTTTTTGCGATATTTTTCCAATCATAGAACAAGTTTTTTTTTGGACTGAGGGAGTATAATGTTAGACTCATATTTTCTATTATCTATTGTGTTTATTATATTGCATATTCTTCTACTCAATAGATTTGTAGTCATAAATCATGGTAATATTTAGTTTAGAACTAAACATTTTAGAAAATCATACTTCATGCATGTTTAAATAAAATTCTAAAAAATGGCAAAATTTCGGTCAAATTTTGATAATTTTGGGGCTGTTCAAAAAATTATAATACTGAAATTAGTCATATGTCAAAAAACGCCCCGTGATGCAGACCAGCTAAGCCTAATTAAGCTGTCCGTCCATTCAACTAAATTATTCATCTGTCTCATGGACATGCATGGGTTCTACTGCCTCTCCTTCCCTAGGATACATAGGGATTAGGCTTATATTATGGAAATACACACACATGATTTATAATAGTATGTGAGGAACTAGTAGATAGAGAAGTATGCACATAAAAGAGTACAAGAGGGCAAGGAATAATGGTTGGGATTAAGTGCAAGGAATTGCATGTTTGTTAGGGTGGATAGGCTTTCTTTCGACACTGATGGCTTGACCATTCTCCCAACCTTTTCTTATTCTCCATTTGTGCGTATCTTCTTGATAAATTATATATTTTGGCTCAGGGATTGCAACAAACATATGCAAATTGTGGAGAAGAGTATACTGGCGGCAGGACTTGATTAGCATATCTGAAAAAAAATGTATGATAATAGTAGAATAAACATGTCTGATCATCATCCACACACATCAGTCTTAGGAGAATAAAACTACTAGTTCCCAAAATGTTTACAATGTCGTATTCAATATTGTGTTTTATATATAGGGAAGGTTGTATTGTATACATGGAAGCGCCCCCCTCGTGGCTACCGCAAAGTAACAAGGCAAGAGTCAAAGCACAAACCGTGACTTTCTACACACATGAGAAATGGACAAATACAGATTTGAGAGCGAAATGTGGAGTAAGATACACAGAGAGAATGTTGAAAAATTAACTCGTAATTCTCTTGCCGCACATGCATGACAAACCTAGCTAGGAAAGAGATCGTCTAGAACACCAACTAGTTACCTACCAGTTACTGTCTCGTGGATTTCAGAATCCAGGATTGTTCGCAGCACATTTATAAACTACTACTACTACTACTATCTGAACGAGAAAACGTACTGAAGATATGCATGTGTTGACATGCTATCTGCTGGGTTGGATTTACATTTTCTTTAGATAACATGGTAGGTTTTTGGAATTTAGATGCTGTAGTCGATGAAATGGAATAATTGAAGATCATTCTACATACACAGGAATACCACTGTACTGAAAGACAGTTTTTTTCCTTCCATTTTTACACTGTTCAGGTTTTGTTTCTAGGAACAGAGGACCGGGCAGAGGCAGCGCAAGTAAAAAAGAGAGATGGAGCCGTTGGAGCCCCACCCGCTCCCCTCAGGTGCTCACCCGCCCCCTCCACAAAATCCCATAAATCCACCACAATCTTCCCTCAATCCCGCTCAAATCCTTCCTTTAGCTTCGGATCCGTTCCCTCCTCGTGCTGATCTATCGACCGGTGGGTCTCCTGCCTCTGGCCTTGGCTGCGGTTGTGGTGGCTCCTCCCCTCCGGCGGGCGGCCAACGGCTTCGGCCGGCCGAGCGGTCTTCGCCTGGAGCGGGTGGACCTGCGACTGCCGCAGTTGACGATGAGGGTTTCGTGGCTACCGGCGTGCCCGCCGCCACGCATCCTTTGCTGTCGTCGCCACCGTCCCGGAAGGGTGGGGCTGGGCTGGGCGCATCCACGGCCACCAGCTCCGGGCTGTTGGCGTCACCTGGTCGCCCCACTCTCTCCCCCAACGCCGCCTCATTCTTCCCCGGCCACCTCTTCGCCGGCAGGTCCAAGCGTTTGCGTTGGGAGGATGGCTCTCTCCGGCGACTTTGACCTCGAGCGCTCTCCTTCCCCGTCGCTGCAGGCCGCGCGTTTGACTCATTCGGGCGCTACTCCCTCCTCGGCGAGACCCCCACCGATGGTAGCTGCGGCTGCCATCCCGGTGCCGTGGTGCCGCAGGCAGCGTCGACGCCGTCACCGACGCCGCTGGCGGAGGGCTGCCACGGCCGCAACGGGTGACTGCGACGCGCCACGCAGGGGCGGTGCGGCACCGCCCTCCGAGGCTCCGCGGATCCCAAATCAACTACGGCTCGGCCCGCGGAGCAGGGTATCCGCCCTTGATGCTAATGGGTGGCGGTGCATCCTGCCTCGTTCTCCAAATCATCCCGTGGGCAACCAGTAGCTGTGCCGGGGAGGCGGTGAGGCCAGGCTTCAGCAAGGCGCCCCACCGGGGGTTAGACCCCGGATATTCCCGGCCGATTTTCGGGGTAGGTGCTTCAACTGCCTATCCCGGACTCACTGGGTGGCCACCTTCCGGCTCCCCCGCCGCTGCCTGCGCTGCCGCGGGTTTGGGCACATAGCGCGTGACTGCAAGTGGCTGAGGTCCAACGTTGTCGCTAACGCCTCCACATGCTACTCCTCGCCGTTGATGGGTGTATGTGCGCTGGGTGGCAGAGCATGGTCGTGGACTGGCTCGCTTTGCTTCGGCAGCGTTACCGTCAAGGCCACCTCTGGGTTGCCCACTGATTCGTCGACGCCCCATGCCCCATCCGAGATTCCTGCTGCAGGCGAGGTTGCCGTGCACTCCTCCCTACCTCAGGTTTCCTTCGATGACTTCTTCAACCCCATCGCTTCCAAGATGCAGGCTTTGCCAGCCCATGAGCGATGGGATCCCATGCGCTCCGAGGGGTTGGTCGTCATGGAGAAGCCTTCGGGTGTGGGGGTCCCAGCAGGAGGGTCGCCCCTTCCGGCGTAGCTTTGTGGATCGCCTGACTTGGCCGCGCGTTGCTCCCCCCAGGGTAGGAAGCGGCCGCGGACGCCTGTGCCGGATTCGGAAGCGGTGGAGCTTGAGCTATTGAGGCCCAGCCGCGGGTCTTCGACTGACGACGAAGGCCATAATGCTCAACCTCCATCGGCTGATGTGTCCCTGTTGACACAATCGGAGGCGCGGTTATGCAACCCGCTCGAGACCCCTTTGATCAACAAGTCGATGCCGAGGAGGTCCAGGACACCTTCAACGGTGTTGTCGGTACGTTGGAGTGGGAGGCTTGCTACTAAGGCCAAGTCCTCCAACCCGACTGTCCAAGCACAAAATGTGCTGAAGCAAAAGCTAGGGATCGCAGACATGGCGTAGGGTCCGGAGCCTGTGGCCTTGGACAATATCAAGGCCTTCTTCGCTGAACCGTTGTCGCCCTCCAAGCTGGAGGCCCTTCAGGCGCTCTTCGCTCCAGATTTCGATCCGGTGGCCATGGAGCTCAACCTCACTGGCTTCGAGCAGGACGCTTTTTAGCCACCGGGTTCAGGGCCTGTTGTGTTTGTTTGTCCCTTTGCTTGGTCCTCTGCTCGGCCGCTACGTAGTTTCTTTTGTAATCACAACTGTGTAAGCTTTGTCGGTGTTTGATTTGGTAACCACAAATTACCATCCCGGTTTTAATAATTTGTAAAACTCTCCTTCTGCTTAATGAATATCAAGGAACAGACACAAGACAGTAGCTATCAAGGAGTTAGGAAATCCTTCTCAGGTACTGTGATAGGACTTTAAGAAATGCCAAACCAGCTACGTTGACCGCTAGCTGCTAGTGGCATCGACAAGGATTACATCACCAAATGGACAGACAGCTACAAAAGTGCCATACCTGCCGCTTACAAATTGAATACTTGTAGTACCTGCAATTCTTCACCAATTATATGTTTATATATATATATATCATATTAAGCATGCATGTAGTGTAAGAACACAGCATTGTCGTGGACGAATTCAACTCAGCCGCCATAAATTTGAATGGTATAGGCCTGCCTCAATGATATGACCGTGATGTACCGGAATGTCTCCTGATTCCATTTTGTTAGTCATATAAACTAGTCGTACATGGCTGTTCCGGTGACGTGATAAAATGACCTACTGACTACTACTGTATATTGTGAATTGTAGTCTCTGATGAGATGAGCCATGTATCGTACAATAATAATACAAGTCACATGTGTGGTATTTTTGAGGGAGTTTGGAACGTTGACTGGACTTGTTCACCCAATTATATATAAAAGATCAGTGGCAGATATTAGATGTAATTTGCTATGATTATAAAACTCACATGACATGAATATCTCTGATGTTTGGGGATCGAATCAATCCCTGATGTATTGATGTCGCTGGTCTCCCTGATACATAAACTAATGATAAATAATTAATCAGACAAGTATTTAGAAAAGTAAGAAGATTTCAAAACCGTGACCTGTGAGATTTGCAAGCATATGTTTGCCGGATTGATAACAGCGGCGGAAATGTTTCAGCTCCTTGCCCTATAGTCAATTCAGTACCGTCTCCTACCCAAATCCCGATCCAGACCTAATTAACAACAATTAACCTCTGTATTCTAAAGCTTGGGATCGACCTGACTGGACGCCACCTTCGCTGCTGGCGTGTCCAAGTCCAAGGCTCTCGGTGGGTGTTGGCGGTGCTTGGTGCCTTGGTAGCTTGGACAGGATCGCGACTCGCAAGTCTTGCGAGCAAGGCAGGCGAAGCGGCGCGGCCGCGCGGGTGTGCAACGGTGCATATATGGCTTGGGAGTTGGGATCATGAATCATATCTACGGAGGCAGGTGACACGTCAGGATTCTTTTACATTATATAAGGGGCATCGAGATTCTGTTACATTATACTTATCTATCATGATGGGTTGTTGTATAGCCTGTAGATCCGCCACCATAAGCGATGAAGCTTCCATAGTAAGTTCTGGCTTGTTGCACAGGTAGGTAATTTATCAGAAAATGACTGGAATTAACGATGCAACCTTCTGCTCTCCTTTTCATCATCTGCGAGACGCGATGAGGAGAGCAGCTGCAGAGATGACTTAATAATTTAGTAATTTGAATTAAGACGATATATTTATGAACATGTGTGTTTAGTGTTCACGCAACGCGATGAACCACTACCATGAGTCATCTTTCTGCATGCCATGCAAGCATTCCCAGCAAAACACCGTTTTTCCTAAGATGTACTCAGGCATTCAAAGCGTCCTGATTAGATTCAACGGCCAGCTCAACTTCTATCATTGCATAATCACTTGGCTGAAACCCAGGTGTCTAAAGGAACCAGCGTTTTGTGCGCCGTGACTGCCGATGAAACTGAAGCAACCATGATGAGGCAACCTAAATTTGGTGAAAATGCAGCAAAGCCAAAGCATACTTTCTGGACACATAATTAATGACAAAGACAGTAAACAAAAAACGGCGCCCAATGAACTTTTACCAAACGCCATATCTAACTGTCTAGAAGACATGCTGTGGAACTGCAGATCCAATGAAATAAACAAATAAACCATTCCTGGTCATGATTATGACTCGTTAATTCGCCTCGCCACATACTCCAAATTGGTACTACGCCACCTGAATCTTGCAGAGCTGGGCCTTAGGCGCACGCCGCCGCGCCGCCACCAGCGCGAGGAAGAGAAAGATACCAATTGGCGTCGAACCAGCGGAACCGCGGGCGTTTTGAGGAGCCGCCGCCATCGCGCCATCACCCAGGCAGCCAGCGCGCATTCCGCGCAAATCCGGGCTTTTAGTTGCTTTTCTGGCGGCAGGCGCCGGCTGGAGAGATGACTTAATAATTTAGTAATTTGAATTTGATATATACAAGAACATGTGTGTTGTGTTCATGAAAAGAAAAAGAAAAGGATAGCATTCCGAAGCAGCAGCGGAGCGCCGGAGCATGCACATGAAGAAACAGTGCAGGTCCAAAACAGCAGATCCATTTTTGTTGTGCCACTGATTTCTTTTGAGGAAAGGGAATTGTTTTGTAGCAAGCTAACGGCTGCTGAACCATCCGACCGAGCAACAGTTGCAGCATGAGACCACTTCTGCATGCCTATGTGAGCATAGCCAGTTTTTGGATGTACTCAGGCATTCAAAGCGTCCTGATTAGATTACACCAGCTCAACACTATCATTGCATAATCACTTGGCCGTACCTAAGGAATTTTGTGGCCGTGGTGTGAAGCTGAAGCACATGATGAGGCCCTAAATTTTGAAAATGCAGCAAAGCCAAAGCATACTTTCTCACATAATTAATGACAAAGCCAGTAAACAAAAATAATGAACTTTTACCTCATATCTAACTGTCTAGAAGACATGCTGTGGAACTGCAGATCCAATGAAATAAACAAATAAACCATTCCTGGTCATGATTATGACTCGTTAATTCGCTACATACTCCAAATTGGTACTACGTGAATCTTGCGGAGCTGGGCCTTAGGTCCAATTGCAAGTGTCCATTGGGCTTTTAGCTTTTCATGGGCTAGCAGAGGGAAAAGTCCACGTTCCCTCCTCAACTTTTGTAAAAATCTGCTTTTCCGCCCTAAACTCTAAAACCAGGTAAACCACCTCCCTGAATTTTTAAAACCGTTCGTTTTACCTTCCCTGACTGGTTATAAGCGGTCATCACGTTGCTTTCCTAGTCAGGGAGGTGGTTTACTCGGTTTTAGAGTTCAGTGAAAAAAAGTAGACTTTCGTAAAAGTTGAGTGAGGTAATGCGGACTTTCCACTTGCTGTGTCCTAAAATCTGGATCAACGAAATGTTATTACTTTGGGAAGGTGATTGGATAGACAGGCTTCTTGTCCGGGTAGAAGAGCCCAAAGGTTCCTCCCCGTTGATTCCCCGGGCCCGGCCTGGGTTCTCTTCTAGTTGAACATGGCGCAGACGTACGTCTCCAGAACCCCGGGCCTCCTCCTCGGCGTGCCTCTGCACACGTGGTTGTTGGGCTGGGCCCATCTCTTGCTCCGAGCTGCCCCAAGTTCACTAGACTCCTCTAGGCTTTGTGCACGGGTTGGTAACACTCAAGACCCCTTGAGAATGAATTTGCTCGTCACCAAGCAGATGCGTGAGGAAATTGTCGCTTTAGGTCTTCAGCATCCTCCCAACTGGCTAGAGAAATTTGACTCTCTAAAATTCTTAGAATAACTTATGATTTGAAATAGATAGAGTATTATTATTTTTTTTCTAGGAATTACTAGTTCATATGGATTTATTTATTTAGGGCCTCTTTGGCACGGTTTATGCTTAGGCTTTTATCTATTTTTTACGAAATCGAGACATCAGAAGCGTGAAGCCATTTTGTGTAGGGTTAAATTAAATGAATCTGAAGCTGGAAAAAAGCCGGTTTTTTCTGGTTTCACCGGCTTTGGCTTCACCGGTGAAGTCGTTTTGGATAAGCCGTGTCAAAGGAGGCTTTTGTTGAATGAGAATGTAACTTAGTACCAGTACAAGAACAAGAAGATGCATGGTTACTTGAAAAGAAAATATAAAAAGACAAAAGAAGATGATGCAGGGTGGGTGACTCGTCGGTTATTCGGCGGAGTGGAGATCTGGGTCGGCCAATGCAACAACAAGACGCGCTTGTGATGAACTGAACTCGCTAGCGTGGCTTCTTGTTCTTGTTGAGCCCGAAGCGCCAGGCGAAGAAGGCGTCCCGCACCCATCCAGGCGACGCCGCGAGCGCGGCGAACAGCAGCGTCATGTTGCCGTAGACGATCTCCCTGGGCGGTCGCGCGCTCATGACCCGTCGCGCCACGTGCCTAGCGAAGACGCCCGCGTCCGTGGACTTCCTCGTCTGCGACGCCCGCCCCCGCTCCTCGATCGCCGCCGCGAAGTCCCGGTACATCCGCCACTCCTGGTCGCCGGCGGCGAGCTGCGCGGCGTTGGCGCGGCCCAGCCCAGACCTGACGGCGCCCGCGACCACCTTGACGACGTGCACACCGAAGGGGCGGAGCTCGAGGCGGAGCGCGTCGGTGGCGGCGTGCACGGCGGCCTTGGACGCGCAGTAGGGCGCGGCCCAGGGCGTGGTGGCGGTGCCCAACACGCTGGCCCAGGAAGTTGACGTCCAGCGCCCGCGCCACGGCGGCCGGGGACAGCTCCGCCAGCGGGCCCGTGCACCCGACCCCGGCGTTGTTGAGCAGCACGTCGATGCGGCCGTGCCGCGCCAGCACGGTGCCGACGGCCGCGGAGACGCTGGCGTCCGAGGTCACGTCCAGCGGCAGCGCCTCCGCGGCTGGCGTGCCCGCGAGGTCGGCGGCTAGTCCGGGGACTCGGTCGGGGACGTCGGTGGCCACCACGCGGCAGCCCAGGCCCGCGAAGGCCTGGCAGTACTCGTACCCGACCCCGTGATGAGCACCACCGGCTGCTCGCTGCTGGCCTCGCCGCCCTGCTGCTGCTGGCCATCGTCGTCGTCACCGGTGGCCTTGGGGTGGGGTGCGTGTGCGTGCATGGCAGTCGGGAGATGGCCACTCGACGCAACTTTGCAAGCAGCGGGGTGGAGTGGAGGGCGTCTTTTATAAGTGCACACCAGGAATCCAGGATTAACTAACGGATTAATGAAGATGATTATTATATAGCTAATTAAATAATTCATGCGCGCCCGGTTGAATTGGTTAGTGTTTGGGGGTGTCCGTCGTGAGGATTGGTACGGGGAATATGCAGGAGGGATATGCGGTTGGAGTTGGCGCCTTTCCCTTGGGCTCTTCATGCACTCTCTGCGTCTGCCGTGCGTGTTGCTCGGTGTCATCGATCTTCTTGGGAGCTCCGGCGATGTTCCGCGGCGGCCGGCGAGATCCTGCACTGCAGGGCCCTACAGTTTAATGCACGTTTCTGCCTGAACCACCTGTTCAAGCTGAAGCAGAGGCATGTTTCCATGCGCCACTCAACTTTGCAACTGATGCCAGTGGGAGAAGAAAAAGAGCTGAGCTGGGGAGTGATGCCTTCAATTGGTAGGTATCCTTATATAAAAAAAGAAGGATCAATTGGTATTACCCAAAATAAATTTGAATACACACGCTATGATGATTCTAAATAAACATCCAAAAAATACAAATGCTCAGGCAACAATTCATTGGTATACCAGATACTTCATCAACTATTTGGGAAATATTTATTTCTTGCCCTCAACAATATTGTAATCTATACCTAACTTATCTCTACATTAACTACTACTATATAGTAGATCTTCAACGCTGAAGGGGCGACGGGGGCATCCGCGTGGATTTGGCAAATGCGGTTTCGACGCCTGGCCATTTTTTACTGACCCACGCCGGTTAATCTACTGATTTGCAACTGGTTCTCTCGGTTGCATGTTCGTGTGCGCGGCTTTGTCACTGCCGTGCGGGTCCATCGGCTTTGTTGGCTGAGACAACCATTTACCAGTCAACCGTCCTGCCCGCGCATCACCGACGTCGTCCGGGGCCGGGACCCGCGATGGGGTGCGCTCCTTTCCAGGTCCTCCCAGTCGTAGGGCGCATGGCGCATCTGCATCTTCGGCTCGCCTCGCCCCCTCCGCTCGGGAGGGGCCTTGGTTCGTGTGCATCCGGTCCGGACCTCGCCCGCTCCGCTCAGCAGGTTCGTCGACCTCCTCTTCAACAGACACCGCCGCCGGTCTCCCTCCTCAATGGCTATCACGTCCTCCTCCTCCCCCCAGATTTGCTGCCGGCCTCACTCAACGACTCACCTCGGTGGGTGTCCGGGCCGACGCGGCGTCAGGTGCAGGGACCGGCCATTGCCGCTCATCGACGAGCGCGGCCACCTCTCACAAGCCTCTGCGCTTCTCTCTCTTCTCCGTTGCCTCGCTCGTGGTGGCCGCCGCTACCTGAGGTCCCAATCTTTTCCGCTCCCAGTCCTTGCTGTTGCAGTCATGCCAGCCCACGACCTGGCCGCTGCCTCCGTCAATCTGCACTAAGGACGGCGTAGGGCTCCGCCGATGGGGCGCCAGCAGAGGTGCCGACTGCACCGCCGAAGATGCAAGCCGTCCGGGACTCCGGTGATGGGTGGCCGGCTTGCAGCCGTTCAGAAGCTGGGCAAAAATACAGGTATGACCATTCTTTGCTTTTTTTTTAATTGATTTTAGCCTGTGCAATAGAACAGCTTCGATCTGCTACAGATTGCTTGCTAATGGATTTGTAGCTGCGAATCTTTCTGCTCTCATCTCCCTAAAAAATTTAGTTACTTTGTTATTGGTTTCTTCTAAGTGTGGTGGTTTATTGTAGTAAAAAAGTAAGGATATACAAGATTATTTCAACATAGGGCAAATGAATTAACAGGTACCTAGCGTAGAGAGCTTCCGCTCTGTGCGGGGTCTGAGAAAAAGGATGCCTTACCTTGGCTGGTACAATGCGAGGAGACCAAAACGTTAAAGGATGTCCCAGGTATTTTATTTCCCCCTTTTATTTAGGCGTTGTCCCTGATCTTCATCTATAGTTTGTCGTAATAAACGACATCATATCATGTATGCTTTGCTGTAGTTTGACACCGAAGGGAGCAATGCCATGTTACTAATGAACAATAAAATTACAAGTTCATCCATGATTGATCCAGACCATCATTCGAATTTACTTTAGCAGAGGAGTCTTTAGGTTTTCTACAATACATATGGTTAGGATGTCATAACAGTTGATCGAACATATTTGTTCAGTGTTCAATATATGGCCACGACGAAGTGTGTCATCTTTCCATACTGAAACTCGCTTGACTAAAATTCATCCCTTCAAATTTAGCAAGCACTTAAGAAAACTCTTGGTCAAAAAAGCCCTACAACTGAACCAGGACATGGTAACACTGCCAACGATGCAGAGTAAGACCGAAAACGCTTTGTCATTCCCTGTTTGCCTGTAAGATTCGTAATGATTAATGGCTTAACCACCTGCATTATGAAATAGTGCACGACCGGGCCAGACGCCACATGCAAAGTGCCGGCTAGACCTTTCTGAGCTGAAGCAATCAAGGTATGATACAAGATCGGTTCCTCGGTATGTCTGCTGAACTGTGCATGTGATCTGCATCCTGTAATAATACACACACCCTCCTCCCCTGTGTCAAACAGGTCAGCAGCGGAATAGACGCAGGGGACGAAAGCGATGGCTACCTTTTACCACGACTGTCTAATGTTCTTGTGATGCATCAACATTTTGACGGCTATAATTATGTTTGCTTTAGTCCCTCCTTTACACACGACTTAGTCTAATAAGGAGTGTTCTAGATGGAGGCTAATTTTCGAGATTTTTAAGCATCAACATTTTAATTAGGTTTAAAAGATTAAGTCTCGCAAATTACGGCTATTTCGTAATTAATCTATATTTAATATTCTTTCCAAACATTTGATGTATTTTATCCAAACATGGTCTTAGACTAGGCTTTCCCTTATATCACTCCAGTACAAACTATGCTACAGCCGCTGCTAAGATGCTATCTAAATCAGGTCCAACAACTATCAAACTGCGTCCGCATTATCACTAACTTAGCAGTTTAAAATGCCTCTTATGTATCAAAGCGTATGTACAGCTATGGACCTACCTCTTCCTTACGTAAAATTTCCGGTCGTCCTCTTCCGTATCTTGCAAAAACAAAGTTTCCATCACACCAACTAAAGCAGATGCGCATCTATTTTTTCCCCATTAACCCCAGATGAAGGAAGGACACAACCAACATGCCTAATGAGTAATGATACTATACAGGTCAAGCAAATACGCCAGCGACGCATTAGTAGAGCTTCAACGGTGAATAAATTGGAGCACGGCCAGCCCATCCGCGTGTCAGTGGCCTATGGCTGCCTTTCACGTCGCGTTTTTTTTTTGACTGGTCAGTGCCAGTCAAAACTATGCTTATCTACGGTCTTAACCGGTCACGTGCTGGAAAAGGACTCACGAGTCTGCCAATTAAAAATATGTCGCCTGTCACCAGGCCACGCCATCTGCCCCCAATCCTCGGCCGCTCCGTCTCGGCGTCGCCCTGGCTCCCGCATGCATCGTCGTCTCCGCTCCACCCGCCCGCCTCGCCTCCTGCCCGTTGCTGCCTGCCCTCTCTCTTTTCTTTGTCCTCTGGTTCGTCGCCTCCTTCCGCCCCGGCGGACCAATCGGTGGCTACCCCATCATCTACCACGGGGACGGTTCCTTGGGCCCTAGCGAAGAGGTATGTTCGTATGTTCATCAACGATGCCCACCATCCCCTGCTTCCCTATGCCTTTTGTTTATTCGAGTCCCTAATTCCCATCTTTCTCTTCTGTGTTGTGTGCGATGTGGCCGCGTGCGACCTGGCGGTGTGCTTGCGAGTGGCACGGCAGTGCTGCGGCCTCTGGCAAGTGCCACAGTACGTAGCTATCGGTGATGGATCGCAGCCCCTACAGTGGATTGCACTTCCTCATACCAGCAGCAACATCGAAGTCCAGCGACAGCAGCTCGGGGGCGGCCGCATCAGACACATGCTCCTGCCTCACCACCGTGCGGCCGGTGGCAGACGAAATCAGGGAACACCCTGCCTAATCGAGATCTCTAGCTACGAGAGGCTCGAGCCGGTCTACCACCACCGCCAGGTGCTTCTGCGATTTCTCTACATATACTATTCTTTCTCGGCATATCTAATGTACTGATTTACATGCAGCATCTATTGCAGGCTATTTCAATTCTGATCAGGTGCGTTAGCTGCCATTAACATGGTTTTAGATCCTGTGTTTGGTCTTTGATTTTTCAAACTACCAGACTAATTTCGTAACATCTCTTACTAATCTGTACAATATGCTCCACTGAATAGATCCAGAACCTTATTGAAAGCTCAACAGGGCATTCAGGAATGGTAAGGATTGTTAGTGTTTAAATGGATGTATGTAATATTGCACCTGCTTTCTTCCATTCTCAAACCACTGTGCAACACTACATAAATATTCTTGCCATACCAGTTTATGTTAGATGCTGTAGCTTTTTTTTTTCAAAGATCTGTAGATGTTGGAACTTCACCTCACCCTATGTTCATTGAATTGGTCCTATGTTAATCTTAACAAGGAACTCTTGTTTAGTAAAATCTTAAATATGGAAAGATGTAGGCTTACTGGAAAATTCTTATTGCAAAGATTCATCGTTCCTTTCTTTGGTCTTAGGAGATATAGCCTTACTCAAAAATATTGCTTTCGATATGAACAATCTTCTGTAGTATCGAATGCTTTTCAACCAATTTATCTACGGAGATGCACGGCTGCTAGCAAAACGCTCGGAACAATGTCAGTGTATGCACGCCATGTCTTCAAGTTCAGCGGTTATTTTACCTTTGCAGTTACAGGGTGGTATATATTAGCCCGACCTGAAATAAAAATATCCTCTTCCTAACACTGTAGTCTATACAACCCAGTATTTGACAACTATATGTGCCCAACCTTAGATACAAACACATGTTTATATTTCTAAAGTTGTATTCCCTCCAATTTTGAGTTAAGCTTCAGTCTACTTTCTTTCCATACGGTCATCACCAAGCGATGCTATAAGATTTAATCATATTGCCATGGAGAAGACCAGGCATTTGGCCTTCATGTTGGCTTTAGATTGATGGAAAAAGGGAAAATTTGTAGTGATGTTTCCCTTCAGTGCTGCTACCATACGCATACTAGCTGCGATTTACCTGAAGCTTGTGACGACTGAAGCAAGTGTTTCTCATTAACAACCTCAGCATTAGCTCTGTGTGATAATGTGTGATTTCTTGATTTTATTTATTATGCTATCTAAGATGCCAATAAGGCAATAGAGAGTTATGTCAGAAGTAACTTCCAAAAAGTACTATGTTATAGGTGAAATATGTATCCAGTTCAAAAGTACCATTACTAGCTATTATATTAAACAGACAAATATCCTGTGTAAACTGGACAGTCCTTGTGCTCTTCATACCACCTAAGGGTGAACTAGATAACAGAGTGATATCTTAGACGCCTTATTCATTTCATTCTCTTTCTTTATTTGCCAATGTAAGACTTAATTATGCTTTCCTGACTATGTCAGCGTTAGTACTGCAAATGGATATGCTAAGGTAAATCTTTGTTATATACGATGTGCTTCTATTGACATGCTTAGATTGTTTCCATAATTTAAAGAGCATGCATATGAATGGATTTTAAATAGGTATGTATCTACGTTGGAGTGCTAATGGTATCCCTGTATGGGCTGGAACAAAAATAGATAGATTAGTAAATCCAAATATTGCTCTGTGTTATCGTTTTCTTCAGCAGGCTAAGTGTCAATGCCCATGTGCATCTAATTTCAATGCCAGTGTACATAGGTTACTGACAAAATACAGTTATTAGTCCCTGGTTATCTCTCTCATATTTGTTATTGTGCACAACTACAATAAACTTCATTGCTCTTGTGATCTTATGGAAACCACTAATTTGCAGCCAGAATATGAAAAACATTGATTCTTAGTTTCTTATTGATATGTTTATATTTGCCTCTGCAAATTACAGTACTAAATTAGTTAACCAAAAGGAAACAACTTCCAGTCCAAAAACTTTCCCATTCTGAGTTGCCTCGATTTTCCATGTCATAAGAAATTAAGTGAGGGCATTCATGTTTGGTTAGTATTATTGTCGCTCTTTTGCGTACCTTCGCTTTCATATTAGTTCCCCCTTTTTAGGTTTATATGAACAATATGATTTTATTGCTTTTGCAGCGTGCAACGTCAACAACATGTCTAATTCCGTGTAACATTAACATCTCTAATTCGGTAAGTATATGCCTATTATTTACCTGTGCTTCTCACCTTTTTTTTTGAATTTTGCAGTAAGAAAAATAGAACTCGGTGCCTCTTACAGCCTGACAGGCTGGACAGTGGACATGTAGAGAAGATTACTATGGACATGGATAAACAAAGGATACATTAGAGACATCATATGTTTTTTTTCAAGATGATCATTTGTTCTTATTATTTTCATGCACCGATTTAACATGTATGTTTAGAACTTTAGATATCCCAATACGTCATGTATGGTTTGCCTACAGATACTTCTTTTTATTCAATTTGCATTTTTTTTGCGGTTCTTTTACATATATGGCTGGCCATGTCGTCCGTTTCCAATATTTTTGGTCTGCTGCACATGAAACCATCTGGACTCTAATCAGCAATTAGCTAAAAAATTCTTTACGCTTTTCGCAGCCTTCTATTGTGTTTAGTTTCAGCTTGGATTGGGACGGGCGCAGCGGAGCAAGCCTCCCGTCCTAGTAACTCCATGCCCACGCGTAGCGGAGCGCGCGTGACGTCCTAGTAATATTGAAGTATGGAGCATTTCCATGGCCCTTCCCTTTCTGACGTGCCATTTGAGTTAGAGCTGCGTGTTCAGTCACTGAACCCAAGAGAAATTGGAACAAGGAGCGTATTCGTGGATCATCGCTCTCTCCCATGCTGTACGAGTTAGCAGACCAACTAATCTAGGCTCGTGGAAGTCCAATCCCAATATAACAATTATAACGTGTGACGTGATCATTAGATAAGTCTCTAAGCCTAGCTCCTATGCCCATATACAGATAAAACAGACATGGTAGATACTCTCTCAGTCCCTAGATGATAGTCGCCACGATTTGCATACCGATAATTTTGATTCGATTTATAGAAAATGCGTGCAACATTTTTATCTTCAAATAAATTTATTAAAAAACTAGATTCAAATATCTATCCAATGATACTAATTATGTATCATAAATATTAATATTTTTTAATATATATTTAGTCAAAGTTATTTCTCGGTAAGCGAAAACGACAGACATTTAGGGATGGAGGGAGTAGTTTGATTCCAAGTTAAAATTGGCACGTATGACACAATCGTTGTATAAATCTCTGAGTCGCAAGTTGTCCAAGTGACCGTGCAACAAGCTATATGTTCCGTTGCAACAAACTTCCTCTAGCTAACTTACAATTTTAGTTTCCTCAGAAGCTTCTCTAGCGTCACCTTGTTCCTTATGGAGATGTTTCTATCGTTGAAGTTTCGGTGCAATGGTCCGGTTTGCCAGCTTCTCTAGCCACTTGGTAGGATACTCAAGACAAAGCGACAATTTTCTCATGTGCACCTGCTTGGTGACGAGCAGATTCTCAAGGGGTCTTGAGTGTTACCAACCCGTGCACAAGCCTAGAGGAGTCTAGTGACCAACTTAGGGCAGCTCAGAGTAAGATATGGGCCTAGCCCGACAAGTGGATGTTCAGGTCACAGATGAGTGAAGTACCTGGCATGTGTTGCATATAAGGGTCTCTTTGGCAGAGCTCTGACTTGTAAAACAACGACTCTGGCTCTAGCTTCTCTAAAAAAGCCATGTTCGATTGGTTTGGGCCGGACTCTATGTGCAGAACAAAATGGGCTTTACCTGTTTTTGGCTTGAGAAGATGTTTGTTTCACATTTGTTTAGCATGGCATTTGATTGTGCCAGTGGAGAAAGCCAAAGGAAAAGCCCTGCCAAAGAGGCACAAAGAGTTGTAACCTGCTCTTGCATGAGCATGACAAATCCTATAACAGCAGTGCTAGCGCCCGGACATCCGGACGCACGCCGTGCTGCACTCCCGTTTCCTACGCTCGGGCCAGCATGCCCCTGCCCGAGCCTGCATTTCACGTGCCCAAGCAGGACCCGCTTTGCCGGAACGACGCCTGCGCCGCCAGACCACGCGCAGGGACCGCTCACGCTCCCTCTGTTTCTCATGCGTATTGCAATATGTGCAACACTTGATCTACTTTTTGCAACATCCAGATGAAACACTTGCAACATTCATCTGAAACAGCTGAAACATTTGCAACATATGACTGAAACACTTGCAAAACACTAGAAAAAACTTGAAAACATGTGTGTAGCGCTCTTGCATGAGCATGACAAATCCTATAACGGCAGTGCTAGCGCCCGAACGTCCGGATGCACACCCGCACTACACTCTCGTTTCCCACGCTCGGGGTAGCACGTGAAAGGTCCTTGTTTGGTTTTGGTAATTGAGTGACAACCTTAGGTGGACTAATATGTGTTTGAGTGAGATACACAGGTGATTAGTCCACAAAAGTACATGTATGTGAGCAACATATGCCATAATGTTGAAGATGGCTCGGAGATGTTGCAAAGCTCACACATGTGATGATGAAGGAGCTCATTGCACATGAGACATGACATTGAGTCATGTGATCAAGGTGGAGAAGATCAAGACATGACTTGGCTCGACAGACCGGTTGCAAGTGTGAAGGGCACGTTGAGTGATGACTTGGCACCGATGGACCGAAGCAACGGTGAAGAATAAGTGAAGTCAAGATCGATGAACCAATATGGTCACGTGATTTGATCATGTCGGTGCATGTATTGCATCGACATTGGAGGAGATAAAATAGAATGCGTAAGGCAAATGTATAACCTAGGGCATTTCATTTTATCGGTCATAGGTGTGTAGAGAACTTGATGACCGGGTTTAGGATAGATAGTCGTACTTGTTTACACCAAAATTTAGGGAGAAGAATGCGGAAACTCAAAGCTTCCAAGATTGTATCATCAAGGAATATATTGCATAAGGATCGATATCAGCTGGTTTAGATGCGGTACTGGAATCAGCTCTCTTCGGATGATGTCAGCAGATAACGTCAATAAGCTACGGTTGACGTCGGGAGAAATATGTCGGACTCTAAAAAAGAGAAAGATTAGGGTCCAAGTTATCTTAAGTTAAGAATGTTTTCTCTTATACTAAAAATTATAATGAGTCATATTTGAGTAGGATTCATGCTTAGGTTCCGGGTATAAATATTGGACCTCGGCTATTATAAAGGACATCCAATCAATCAATACCAATTACTTTTTTGGCTTCATGCCAACCCTTAGGAGTAGGAGTAGTGTAGATCTAGGTGAGTTCTTCAACAAGTAGGGCTTCATCGGTCCGACTTGTCTGTAAGTACCGTCATGGCTTATACTTCTGTTTGTAAGGATGCATCGGTCCGGCCGATCTCTTACGAGCTCTAGTATAAGCTAGTTATCGATCCTTATCTAGTTCAAGTATGGCTGCATCGGTTAAGTTCGACCTCCACTGCTTGAATTAGACTACGGTCAAGTTATCGGCTCTACTTAAGGGTGGTATCCTTCGGGTAGATTCATTAAGTTACCAATCTTGCTGATGTTCTTATTGTCATTAGTTTCAGCAACATTAACCTGTCCGATTGAGATCGATCTAGATTGGCCTTACACCTTTTTAGTCCATCGTTTATTCTGTCACATTACGATGATTCTTACTTTAAACGACGGATCATGTTTTATCGGCTGTTCTACTTCGATCTTGATCGTGCGTAGTACACGGTTAAGGCATGCCTGATCTTGAGAAGGTTTACCGGCTAGTTGAATCTAGTCTATAGCTCGCTATTATGGATATAACGATCCGATCGATCCCTACTATTAGTACTTTAGATCGGAGTATGCTGGTTGGTAGATTTGCTTTTGACTAGGTATGACCCTGGTTGTTTGCTATGCCTGCATCGGATATTTCAGCCGATCGCCTGTACTTTAACGCTTATAGTGTGTCTTCATGATTCTGTTAAATGTGAATATATCTGTTTGCTTTGAAAGGTTTAATCTGTTATCTTTATTATGGCTGTCATCGATCCGGTTGAACCCCACCGTTAAAGATAATAGATTAGATTTGATGAGTTTATAAATCTATTCGTATTAAATAGTCGACTGTTCTCATGCTATGATTCTTTTTCTACCAGAATCGGCTATTTTAGCCGATTCGCTTGTGCTTTCACACATATAGCATGTCTTTCAGAAACCTATCAACGTTATAGATGGTTTTATGGATTTTTGGCTTTAGTTTATTGTTATCATCATAGCTGCATCAATCCGGTTGAACCTCATTGTTGATGGTAACAGATTAGATTCAGAGCGTTTATTGATCTATTTATACTAGACAGTCGATTTTGTTCGCATGTTATATCCTTTCTCGTTAAACTTATCAACTCAATGCTTTACACCGGTTATATTTATCTAGCTGATGATGTTACTTATATCTAGGCATGTTGCATTCGCTATTATAAAATCAATCATGACCCATGAGTGTTATAGTCTTTAAGAGTCGATTTCTTCTTGTATCGGCTATTTAGTCGATTTTCCCGTCTGGCTGCTCCTGAGGTGGCACACTTGGAATTGTTTGGGCAAAACCAGCATGTTCCATCTTAAATTACTGATAAACTTTCCCTCCTTGTTAATTGCAGGTCAAATTGACTGGCACGCTCTCGGGAAATTCGTAGAGTCGACTGGTCCTGCGGTGAAGCCAAGCGGATCTCTAGCCTTGCTCCATCAAGCAGATCCTTTCGGCTTGCTGTGTGTTGACATTTTTGTGCCGACACACGTTCTGGCACGCTCGGTGGGACACCACAATCGTTATGGCAACTCACAACAACAGGGACATCCTTATGGTGCCTTATGAAGACCTACCTGATGAGGATAAAGATGTTATCAACAAAGCTATAGAAGAATTCTAGAACAAGTGTTTGTTGTCCTACACCATGACACGTGATAATAAAGTTGCTTAGAAATATCCACTACCAAGAGTTTTGATGCATGAACAGTCAGATGCAGACGAAGCTGATGATAGGCGTTTCTTTGTAGATGCTGTAAACAAATCTATTAATGATGCCATGTTGCACCATAATACAGCTTTCTTGAACACATTCCACAATACCATGAAAGAGGTGTTTCATGGATTTCTAATTGATCAGGTTGGGCCGGCTTATTACAACATTCCACATCCGTTGACTCAGGGGACTAATCAAGCCGGCACTAGCCATCAAGAAGCAACACTGACTGGTAATGATGATGTCCAGGTAGTTCAGAGCTCATCTGAGCAAGTTCAAGGCACCACAACTAATCAAATACAAAATAATCCTGGATCTGCAGTGTAGTATGTGCAACAACCGACAGGACAAGTTCAGAATCAAATGGTTAATTTTGGCACATCAGGCCAAATACTATCGTCGGCTCAAAAAATAGCGCCATCAGTTCAAAGGATTCGTAGAGGTACAAATCCCAGCATTTAGAACTAGAGACTTCAAGCAGCAAACCAGCAAAGGATTCAACAGATAGAGATTCCACAAGGGTATCATTATGGCACATATTACAATACCCTTCATATGACTCCAAATCTAGGGTATTAGCGTACCTGAAATTTTAATCCGCAGATGGGTCAACAATTGTAGAGAAATACAGATTCAAATGCTGATGAGTTGTTGCTTAGAGTGACCAAGATGATGAATAATCAGTTCGGTTTGAAACCAAAAGGGCAGACCTTTTTGTACAAACGTCCATATCCAGAGTAGTATGATTTGATCGCTCTTCCTATAAATTACAGGCTCCCGGAATTTGCTAAGTTCACTGGCTAAGATAACACAAACACGATAGAGCATGTCAGTTGGTATCTTACATAGTTGGGCAAAGTATCCATTGAAGAAGCTCATCGAGTTTGTTTCTTCTCCTTGTCCCTGTCAAGACCAGCCTTCACTTGATTTTCATCATTGCCAGTTAATTCCATTACCAATTGGGCTGACCTAGAGAAAAAATTTCATACATATTTCTATACTAGGGCAGGAGAAAAGAAAATCATAGATTTGATGATCATAACGTAGAGAACTAATGAATCGGGTGCCGAGTTTCTTCAGAGGTTTCGAGAAACCAGGAATTTGTGCTTTTCATTGAACCTGACTGATGATCAGCTAGCTGCTTTGGTCATTCAAGGAATGTTGCCAACATGGAGGAAGAAACTACTTGGGCAAGAGTTTGACAATATAGGTCAGTTGACTCAATGAGTGACAACACTCAGTAGCCAATTCCAGAATATACGCAGAGATACCCGATTCCAGAAGAATGCCGCAATTGCTAAAGCTTATGACCCATACTCAGTTGACGACGACGAGGAGGACGATGAAGAAGAGGTTGCTATGGCCGAATGGAATTAGGGTAAGAAGACAATGATAGTGCCAAATCCTTGGGAAAAAGAGGTTGAAGAGAGCTATGATTTTGACGTTACAAAATCAGACAAACTCTTCGATTTCTTGCTTGAGAGAGGACATATCAAGTTGCCCGCCAATTATGTTATGTTACCTCCTGGTCAGTTGAAGAATAAGAAGTTCTGCAAATTTCATAATGCTACTTCTCATTCTACCAACGAGTGCAAAATTTTCCAACAACATATATAGAGGGCTATTCAGCAAGAAAGGCTTAAATTTGATACATCTCGGAAGATGAAAGTTGATGATAATCCTTTCCCAAGAGATCAGAACATGATTGATGCTAAGTTGCTCAAAGGGAAGACTAAAGTCCTAACATCAACTAAGGCCAAAGAAACTAGAACTGTTGATCCAGAAATGCAAATATCGTCTAATGAATATAGGGAGATTAAAAGGCGTCGTGACCAACATAAGAGTCGATATGAGAAGGGGAGACGTCAAGGGATGGGGCGATAAGGCCGCGTGTCACATCTCGAATTTTGTTAAATAAGTGGCAGCGATAGAAGGAAAAGGATTATTAGCATTGGTTAGAAGAAAAAGAATACCAGCGTCAACAAGAAGAGGAGAGGTATGAAAGAAAGCAAGCTGAATCACATTGGAATTGTCCTTTCTTTAGACATTGTTGGAATGAAGGTTTGAAATTGCCTACTAGAAATAATTGCCTAGAGTGCAGTGAGTAATATTGGGAGTTTACGCAATCTTAAGCCAACCGCTGGTCTATCCATGCTCGACATGAGTATGATCATAATAATATGGGTTGGCGCTTAAAAAAATAGAAGTGTTCTTGATCGGCTTGGGAAACGAGTTGTTGATCAAAACTAGGGCTAATTATGGAGAAGAAGATAGTGAGGAAGAGTATGTTTGGTAAAAAGGGCAATGGTGTCCAGGAGGTTTGACAAGATGCTAGAAAAGAAAGGTACAACGCCTAAGGAACAGAGAACTAGAATAGGCTCAGACATCTAGTAGACCTCAAGTGTGGCGTGCTAAACAAACAGCCGATAGGGGTTAACCATCAGCTAATATTCAGATGGCTTTTCTATTACCGTCAGAATTCAGAGCTCTAGCAGATCAAGAAGTCTATTTAGATTTTGATAAATTGGAGTATGAGGAGATAGTTGCCAAGTTGATAGTTATACAGCAAGCTATATTCGATAAGCCAGTCAAGCATCGGCACTTAAAAGCTTTATATGTAAAAGGTTTCATTGATGGGAAGCCAATGAGCAAAATGTTGGTGGATGGAAGTGCTTATGTTAATCTTATGCCTTATACTACTTTTCACAAGCTTGGCAAGGGACTAGGTAATTTGATTGAGACCGATATAATGCTTAAGGATTTTAGGGGTAATGCATCAAAGACCAGGGGGCAATGAACGTTGAATTAACAATCGAAAGTAAGACTTTGCTCACCACATTATTCATCATTGATGGAAAGGGTTCATACAGTTTACTCCTTGGTCGTGATTGGATTCATGCAATTTGTTGTGTACCATCGACTATGCATCAATGTTTGATTCAGTGGCATGGAGATGATGTTGAGCTGGTTCACGCTGATGATTCTGTAAGTATCGCAACAGCTGATCCAATGTATTGGGAACTGAAAGACTTCGAGTGTTTTTCTGGCAAGCTATGGGAAGGAGGCTTCATTAAGATCAATGAATGAAAGCCAATAGCCGATCCAAGCAGTCGGCTCTAAGAGTTTATTTTAATGGATAATCCAATAGATGGTACAGATGGTAAACTAGGACATGACTTTACATCGGTGATGAATTAGAAGAGATAGATATTGGTTTTGGAGATAGACCTAGGCCGACGTATGTAAGTGCTAGGTTGGATCCTGAGTATAAGCAAGAGTTGGTGGATTTATGGAGGGAATTTAGAGATTGTTTTGCTTGGAAATACTATGAGATGCCTGGTCTAGATCGATCAATTGTTGAACATCGTTACCAATCAAACCTAGATATCGACCGTTTAAACAAGCTTCGAGGAGATTTAATCCAAATGTTCTTGATGATATCAAAAAGGAGGCTGAGAGATTACTAGAAGCAAAATTTATCCGACCATACCGATATGCAGAGTGGATATCGAATGTTGTTCCTGTGTATAAGAAAAATGGAAAGTTAAGAGTTTGCATCGATTTTAGAGATCTGAACAAGGCTACACCCATAGATGGTTATCCGATGCCGATAGCCGATAGCCGATATGTTGGTGGATGCAGCAGCCGGGCACAAGGTTATTAGTTTTATGGACGGTAATGTAGGATACAATCAAATTTTTATGGCTGAGGAAGACTTAACAAAAACAGGTTTTAGGTGCCCTGGCGCAATCAGTTTATTTGAATGGGTTGTGATGACTTTTGATTTGAAGAATACCGGTGCAACTTATCAGAGGACGATGTATTATATTTTCATAAGTTGATCGGTAGGGTTGTTGAAATCTACATTGATGATGTGATGGTAACATCTAAAGGGTACAAGGAACATCTAGCTGATTTGCGAGAGACTTTGGAGTGCACAAGAAAACATGGTTTAAAGATGAATCCCAATAAGTGTGCCTTTGGAGTATCAGCTGGACAATTTTTGGGTTTTATGGTCCATGAGAGAGTAATCGAAATTGGTCAAAAAAGTATGAAAGCAATTGATGAGGCAGTGCCCTCGACTACTAAAATAGAGTTACAATCTTTGCTTGGTAAGATTAATTTTATTAGGAGGTTTATTTTAAATTTGTCAGAAAAAATTCTGCCGTTTTCTCCCTTGTTGAAGTTGAAAAATGATCAAGAATTTAAGTGGGGTGACGTGCAACAAAAGGCGTTTGTGGAGATAAAAGAATATATGAAATGTCCACCGGTGCTGGTCCCTCAGCAAGGTATGACTTTTAAGTTGTACGTGTCAGCCAATGACCAAATGATTAGATTGGCTTTAATGCAAGAGTTTGAAGGAAAAGAATGAGTTGTTTTCTATCTAAGCAGAAGGCTTTTGGATCTAGAAACAAGATATTCTCCTATTGAAAAGTTGTGCTTGTGCTTATATTTCTCTTGCACTAAGTTGCAACATTACTTGTTATCGGCTGAGTGTACGCTTGTTTCCAAGGCTGATGTGATCAAGCACATGTTATCAATGTCGATATTAAATGGGAGAATGGGGAAATGGATTCTTGCATTGTCGGAATTTGACTTGAGGTACGAATTGGCTAAAGCAATCAAAGGGCAAGTAATGGCTGATTTTGTCACTCAGCATCATAAACCGAGTATTGGCTTTACAGAGCTGATACCTTGGACTCTATTCTTTGATGGATCATCATGCAAGCAAGGTGGTGGCATTGGTATTGTTATTGTTTCACCTCGGGGGTAAGTTTTGAGTTTGTTTTTCCAACTAAACCAATGACTACCAACAATCAAGCAGAATATGAAGCCATTATTAAGGGACTTCAACTTCTTCAGGAAGTAAAGGCCGAGTCAATTGAAGTATTTGGAGATTCACAGTTAATTATTAATAAGTTGATCGGCTTATATGAATGTAAAGATGATATTCTAGGGGATACTGTGATGAATTCTCGAGGTTACTCAAAGAGTTTCCTCATATTTCTCTTCAGCATGTTCCGAGAGCACAAAATCAAGAGGCTAATCGGTTAGCTCAACGTGCGTCAGGTTATCGAGTGTTTCAAGAGATCTTAAGTAGTGAAGCCGTGACTAATGATTGGAGAGTGGAAATAGCCGATTACCTTAAGAATCCATCACAGAAGGTTACTAGGAAGCTAAGGTATAAATCAGCTAAGTATGTTTTGCTAGATGATCAACTGTATTACAAGACAGTCGATGGGGTGTTGTTTAAATGCTTAAATCAAGAAGAAGCTAAAGTGTTGATGGGTGAAGTACATGAAGGGATATGTGGAGCTCATCAATCGGCTTATAAGATGAAATTGATCATTCGTAGGACTGGATATTTTTGGCCAACAATACTAGAAGATAGTTTTGAATATTATAAGGGATGTCAGGATTGTCAACATTTTGGTAATATTCAGAAATCGTCGGCATCGGCTATGAATCCAATAATCAAACCATGGCCATTTTGAGGTTGGGGAATTGATTTAGTTGGTTAGATTTTTCGCCTTCAAGTAAAGGACATAAGTTTATATTGGTAGCAATAGATTACTTCACTAAGTAGGTTGAGGCAATTCCTTTGAAGACGGTAACCTCAAAAAACATGGTTGATTTTGTCAAGGAGCATATTGTGTATCGTTTTGGGATTCCTCAAACCATCACTACTGATCAGGGGACAATGTTCACATTAGAAGAGTTCAGAGATTTTGCACCAAGTATGGGAATTAAGTTATTAAATTCTTCTCCTTACTATGCTCAGGCTAATGGCCAAGCAGAGGCGTCCAATCAAATTATGTTTAAGCTGATCAAGAAAAAGATCGAAGAATAGCCAAGGAAGTGGTATTCAACGCTTAATGAGACATTATGGGCATATAGGATGGCCTGACATGGATCGATTAAAGCGTCACCTTATGAACTTGTGTATGGTCATAACACAGTGCTTCCTTGGGAGATTCAAACTGGATCGAGGCGTGTCATATTACAAAATGATTTGTTAGCCAAAGTTTTCAAGAATCTTATGATGGATGACTTAGAAGACTTAAGTTGCCATTGGCTACGTGCTCTTGAGAATATCAAAGCCAATAAGCTAAGGATTACGAAGTATTACAATAAGAAGGTCAGGAGCAAACAATTTTCTGAAGGAGACTTGGTCTGAAAGGTGAAATTACCGATCGGGTCAAGAGATAGCAAGTTCGGCAAGTGGTCGCCTAATTGGGAAGGACCTTATCGGATTAATCGTTGTGCTGCTAGCAATGCTTATATTTTGGAAACACTAGGAGGAGAAGAGGAGTTTGATAGAGCAATCAATGGAAAGTATCTGAAGAAATATTATCCTAGCATTTGGATTAATACTTGATAGCCGATTTGTTCACTCATCGGCTCTAATAGCCGGTACCAGAAGGGTATCGCCTCTAGTTCAAAAATGGACCTAAAGGGGTAAAAGCCAATACGATATGTATCGCCTATAGAGCAAAAACAAACACAGAGACGATCATGATGTATACAAAAATGTTGCAGGAAGTTCACTAAGACGTGTATTTCATTCATTGATCAGTTACAAGCTAATCGAACACCCTATTTACAATGTCCTGAGCTGAAGCGATGTCCACGATGGCCGCTGCGGTGTCTTCAAAGTCCTCGATTAGGTCCTCATGCGTGCTAGAGTCATCGCCCATCGGAAAGCCCGGCTCCATGGTGTGGAGATCATGCCCGGTCTAGACCTACATCGCTGCTAGAGCCATTGCCGTGCCGTGATGAACACCGTGGAGGGCGATCTACCGAACGCGTGTCGGGATGTCCTGCAGATGGTTGTTGAGAAGAGGGCCCCAGGCATTGACAGCCACCATAGCCACATTCGCCGCTAGTTGGAGGTTCTCCAACTGCACCATCAAGGCTGGAAAGTCACAGAAACAAAGGAGCTATCAAGACAAAGACAATGGAAATTGAAACAAAGGTTTTCATGGAGTTCCTCTTACCTACCACCATGGCATCGGACTCAGCCAATCGCACCCGAGCAGTGTTGGTTTCTTCCTTGGTGGCAAAGAGGGTGGCTTAAGAAGCCTCGAGGTGGCTCTCAAGCTGACCGTTCTCCCAAGTTACCTCGGAATAACGGTCCTTGGTCACCCTCCACTCCTAGAGGAAACGTCGGGTGTCATCACCATTGTAGGAGTCAGAGGAGTCCGATGATGAGTCCGACTCGGCAGTAGCAGATGTAGTAGTAGAAGGCCCACCGGTCCTGAGAGGAAGCGACCGGAGGCTATCATTGAGGATGAGCCTGCAGATGCATTAGTAGATGATTCTCACTATAGATAGGGGCATTTAGTCTTACCTCATGCGGCGGAGTCACTAGCTGACCGGGACTTCTTTCTCCAGAAGATCTGCTGCGCGCTTACCACGATGATCTTCTCCTGCCATGGATGTTGTCCTAGATCGTGGAAGAAGAAGGGAAATTGCTACGGGGTTTGTGAAGGTGGAAAAGTATAGAGAGCGGAGGCGATTGCAGGTGTAGATGTGCTTGAAGCCAGAGCCCTTAGCCAGTGTTTATAGCCATGGAGACGGGATGCTCGATATCTTAGAATATGCAAAGGCAAGCCCAATTAATGGAAGAGGGGGCGTTGTTCTGCTAGTACCGAGGGAAAATGCAGCAATTAATGACCGGGGAGGAATTTGAAGAGTTTTTACCATGAGAGCCATTTTAGATTTAATCGAGTCAGATCGAATCACAAGTTGAAATCGGCTAATCCAAAACGGCTATTCTACTAAACCTCGAGGAGACACGAAACATGCCAGATAACTGCTTACAAATTGGTACATGGGACATAAGTACAGGGCAAAAGAGAAGTCACTTAAAATGAAGAGATTGTTTGCTAGCTTGTCCTATTACAAACTAAAGGCCAGGGAACACTTTGTTCACTATGTCTTCGGCCTGGGAAGCAAGGGCTATGGAGTTGGCGGTGTTGAATAAGTCCTTGACCAGGTGCTCATGGTCCTCAGGGTGTTCAGTGGCTTGGAAACCATGGGAAGAAGTCGAAGCTCGTGGCCAGAGCGAGCTTGCGCAACAGCCAATGCCATGGCAGCACCATGATGAACACCATGAAGGGCTACCTCTCTGACGTGGTTTGGGATGTCATACAGGCGAACCACCAGCATGGCACCCCTGGCATTGATGAATCCTACCGCATACTCTACAACTGATTGAAGGCTTTCCAACTGGGCTGATAGGTCTAGAAAGATTCGAGGGAGGGATAATCAAGATCTTGAAGACAAAACTAAGAAAAATAGAAAATTGTTGTGGACATCTCACCCATGATTCTGGCCTTGCCTCGGCCAACCTCGCTTGAGTGGAGTTAGCCCCATGTTCCAAGATGGTGAGAGTGTCCTGCAGCAAGTTCAGATGAAGGTCCATCCGCCCAAGATCACGGGTTGCATCCTCCTGATGATGAAGACGCTGGCGTGGTGGCACAGACTCATCAAGGGCCTCTTCAGCAGACCTCTTGCCATTCTCTATGCCTTCGAGCCTATTGAAAAGCAAATCACACCAAAGACACAGAAGGTTTGAGACAAAGAAGGTTGTTTTTTGATCCATAGCCATGGCCCATATATATAGCCCAGGAGGTGAGAAGATAGGATTCGTCGGGGTTATGAAATTGAAGTCATTAGGGAACAAATCATGAAAAAACAATGGATTCGAACTTATTGCTTCCCATAATTACAAGATACCATGGGATTGATACAAAAGGTTTACATTAACTGACGATCAACCCACTAAGACTTCTTTGGATTGAAGGGAGTCTGGATCCCCACAAGGCCAAAGGTCATCATGAACCGAGTCATATCGGCCCACTGATAGAAGTGGCATCAGGGGAGAGAAAAGGCTGCTTGCTAAAAAGATGCCCATATATCCAACCGATTTCTATATGGCTGGGAAACCATGGGAAAGAAGTCTGTGGTTTCCCCCGATGAGCATTTGATAGAGTGAACAAGGGAAAGGTGTCCACACATTTTAACCCTTGCAAACACTAGAACAACTCTACGATCATGGTGAGAAAACTCAGGTGATGTCACAAGAATTCTTCTAACCGCAGCAGCTAATCCTCTTGCTCGATAAGGCGCTAAAATGAGCGA
Organism: Miscanthus lutarioriparius; assembly: GCA_904845875.1. NCBI lineage: Eukaryota > Viridiplantae > Streptophyta > Magnoliopsida > Poales > Poaceae > Miscanthus > Miscanthus lutarioriparius. The sequence continues at coordinate 6,459,438 of CAJGYO010000015.1, forward strand.
CACAATCACCCTATGCACAAGAATTCTTCTAACCACTCAAGACCCTCATAGCAAGGAATTAGACCATGGAGGGTCTGGCAGAGCCAAGGGCACTCGAGGAGGCAAGCAGAAGGGAAACATAACTGAGTTGTTGGGTTGCTCTTGCCAGAGTCGGATAGACATTTATAGTCGCTCTGGAAGGATAGATCCAAGCGTCTGTGAAGCAATAGTGCTCTCGTGAAGCCTTGAGGTATGAGCTAGGCAAGGACATTGGTGAAGGTGACGGATAGTAGGACTCAGATAAAGATTCTCTAACCATGACTATGGACCCATCGGGGGTACAGACGTGGTAATTTTGGAATAAAATTACTTTTATCCTAAAATTTTGGGGCATGTGTTTACACCAAAATTTGGGGAGAAGAACGCGGGAACTCGAAGCTTCCAAGATTGTGTCATCAAGGAATCGATTGCATAAGGATCGATATTAGCTGGTTCAGATGCGGTACTGGGATCGGCTCTCTTCAGATGATGTCAGCAGATAACGTCAATAAGCTACGGTTGGCGTCGGGAGAAACATAACGGACTTTACAAAAAGGGAAAGATTAGGGTCCAAGTTATCTTAAATTAGGATGTTTTCTCTTATACTAAAAATTGTAATGAGTCGTATTTGAGTAGGATTCACACTTAGGTTCCGAGTATAAATATTGGACCCCAGCTATTATAAAGGACATCCAATCAATCAATACCAATTACTTTTTTGGTTTCACGCCAACCCTTAAGAGTAGGAGTAGTGTAGATCTCGGTGAGTTCTTCAACAAGCAGGGCTGCATCGGTCCGACCGACCTTCGGCTTGTCTGTAAGTACCATCATGGCTTATACTTCTATTTGTAAGGCTGCATCGGTCTGGTCGACCTCTTACGAGCTCTAGTATAAGCTAGTTATCGATCCTTATCTAGTTCAAGTATGGCTGCATCGGTTAAGTTCGACCTTCACTGCTCGAATTAGACTAAGGTCAAGTTATTGGCTCTACTTAAGGGTGGCATCCTTCGGGTAGATTCATTAAGTTACCGATCTTGCTTATGATCTTATCGTCAATAGTTTCAGCAACATCAACCTGCCCAATCGAGATCGATCTAGATCTGTCTTACACCCTTTTAGTCCATCGTTTGTTCTGTCACATTGCAATGATTCTTACTTTAAACGATGGATTATGTTTTATCGGCTGTTCTACTTCGATCTTGATCGTGCATAGTACGCGGTTAAGGCATGCCTGATCTTGAGAAGGTTTACCGGCTAGTTGAATCTGGTCTATAGCTCGTTATTATGGATGTAACGATCCGGTCGATCCCCACTGTTAGTACTTTAGATCAGAGTTTGCTGGTTGGTAGATTTGCTTTCGACTAGGCATGACCCTGGCTGTTTTCTGTGCCTGTATTGGCTATTTCAGCCAATCGCCTATACTTTAACACTTATAGTGTGTCTGCATGATTCTGTTAAATGTGAATAGATCTATTTGCTTTGAAAGGTTTAATCTGTTATCTTTATTATGGCTGCCATCGACCCGGTCGAACCCCACTGTTAAAGATAATAGATTAAATTCGATGAGTTTATAAATATGTTCGTATTAAATAGTCGATTGTTCTCATGCTATGATCCTTTTTCTACCTGAATCGGCTATTTTAACCGATTCGCCTGTGCTTTCACACATATAGCATGTCTTTCAGAAACCTGTCAACGTATAGATGGTTTTATGGATTCTTTGGATTTAGTTTGTTGTTATTGTCATAGCTGCATCGTTCTGGTCGAACCTCACTGTTGATGGTAACAGATTAGATTCAGAGCGTTTATAGATCCATTTATACTAGACAGTCGATTTTATTCGTATGTTATATCCTTTCTCGTTAAACTTATCAGCTCAATGCTTTACATCGGTTATATTTATCTAGCTGATGATGTTACTTATATCTGGGCATGTTGCATTCGCTATTATAAAATCAATCATGACTCACGAGTGTTACAGTCTTTAACAGTTGATTTCTTCTCGTATCAACTATTTAGTCGATTTTCCCGTCTAGCTGCTCCCGAAGCGGCACACTTAGAACTGTTTGGCCAAAATTGGCATGTTCCACCTTAAATTACTGATAAACTTTCTCTCCTTATCAATTGCAGGTCAAATTAACTGGCACACCCTCAGGAAATTTGTAGGGTCGACTGGTCCTGCGGTGAAGCCAAGCGGATCTCTAGCCTTGCTCCATCAAGCAGATCCTTCTGGCTTGCTGCGTGTTGACATTTTTGTGTCGACAGTACTATTATGTGGGGCAAACTTGTTTGCATATTAGTCATCTAGTGCCACTCGAGTGATCTAAGTTTGCATCATTGCTAGGATCGAGTGGCGTGGCAAGTTGAGTGATTAACTCCTTAAAAAATGATTGTGAAAATGCTAACACACATACAAATGGTGATGCACACTTGGTGGTGTTGGCACATTTACAAAGGAGAAGAAGTTGGAGTTGAAACAAATCAACTCGGTGAAGAAACAGAGGCGAGGAAGTGTCACTATGAGTGATCGGACGCCGCCCTCGGTGGCACCTGCACGTTAGGTCAGTGCTGGCACTCGGCCGAGGGGCGTGAGTTTGTGATTGGATGCTAGCGCTGAAGATGACCTAACACGCATGAAGTGAGCTGGTCATTAGTGATGTACGATGATGTCTTGGCATGAGGAGCAGCAGTAACGTATGGCAGTCGGTGGAGGATCGTACTCAGGTGCTGCGTCAGGTCGTGGCCGAACTGACGCGTCCGGTTGTCGTTTGGCCCTATCGGGACCTCACTTGAGTCGACCTGACTCAGTGTGACATAGTGTCTAGTCATTATGAGATGGTGTGTCAGGTCAGTGTTGGTCAAGTGCTAGCTTGCACAATCTGACGCGCCGCAGCAGCGTAAGGTCGGGGCTCAGCGAGTCCGGTCATCACTTGACCGTTGGCGCGCGGCTGCCGACCGTTAGGATCGAACATGTGATGTTGAATGGCAGGGACATGTGGATGGCCAGGAGTGATCGAACGTAGGGCCTAGCGCGTCAGGTCATCCCGACCGGCATGTTCGGTTGCTGCGATTTCTGCGCAGTGAAGGGGTAACGGCTCTATTTGTTCATGGGGTTAGAAATAGAGCACTTGGGCGGCCTTTGGCTATCAGCTAAGCACCCTTGAGCCTTAGTGGCTTGTGTAGGTGTGCTTGAAAGCCCTCTAACTCACTCTTACTTGATAGTGTTCATCCGATTGAGTGAGTGAACGATTCTAGTGAGATTGCATCATGAGGTTGCATCGAGTGGTACTAGATGATCGTGTTGCAAGTGGTGGTGCTTGTTACTCTTGGAGGTTGCCACCTCCAAGATGGCTTGGTGGCATGTGACTCCATTGAAGCACGTGAGAAGGTTGTGCGGTGCTCTAGAGGAGGATTTGTGAGGGGGATTGTGCTCACCCCATGGGGATCGCGAAGAGCAAGTCTAGTTCAGCATGTCATTGAGCTACCCTCACTTTTGGGGTAGGTTCTTGTAGTGCCCGACATGCGGGCTTGACGGGTGATGCCAATTATTCACCGAACCACCAGGTGAGCGGTCAACACAACGGGGACGTAGCTTGGTGGCAACCAAGTGAACCTCGGAAGAAAAACACAAGCTTGTATTACTTTCATTTACATTGTGCTTGTGTAGTCGCTCTTGTGAATAGCTTAGCTTTAGTTGCTTGTGTCGGCACAAAATTTCGTCCCATGCCGAGGGCACACGAGCAAGCCGGAAGGGTCTGCTCGATGGAGCTAAAGATCCGCCTAGCTTCAACGCAGGGATTATCGATCCTGCACACTCCTCCCGAGACGTGCTAGTCAATTTGACCCTATAATTGACAAGGAGAGAAAGCTAATCAGTAATTTAAGGTGGAACATGCCGGTGTTACCAGACAGTCCCGAATGTGTGGCTCTAAGTGCCGATGTGGAAGGAAATCGACTAAATAGTCGATTCTAGCATACTCATAAGAATAAATCAGTTAAAGCTCATGGAAGGAAAATCGGTTATCACTCAGGATGAATATCGTTATTTAGACAAATATTAATCAATGACAATAGGATGTCAACAATAATCAGTTTATACTAAGCCAATGACTGCAAGTAACTGAATCCCTTTTTATATAAAAGAAGCAGCTCATCATCATTTAACCATTTAATAAAGATAAATCTAATGAACATATTAGATTTGTTCTATCGTTATAACCAGTGGGGCATGAGACAGAATCATGTAGGCCGTAGAAACAACGATAAATTTGACGACCCTAACTTATTACTAATATCAGTGGGGCACAAGACAGAATCATACAGGCCGTAATACAATAATAAGATCACAGGGCTAACACATCTTTCAACCTATCTTTACTTCAACGGTCTCGTGACGTGAACTGCATATGTGAAAGCACTCGATATCGGCTAAAACAGCCGATTCAGGCATAGCGCACAGTTAAAGTCATGCCCTATCAGGAACAGATCTACCAAGTAACGATCCCCACTCCACGGTGCTAACAGTGGGGTGTGAGGCAGAATCACATAGGCCGTGATAACGGGCCATGGAACGGTTTTCGTTAGCCAATAGATCTATTCAAGACCAGACATGCCTTAACCGCACACTATGCATGATCAAGATTGACATAAAATAGCCGATAAAATATAACTCATCATTTAAGATGTAGATTAGATTAGTTTAGATTAACAAACAATGGGTTAAATAAGATATAAGGCCGATCTAGATCAATCCCAATCGAGCGAAATGATATTGCTGTAATTAAATAAATAATGGAAGCAATAAGCAATATCGGTAACTTAATGAATCTATCCAAAGGACGCCACCCTTAGATAGAGCCGATAACTTGACCTTAATCTAGTTCGAGCAGTGGAGGTCGACCGGATCGATGTAGTCATACTTGAACTAAATAAGAGTCGATAACTAGCTTATACTAGAGTCACAGTGGAGGTCGACCGGATCAATGCAGCCGTACAAACAGAAGTATAAGCCATGACAGTACTTATAAACAAGCCGGAGGTTGGCCAGACCGATGCAGCCCTGCTCACTGAAGAACTCGCCGAGATCTACTCTACTCCTACTCCTAAGGGGTGGCGGAGCCGAAAAAAGTAAGGAACTTGTATTTGATTGATTGTGTGTCTTTACAATAGCCGGGGTTCAATATTTATACCTAGAGCCTAAACACGAATCCTACTCAAGTATGACTTGGTACAATCTTTGACATGAAGAAAATATTCCTATCTTAAGATAACTTGGACCCTAATCTTTCCCTTTTGTAGAGTCCAATATGTATCTCCCCGATGCCAGTCGTAGCTCATCATCGTTATCTGCTGACGTCATTCAAAGAGATCCGATTCTAGTGTCGTATCCAAACCAGCTGATATCGATCCTTATGCAATCGATTCCTTGATTGGCACAATCTTGGAAGCCTACGAGTTCCCGCGTTCTTCTCCCAAATTTTGGTGTAAACACATGCCCCCCAATTTTGGGATAAAATGATTTTATTCTAAAATTCTAGTTTATTGGTTTACCACGCCGCAACTGTTCTATCCTGAGATATACGCATGATTCCTGACTTTCCGGCCCGAGTCTTATATAACATCCCAATAGTATCTCTTCCAACTCACCCGACCAGTTTGCTTTCTCCTTCTTTCCCGAGCCAACTTTAACAGCCGACACCGTCATCGTCAAGGCCTCAAACCCTAGCAAATCCTCTGTTCTATCAAGCCGTCATCCAAGCGATCTTCGTCAGATTCAAACCTATTTCGGCTGTAATGGCGACCATCGACCATGTCCCTGAGGTATGCCTCCAAGTTTCCACTCTCCAAGCATCGGCCGCTACCTTGTATTTGTTTTCTTCTCAAACTTATTTCGTCCGATTTCTAGGAAATGAGGAATGAAATCTTGATTCCATCAACTATTGCTTCTAATATCTATTTTCTTGGGCCTATGGGTGACCCTAATCCATCTGATTTCATCTATCAAGAAACCAACCAAATCTCCTTCAAACATTCTATAGTAGATTTATCTTCCTAGAACACTAAGTCTCCCTTCAGAAATTGGCCCACAATGCCCAAGGGATGGAGAGACTGGTTTTGTAGGGTGTCCGAGAAAAAGGGTGAAGATTGGGAACTTTATGATTTGAATCAATGCTTGACTCTTTCGTTGTCTGGGATGGAGAGGAGAGACTCACTTCTGATTGCTGCATCTTATTTTTGGTCCACCGCCCTAAATGCCTTTGTATTTGGTCATGGCCCAATGACCATCATCCTGACCGATGTTTACATATTGACCGGCCGTAGAATCACTAGATCAATGCAGCCTTATCAGTACTTGAGTGCTGGCTCCAAGAAATTAGCCAAAATAGTAGACTATACAGGATGGGCTAGTTATATTCTAAACCACATTGGAGATGGATCAGCTATCAGCGAAAGGGAATACGTGGCCTCTAACATGTGGCTGGAAAGATTCATTTTCTGCGGGTCATCTTGTGTTCCAACCTACAATCACAAACTCATGCAGCACCTAGATTAGCAAGGATATCCCTCTTGAAAATCCTAAAGCTTTCATCTTCCTCTAATTTTGAAGAATGAACCAAAGCATATATCGGTAGCCCTTAGTGGTTAATACAAAGAAGGAAGAATCCAAGATTGCAAGGTCTGATCTCAGAAACCTAAGCTTTCCTTCCTCTAATTTTGATGAGAAATATAAGGGCGAAGAAGGAAGAATCCATCAGTGCAGAACTATGGTGAAACTGCATCGGCCATAATAATCGACGTCGATGTTGGCCATCTCTTCAAAAAGTTTTACAAAGGGTTTGATGCAGACGTCCTCATTTGGCTACCTTATGATGGGGATGAGAATAATGAACTGATCTTCCCATTCAAATTTTGATTTGAATCAGGCTGTTCGAACAAGCCAGTGGCTGCAATCTTTAACTCCTTTATCAAGCCCTATGTTCTTTCAGCTGAATTTCATCATCGTCGTGGCAAAATGATTATAGGCTCCTTCATTCTAGGCAACCTCCCAACTTATGAGTTTTACAACCCTTCATTTGTAGCTCGTCAGTTTGGTCTCGGCCAATTGCCCCCTCAACTTTTCTTCAATGATATACTGAGGTCAAGAGAAGACATCAGTGAAGTACTGGAAGCCTCTAGAGTTTTTCAACTAGAATCAGATCTTCCTTCCCTTGGCTTGTATGACTGGATCAGGGCCAGCTTTTCTTCCACTCTTTTTGACTCCTGGTGGCAAGAATGGCGCTCCCACCTCTTCTATGGGTCGGTCCATCCTTTGTGCATAGCTCTGGATAGGGAATTTGCTTCTGATAGTGAGATAACTTGCCATTTCTTTTAAGCAGATTGTCTGATGAATTCTTTTGCCAACTGTTCTAACCGACCTTTTTAGGACATTGACTTTAATCCTCTGAGGCTAGACAGGAAGGGGTGTCCCATAGACTATCGGCCACCATACCCGGTTGCAAGAATAGGATCAGCTGCACCTTCGTTGAAGAAATAGATGAAAACTCATGCTGCCTCCACTATTGTAACATATCATTCTTCAAAGCACAAGGCGGCTCAAGGGACAACCTAGAAAACTACTACTAGGAAGAAACTCCATAGAACGAGTCCATCAGCTGCTCAGGTAAACAATTTATCTCCTTCTCAAAAATGTTATTCAACTGCTGACCCCGTTCCTTCACAGCTATCGAGCATTGCGTCCCAACCTATTCTAGGTGTGGGACTGCTATCCCAAGCGTTTGACTCAGCACCAACTGAACCCCCATCGGCTGATCCTCAAAATGAACCAATTTTAGTTAAAATAACCGATGCTTCCATAACAACAGAAAATGTGAGTTTTATCTTTGATGCTTGTTAGAGCATTTTCTTTAACCTTTTGATCTACTCGGTTTCCATTCTTCATCTGGCTTCTTACCATGCTAGATACTTCCTAAGGAAACACCCACGCAAGAGCAGGAGCCTGACAACCCACTTAATGATCCTGTCGGTGTCAAAGGTGATCCTATTGATTCCCCAGCTCAGCATGCAACTAATGGTAAGGAGGTTAAACGTCCCTTATATTCTTCTCCACAATAATTATGAACTAAAATGTGACATTGTAGATACCAATGTTGAAAGCTCAGAGCTGATGCAACCAGATGCTATTGGTGCATCATCAGCTGTTCCTTCTTTTCAGATAGAGACTACTACAGAGAAGGTACTATATCATCTATGGCATCCATTTGTTATAAACTAATTTAAGCCTCCTAATCAAGATTTCCTTAGACACAGGCACTCAATCTTCCAGCCCTGAGTTACTCTTTCAATCTTGAGGAGTATTTTGATGAAGATGAAATCAGTTTGTCAGCCACTTCCTCCAAAAAAACCTTGCTAGAAGAGACCAAAAATCACCTAAGAGATGTTCTGCCAATATTTGAGAAAAATATAGCCAATTTGGTCCAAGACACTGATCCAATGCATAGAGTCTTCTTGGCCATCAAGGGTAATCTATCCCCAGCTCTCTCTAGAGTCTTATCTCCTTTTTCTATCTTTGAAGATCAGGTCCTGAAGGTGAAACAGGCTCAGAGGAATCTGTTTGATCATGAAACTTTATTGCCCAAGGGGAACTCTAATAGGCAAGAGGCTAAAGAATTATCATAGTTGATTGATCACTTGAAGAACTCCTCCCTCAGTATTGACCTAGAATTGTCTCAATTGGAAGCCAGCGTGCAGACCTTGAGAAGGAGCTAGAAAACGTGAAGGCTGCCATTGATCGTCATAAGTCCACCCTGGCCCAAATACCTGATGCCATTCAACAAAAGAAACAGGAACTACTAGCCAAAGTCAGAGAAGGCAGAGCCATCCGAAGTACCCTTGAGAGCATTCCTGGATCAAAGAAGAAGATAAACAACAAATCGTAGAAGCTGATGCTATTCGGCTTGAAGTGTTGAAAGCGATCCAGGATGTTCTAGAGTTGTAATTCATGTATCAACATATGTCTTGTGTAGAACCAATGACAACCACACTTTTTGTTGTCTCACTGCATTTTTCTTTGTTCCGGCTAAAGAGCCAATTTTGAAAATAGCCGATTCTAGACTCCCGATCTTAATCCCATTTAGGTCTAAAAACACGGCCTTTATTAAGAGGGCCCTTCGATCTTCTATCCTTAGTCACTCGGCGCCGTATTCTCTTTGGTATTAGCGAGGTGGCGCTTCACCTCCTATTAATTGTGGTTTCCTTTTGCACGTCCCAAGACGTCCACCTCTTCATTCCGTGGCTTCAAATACCGATTGAGGGCTCCGGCCTCAAACACATCCGCACTCGCAACCGCTCTTGTTCCTTTGCTTTTCTCCACCCTTGCAGAACTCTATAGCAGCCTCCCTTCCTTCCTGTAGATCCAATCAACTTCATGGCCGGTGAGGAGAACCGTGGCAAGCGCGCGGTGGAGGAGGTTCTAGAGGAGAACATGCCGGTGAATCAGCGCCTCCGACACATGAGGTGAGATCAACATCTTCTGCTTGTGACAACGAACTATTCTAATTTGCCTATATATTCGTTTTGATTGACAGTCTCTGTCCTCTTCCTAGGGCTGGCGAGCCCTTTGATGCTGCATCTTCCACGTCGGCCTCGTCGTTGGATTCTTCCGACTCGTACAACGGCGATGATGCCCGGCACTTTCTTCCGAGAGTGGAGGGCGGCCCAGGATCGCTATTCCGAGGTGACTAAAAAATGGCTAGCTTGAGATCCATCTCAGGGTCTTCCAAGCGGCCCTTCATGCGACCAAGGAGGAGGCCAGTGTCGTTCGAGCGTGGCTGGCTGAGTCTGACGCCGTGGTGGCGGGTAAGATGAGCTCCATGAATGCTTCTATTCTGATTTCCACTCCCTTTATCTTGATAGTTTTTCTATTCCTATGATTGCCAACCCTGACGGTGCAGTTGGAGTCTCTCCAACTAGCGGCGAACATGACCATGGACGCCATCAATGCTCGGGGTTCCCTCATCAATGCTCGCCTCCAAGACATCCTAGCCCATGTTCAGGAGATCAACCTCCATGACGTTCGTCATGGCACGTCAGTGGCGCTGACCGTGGCGCAAGTCCAGATAGGGTACGAGCTCCATGCCATGGAGACTGGCTTCTTCGATGGGCGACGTCCCCGAGGAGCATGAGGACCTGATGGAAGAATTCATCGTAGCGGCGGAGGCCATCGTGGACATCACATCTGCTCAGGATGTGGTGAACAAGGTCTTTGATTAGTTTGTACTTAAGGCGAATCAATGAACAAAGTCTCTTGCTCTTCCATGAACATATCTCAGTGCAATGCCCCTACATGTGTCATAAATCTCTTTGTTTTTATTTTTTGCTCTGGAGGCAATACATATCGTATCGGCTTTTATGTATTCAAAGATCTTTATTTTTTTTGAACTAGAGGCGATACCTTTCGGTACCGGCTATTAGAGCCGATGACTAAATGAACCGGCTATCAAGTGTTGATCAAATTCTAGGATAACATCCCTTTAAATATTTTTCTTCGATCGCTATTGATAGATTGCACCAGAACTTTTCATACCAAAGGTTAAACGATCGATCAATCCAGGCCAAGCATCTCATTAAGTGAAACAGAACTTCCTTTAATAAATCTATCAACTTTGAATTGCACTTATGACTCAACTTAGCATTCACATATGTCGGCCTAAGTCCATCTCTAGGACCAGTGCTTATTCTTCCTTAATCCAATGGCCGACGTGGAGCCGTGACTATTTACCAAAACAAACTCTCAGCCGATTGCTTGCATCGGCTGTTGGTTTTCATTGTTGATTTTAATGAAGCCTCCTTCTCATAACTTGCCAGAAAAGCATTTGAAGTCTCCTAGTTCCCAAAAGACTGGATCGACTATTGCGAAGCTCACAGACTCATCAGCGCGAACCAGTTCGACATCATCTCCATGCCATTGAATCAAACACTGATGCATGGTCGATGGTAGACAACAGTTCGCATTAATCCAATCATGACCAAGGAGCAAACTATACGACCCTTTTCCATCGATGACGAAGAATGTGGTGAGCAGAGTCTTACTCCTGATTTTTAGTTCAACGTTCATTGGCCCCCGGGTCTTAGACGCATTACCCCCAAAGTCTTTTAGCATCATGTCAGTCTCAATCAGGTCTCCTGGTCCCTTGCCAAGTTTACAAAAAGTGGTGTAAGGCATGAGATTGATAGAAGCGCCTCCGTCCACCAACATCTTGTTCATCGGCTTCCCATCAACAAAACCTTTCACATATAAAGCTTTTAAGTGCCGATGCATGACTGGTTTATCAAATATTGCTTGCTGTATAACCGTCAACTTGGCAACTATCTCCTCATACTCCGATTCATCAAAATCTGAATAAACTTCTTGATCTGCCAGAGCTCTGAATTCTGATGGCAACAAAAAAGCCATCTGAATATTAGCCGATGGTTGCCTTCTATCGGCTGTTTGCTTAGCACGCCATACTTGAGGTTTATCGGATGCCTGAGCCTGTTCCAACTCTCTATTCCTTAGGCGTTGCACCCTTCTCTTCTGGCTTCTTGTCAAACCTCCTAGACACCATTGGCCTTCCTGCCAAATATATTCTCTCTCATTACTTTCTCCTTCATAATCAGCCCAGTCTTGATCAACAACTCTTTTTCCAAGCCGATTATGAACATCTCTATTTTTTAAGCGCCGATCCATGTTATTATGATGATACACATCTTGAGCATGGATAGACCGACAGTTGACTTGAGATTGCCTAAACTCCCAATATTGATCGCTGCACTCTGGATAGTCATTCCTGGTAGGCAACTTCAAACCTTCATTCCAGCAATGTTTAAAGAAAGGACAATTCTAATGTGATTCAGCTTGCTTTCTTTCATACCTCTCTTTTTCCTGTTGACGCTAGTATTCTTGCTTTTCTAACCAACGCTGATAATCCTTTTTCTTCTGCTGCTGCCATTTATTCAGCAGAATTTGAGATGTAACTCGTGGCTTTGTCGCCCCTTCTTTTGACGTTTCTCCCTGCTCATATCGGCTCTTTTACTTGTCGCGACGTCTTTTAATTTCCCTGTATTCGTTGGCCGATATTTGCCTCTCGGGATCGACTATTCCAGCTTCTCTTGATTTGGTTGATGTTAGGACCTTAGTCTTTCCTCTGAGCAGCTTAGCATCGACCATGTTTTGATCTCCTAGGAAAGGATTATCATCAACTTTCATTTTTTGAGGTGTATCAAATTTGAGTCTTCTTTGCTGAATAGCCCTCTGTATATGCCGTCGAAAAATTCTGCATTTATTAGTGGAATGAGATGTAGCATTATGGAACTTGCAGAACTTCTTATTCTTCAACTGATCAGGGGGCAACATAACATGATTATCGGGCAACTTGATCTATCCCTTCTCAAGCAAGAAATCGAAGAACTTATCTGATTTGGTGACATCAAAGTCATAGCTCTCCTCGACTTCTCTTTCCCAAGGATTTAGTACCATTACTATCTTTTTGCCCCAATTCCATTCAACCACGGCAACCTCTTTTTCTTCATCTTCATAGCCGTCATCGACTAAGTATGGATTATAAGCTTCGGCCACTGTGGTACTCTTCTAGAATCGGGTATCTCTGCGCATACTCTGGAATTGGCTATTGAGCGCCGCCACTCATTGAGCCAATTGACCCAAGCTGTCAAATTCTTGTCCCAGCTATTTTTCTTTCCATGTTGGCAGCATTCCTTGAACGGCCAAAATAGCTAGCTGATCATCAGCCAAGTTTAATGAGAAGCACAAATTTCTAGTCTCTCGAAACCTCTGAAGTAACTCAGTGCCCGATTCATTAGTTTTCTGCCTTATAGTTGTCAAATTAGTAATCTTCTTTTCTCCAGTCCCAGTATAGAAATATGTATGAAATTTCTTCTCAAGGTCCACCCAATTGGCAATGGAGTTGATTGGCAATGATGAAAACCAAGTGAAGGCTGGCCCTGACTGGGACAAGGAGAAGAAACAAACTTGATGAGCTTCTTCAACGGATGCTTCGCCCAACTGTGTAAGATACTGACTGACATGTTCTATTGTGCTTGTGTTGTCTTAGCCAGTGAACTTAGCAAACTCTGGGAGCTTGTAATTTGTAGGAAGAGCGACCAAATTATACCATTCTGGATATGGGCGTTTGTACAAAAAGGTCAGCCCTTTTGGCTTTAGATCGAACAGATTCTTCATCATCTCGGTCACCTTTAGCAACAACTCGTCAGCATGTGAATTTGGATTTCTCTGCACCTGCTGACCCATCTGTGGATTGAAATCCCGTGTGCCTTGATACCCTAGATTTGGAATCATGTGAAGGGTGTTATAATCTGTGCCATAATAATACCCTTGTGGAATCTTTATCTGCTGTGTCCTTTGCTGGTTTGCTGCTTGAAGTCTCTGATTATAGACATAAGGATCTATATCTCTATGGATTCTTTGAATTGATGGTGCTATTTTTTGAGCCGACGATGGTATGTGGCCCGATGTGCCAAAATTAATCACCTGGTTCTGACCTTGCCCCGCTGGCTGTTGCACATGCTGCACTGACGATCTAGGATTGTATTGTATCTGATTCATAGTAGTACCTTGAGCTTGTTCAGATGAACTCTGAACTTCCTAGATATCATCATTACCAGCTGGTGCTGCTTCTTGATGGCTGGTACCGACTTGATTAGTCCCTTGGGTCAAAGGATGTGGAATGTTGTAATAAGCCGACCCAACCTGACCAACTGGAAACCCATGAAACACCTCTTTCATGGCATTATGGAATGTATCCAAAAAAGCTTCATTATGGCTTGATATGGCATCACGAATAGATTTGTTTACATCTTCCATGAAGAAATGCTAGTCTTTAGCTTCATCTACATCTGTCTACCCGTGCAATAGAACTCTTGGTAGTGGATATTTCTAAACAATTGTATTATCACGTGTTTTGGTGTAGGACAACAAACACTTGTTTTGAAATTCTTCTGTAGCTTTGCCGATGACATCTTTATCTCCATCAGGTAGGTCTTCGTAATGGACCATAAGGATGTCATTGTTGTTGTAAACCGCCATGATGATTGTGGGGTCCCACCAGGCGTGCCAGATCGTGTGTTGGCATGAAATTTCATCCCATGCCGAGGGCACACGAGCAAGCCGGAAGGGTCTCCTCGATCGAGCTGAAGATCCGCCTAGCTTCAACGCAGGGATTATCGATCCTGCGCACTCCTCCCAAGACATGCCAGTCAATTTAGACCATAAAAATCTAACAAAAGCTCAAAAGGTTCTCTTTGAACTTGATTTTGATGCTTATTTATTTCTAATAGATGCTTATCCATGTCGGCATAATGAACAGAATGCCAGCACCAGCACCATTGATGTTGAGGGCGCCGTCGAAGTACATCACCCAGTGCTCGGGGCATGTAGCGAGGATGGGCTCTTGGATCTCAGTCCACTCAGCAACGAATTCAGCGAGCGCCTGTGACTTGACGGTAGGCCTGCTTCTGAATTCAATGGAGTATGTGCCAAGCTCAACAGCCCACTTGATGATGCGGCTATTGGCCTCTTTATTGCAAAGAATGTCCCCTAGAGAAAACTTGATGACCACGACGATCTTGTAGTACTCAAAGTAATGGTGGAGCTTGCATGACGTGATTAGAATAGTGTATAGCAGTTTCTGAACTTGAGGATAACGAGTTTTGGGCTCATTAAGGACCTCGCTGATTAAGTAGACCGGACGTTGCACCTTGTAGGCGTGCCCGGCCTTCTCGCGTTCGACGACGATAGCTATGCTAACAATGCTAGAGGTGGCGGCGATGTAGATCGGTGGAGTTTCGTCTAGTCGAGGCGCCGTCATGATCGAAGGCTTCATTAAAAACAACTTGAGCTGCTCAAAAGCTGTATCTGCCTCCTCTGACTAGGAAAAGCGCTCGGAGGCCTTGAGGAGTTTGAAGAATGGTAGTACCTTTTGACCAAGGCGTGATATAAAGCGGCTGAGAGCAGTCATGCAACCTGTAAGCTTCTGTATATCCTTTATGAACATTGGCTGTTTCATGTTGGTGATGGCGGAGACCTTGTCGGGGTTGGGTTCGATGCCACGGGCCCTGACGATGTAGCCTAGGAGTATACCGGATGGAACTCTAAAGATGCACTTTGAAGGGTTCAACTTCCATCTGTACCTTTTCAGGTTGGCGAACATTTCCTCGAGGTCGACGATAAGATTGTCAACGGCCTTGGACTTGATGACCACATCGTCGATGTATGCTTCGATGTTGCGGCCGATCTGTTGATCGAGGCACATCTAGATGGCCCTTTGGTAGGTCGCCCTAATGTTCTTGAGTCCGAAGGACATGGTGGTATAGCAGTATGCACCGAAAGGAGTGATGAACGATGTCTTGATCTGGTCTTCTTCCTTTAGGGATATCTGATGATAGCCGGAGTAACAGTCGAGGAAGGAGAGTAGTTCACAGCCGACGGTGGAGTCTACAACCTCATCTATCCGAGGCAGACTGAAGGGGTCTTTAGGGCAGTGTTTGTTAAGATCAGTGTAATCAACACACATTCTCCATTCTTTATTCTTTTTTTGAACGAGAATATGGTTTGCTAACCACTCAGGATGATACACTTCTTTTATGAATCTGGTAGCTAGGAGCCATTTTATTTCTACCCTAATAGCCTCCTTCTTGTCTAGCGCGAATCATTGGAGTTTTTGCATGATCGGTTTGGTGGTCGGTGATATATTTAAGGAGTGCTTGATCTTCTCCCGTGGTACCCCTGGCATGTCTGCAGGTTTCCAAGCAAACACGTCGGCATTGGCACGTAGGAAGGAGACGAGCACGCTTTCCTATTTGGGGTCAAGGTGAGCCCCAATCTTCATGGTCTTGGAGGGGTCATCGAGGCTGAGGCCGACCTCCTTGGTTTCCTTGGACTTGGTGGAGGCGCAAGGAGGCTCCAGCGATGGGATCTCCATGTCGTCGGTGGGCACCATCTTGGCATCGGTGACCACACTAGCCATCTGGATGGAGAGGTCAGTGGCTTCAGTGAGGGCGAGACTCTCTATCTCGTAGGCGTAGGCGATGGAGAGGTTGGCCCGTAGGGCTAGGACTCCTACAGGTGAAGGCATCTTCAGCACTAGATAGGCGTAGTGCGGTATGACCATGAACTTAGCCAGAGCTGGCTGACCAAGTATGGCGTGGTAGGCGGTGTTGAAGTCGGTGACGTAGAAGTTGATGTGTTCGATGCGGTAGTTGTTGGCCGTGCCGAACTACACTGGGAGTGTGATCTCTCCAAACGGTTTGGATGCCCTGCCAGGTACCATACCCTAGAAGGAGGAGTCGGAGGGTGTGAGGTCTCCTAACCCGAGGCCCAGCTCCTTTAGGGCCTCGGCGAAGAGGAGGTTTAGAGCGCTCCCACCGTCGACGAGCACTTTTTTGAAAAGCACTTTCTAGATGGTTGTGTCAAGGATGAGGGGGAAATGCCCTATGTAAGGGATATCCGCCCACTAATCAGCCCTGCTGAAGGTGATGGGGACCTCAGACCAGGGGCGATAGCTAGGGTTGGCGGGCATCTTCTGCGTTGACGGCGAGCACCCGGCGGGCGGTGAGCTTGTTTTCTCTTCTGCTCTCGGCGGAGGCGAAGCCCCCGAAGATGGTGGTGACCACCTTGTCATGATCCTGGAAGGCATTGTTGTTGCCTCCAGGTGGTCGGCGGCCTTCAGCTCCGTCGTTGTTGTCGTCGTCCGGCTTTTTGGCTTGGAACTCCTTAGCCAAGCCAAGACATTCCTTCATTTTATGCTTGGCGTTCTTGTGGAGAGGGCACGGGCCGTCGAGGATCTTCTTGTATTGCTCGTCATAGTTGCACTTGGCGCGAGGCTCGTCAACAACAGCGATGATGTGGTCTGGTCAGCGGCGGCGATATTGACCATACTTGGACCCTTCTGGTCAATCACGGCCACTATCCCGATGGTGACTATAGCCATCATAGCGGCGATCACTGTGGCGCCGGTCATCGAGGTGATCGTCACTGCGGCGAGTTGGGCGATGAGTTCCCACATCTTCGTTGAAGCGCACCTTGGCTTCTTTGGCGTCAGCGTACTGGTTGGCGGTCATAATCATCTCGCCAATCCCCGTTGGTGGCTTGTGATTGAACTTAGAGCGGAGGTCGCGGTGATGGAGTCCTCGGACGAAGGCGGTGATGACCTCAGCTTCCGTGATGTTAGGAATATAATTCCTCATCTCGGAAAAGCGTCTGATGTAGCTATGGAGGAGATCAGACGGCTTCTAGTAGATGCAATTCAGATCATGCTTGGTGCTCGGCCGAGTACACATAGCCATATAGTTGTCGGTGAAGACCTTTTTCAGCTCTTCCCAAGATCCGGTGGAGTCCGGGGCAAGGCTTGTGAACTAGTTCATTGCGGTTGGCATGAGCATGATGGGAAGATAGTTCGCCATGACACTGGTATCTCTTCCAGTGGCACGAACAATAGTGGTGTAAGCCTATAGCCACTATGTGGGGTTCATCTATCCCTCGTAGGGCTCGACCCCAGCGATTTTGAAGCCATGGGGCCACTAGAGTGTTCAGAGTGCCCTCATGAATGCTGGGGGCCCTTCAGGATTGTCGGTGCCATGGTCTACAGCGTTGCCGGTGTTGAGCGGCTCAAGAGCTGAATATGGGTTACCGAACTCTTGCTTGTCCTCTTGACGGTAGCATATTTCTTCTTCATGACGATCAAAACGGTGCTCATCGATACGTCGTCGCGCGTCTCAGAGATTGTTAAGTTGGACTCGAATGTCTTGGTCGACCTCCTGGTCATGATGGTGAGGGTGTTTGATGCGGTGGCCCCTAGCTCCCCTAGAGGGGTTGCCTGTCGTCACGGTGCTAGTTAGTGAAACGGCTTGGGCGGCGATCGGATCTTGGCACGGCTGATCGACGAATTAAGCTTGTGGAGTATGAAGGTCTCTGATCCTGGTGGATCTCGTTGACCCGGCAGTGCGCCGCTTTAAGCATGGCAGCGACCTTGGTGACCTCCAATGTCTATGGGAGCCTGGCGAGCTCGTTGGTGGCCACGGCCAGGTTGGCACTTGGGGTCTTGTAGACGTCATGGCTGTCAACACAGACAAATTCATCGTCAAGGTTGCGGTGGAGTTGGCGTGGCCTTCCTTGTGAGTCAAGCTGAGCCTCAGCCATTGCAAGGGCAGCCTCATTTGCTCGGCGCTATGCACGGTTGATGTTCTTGTTGATGCGGGCAGTGCGGTCCTCCTCGGTTTCCCCTTCCCGTGGGGGGCTATCGACGCTGACGTTAAAGATTGTGCCTCCACGGAAGGGAGGGAGAGGAGGTTGTTCGGTGGAGGTTTCAGCAATAGTCTCTGTAGAGCCCTGGGACTCGGAGTCTAGATTCTCCTCCAAGATGGTTTGGAGGGATGCTCTGGGGCATCGGCCGACGTGTAGCATGTTGACTGTCGGCGAGGGTGGGTCAGTGATCTGGTCAGCGAGAGGATGGATATCTCCCGCCTGGTCGGTGAATTTGCCCCTTAGGGCATCTTGATAGGCGGCGGCGATGTTGGTGAGTCCAAAGGGTAGGGCCGTAACCCCTGGAGTTTCCTGAGCAACGTCCATTAGATCTAGATTGAAGGGTGGTTGGGGCTGAACCAGAGTGGTCAAAGCCGATTCTGTGATGGAGAGGCAATCGGCAAGCTTCTGGATGACCTGATCGATGGATGGGATCAGATCGTCGTTGTTGATTTGCCTCCTTTGGTAGCGGGGGAGCGAGCAATGAGTTGTCGGTGAAGACAACCTCGGAGGCGGTTCCAAGATCAGATCTGCAGTCGCAGGTGTGGGGGTGATCGGTGCAGAATCGATCTGCACCGGCTCGATGAGCTCTCCGACTCTGTCAGCATTGATGATCCACGAGATCGATCCGACCGTGAAGATCTAGCCGGGCTATGGGAAGGACGAAGAGCCTATAAAACGTACCATCTTGTTTGATATAGAAACAACATGCATACCCCTACCTGGCGCGCCAACTATCGATAGAATATCATCGGCAGTCCTCCGAGGGGTATCCTACGAAGATAGATTGATCAGTAGAGATGCGTGTAATCGAGAACAAGAAGGTAATAGAGACACATGAGTTAGACAGGTTCAGACCGTCAATATGATGTAATACCCTACTCCTATGGTCTGTTGGATTGTATTGGCTATCGTATGATATTGTGTGAGTTTGGAGGGGGTCCCTACCTGCCTTATATAGTCCGGGGGTAGGGTTATAAGTTGGTTAGATCTAGGAGATAACTAGAAAGTAATAACAGATTATATGAATCATGGGATCGTACGTATCCTAACAGATCTCGTAGTATCTTTAGGATACCTTCCTGGTGTCTTACGGGAGGTGCCGAGCAGTGTCGTGCCCCGCAAGGCTTCGTCTTGTGGGCTGGGCCACCCCTGGGGGCACAGCCCATGTGGTCTACCATGGGTATCCGAGGTCATACCCCCCACAGTGAACCACAAAGGAACCGCCCATGAGTTGTGGGAATCAATCAAGCACACCTTTGGTGACTCCTCATGGGATGATGGCTAGTTCAAGGAGGATGAGCCCAAGGTGGAGGTGCATGAGTGTGTCGAGTATGACCACAATTTGGTGATTGTGGAAGGTTGCTCCACCTCATGGCCAAGTGATGGTGATGATGATTCTACCTCAAGTTCACTTAACAAGATTGATGATGATGCCACAAGTGTTGCGCATGAAGATTCTACCTCAAGCACACTTGGTGGTGATCTTGATGATGATGGTTCATGCTCGGGCCATGATTGTGATGCTACTACAAGCTATCCAACTTCACCACATTGCTTCATGTCATAAGGTGACACCAAGGTATCTAATGCTAATGTGGTTGATCATGTTGATTTATATGATGAGCTTGTGAGTAGACTTGCTAGCATGACCATGTCTTTAGAAAATGAGAAAGCTAAAACAATAAAATTAGAAAATTAAAACTCATTTCTAAAGAACTCATGTGAAGAACATAGGAAATTACTTGATATTCTTAAATCTTCACATGGTGAGCTAAAATTGACTCATGAGACACTACTTGTATCTCATGAAGAATTATTAGATCAACATGCTTCTCTCATTAAAGTATTTACAAAGAAACTTAAAAATAGTGAGAGCTCATCACATGGGTCACATGATCAATCACATATTATTGCTAACCCTTTGATGTAGGGAAGAAGCATGTATCCACCTCTTATGATAATTTATTAGAAATGCCATGCTCTTCACATATAGATGCTTGTTCTACTTTCTTGTCTTGTGAGACTAACCTTTTGAAGGAGAACAATGAGCTCAAGAATGAAGTGAAGAAGTTAAGCAACAAATTAGAGAGGTGTTACAACTCAAAAGTCACCTTTGAGCATATGTTGAAGACTCAAAGAAACTTCAGTGATAAGAGTGGCCTTGGCTTCAAAAGGAAGATGACAAAGAGCGAAAGAAAAGGTCAAAGAATATGAAGAAGCAACTATAATTGAAGTTGTCTCACTCTACGTGCTACCGGTGTCATGAAGCGGGACACCTTGCAAATGGTTGCCCATACATTGAGAAGCTCAAGAAGATAAAGGAAGAGGAGAGGCTAAAGCATGTCAAGTGCTTCAAGTGCCGCACTTGGGGTCACCTTATCTCAATGTGCCCAACCAAACAATTGGTGAAGCAACAAGAAGATCCTCAACAAAAGCCACAAGATGAGCAAGAGAAAGACACCATAAGAGCAAATCAAGATCAACCATGAAGATGGTGGTGACTTGATGAAGAAGAAGAAGAAAACAAGAAGGGGTGGAAAGGCAAGGCATCCAATGCAAATTCAATATGCCAAGATTATGAGCAAGAATGAAGAAGAGAAGAAGATGTATGCTCACATTAAGTGCTTCAAGTGTGGAGATACAGGGACACTTTGCCTTAAGGTGTCCTACCAAGCTTGAGAAGAAGGCTCAAACAACTCATGAGAGGCAAGGCAATGAGAAGCACCATACGAGCAATGAAGAAAAGGCTCAATCAAAGAGAAAGTGCTACTCATGCCGGAAAATGAGACACATGGCCCATTCATGTCCCCTAGGTGAGAATCCTAAGCCTATTTCAATTGATAAAAATATTATGCTTAGTAAGGATGGCAATGGTACCTCATTGATTGCAATTGCAAAACATCCGGCTACTCATACTAAGGCTACGCCTAAGTATGTTGCTCCTAACTTGAGAGGACCCAAACTTGTTTGGGTACCATCAAAAAGTGGATGATTGTTTGTAGGTACTATGGCATTGGAGGCTTGACTCAATTGATTTCACATTGATCATCATATGTTGAGTCAAGTATTGAAGCATAATGCAATCTTATCCCAATGCCAAGCCAAGAATTAGTGGTCTAAATGTGCTACAACATACAAGTGTCATGATCAAGTTATGGTGATTTATTGGATTATTTGATGGCTTTCAAATATGAGTTGAAGCTTGCTAATTGGATGATCATGAGCTAACTAAGGTATATCTTTTGTTGATCATTTTATTTGGGTGCATATGAGTTGATTGAATTGGATAAATATGCAATGTTGCTTGCTATGAGATGTTTGAATGGATAAATAGCTTTGTAATCAAGTTTGGATTTATTTGTGTTTGATAAATTCATGAGATGACCTCTAGTGAGTGGACTAAATGGATATATATCTTGTGAAAGTATTCAAACAAGTCTATTTCAAGTTTGATTCACATTTGATGAAGTATAGCTCATGTGAAGAAATCTGTCCTATTATTGAAAATCTGAGCTAGCTATGATCTTAACCATATTTGAGTGATCAAATCTACTTGGATTGGCTTGAAATTTGTATGCATGCTTTAGACTTATGGTATAAGAATCTATGCAAATTTCACAAGAATTGGATGAGAAATACTTCGGTTTTATAGTAGATCTTGTTAGCTTTAGTGCAGCAGTTTTCAGCATGTAGCAGTGTTGGAAGAATTAAAATCTAGTAGCAATATAGAAGTCAAATGAAGCCCAAATTTTTATATCTGATAGTTGACTTAGTGAAGCACAACTCCACCAAAATTTGTGGCATTTGGATGTATACATTGGGAGATATGCTTTTTTCTCTGAATATTATAAAATCTGCTAGAAAAGTGACAATTATTGGATTGATCAAGAGTCACTTTGATTGAAAGGTCCTCAAGTTGGAAACATATCTACAAGTGTTTGAGGTACCTATGTTTGGTTTTGGATTGATATAGAAGCATGACAAGCAAATAGTACAAGGCCATTTGATTGTGGAGTGTACTTGTCACATATTTGATACTAAAATTAAAGATCAAGACCAAGCTCAAGATGACGATGAAGTTTAGGTTATAGAGATTATTGGAAATCATTTGGTAGAAAGAAAAGGACTTAAACATGTAGAAAGAAAAGGACTTAAAGATGGATTCAAAGTTACACATCTAGTTAAGTCCATCATTTGGATCAATCAATCAAGCTATTTCAAGTGAGTATCAAAAATAGTTCTTTGGAGAGAGGTCACTTCTCCCTAGTGTAGGGCTTGCCGCCTATGTGTAGGTAAACCAAATGTGGTACTTAGAAGGCTAATATGGAAGTGGTGATCCGAGAAATATTTGAGATGCTTAGTTGAAGCAAATCAAAAGGGTTGATCGAAAAAAACAAGCAACACCCAAAAGAAGAAGCAATTCATAAAAATTCAAGTGATATTCACACTCATAGTTCTCTCATGCAAGCATTGTTCAAAAGAAGAAGCAAGCCAACCTACCACAACTCAAGATAGTGCACTTGATCATAAGTGGTTCTCAATTCATATGGGTGAAGAATGGATTTTATATTGATGATTGGTCTTCACCAAGCTATTAAATTGGACATCACATTGCTATTGGAGTAATGAATTGGAATCTATGTGACTATCCTCTACTCCAACATTGCAAAGGTATCATTGTAATGTGTATGATCATTTCAGCCCTTACTAGTATGCGGTTAGTGCATATAGTAGATGCTTATTAGGATCATACATGATAAATGAAAATCTTTGAAATTCATAGCCTACCACTATTGCTTGAATGATTAATTTATCTAGTGGTTAGTATATGAATTTGTTCATGAGCTAGTGAACCCAAGTACTTGATTTAATTTGGATTGCTAATAAGTGACAAGTACAATATTGACAAGATAACCCTTATAAGAGGTGTGAAGAAGCTTGTCATTAGTTCAAACCGGACTTGAAAGCTTAAACAAATCAATTTATTTCAAGTCATATATTAAAGGCTCATGACAATGATAGTGACAAGATATTGGGTCTTAGGTGAGAGACACAATCACCTAGAGATGGACGGCAGATGGACATTACTCCATGTGCTCGGCTCATCAAATACAATTCAAAGGTGCTTACAGCATGTTCAAAACCAATCTAATCTAGAAAGCGCACGCATAAAACAAGTGCAAAGTTTTTGCATGGACATTAGTTAAGGACAAGATCCTTACCGCATTTTGGTCCAAAGTTCTCTTCCGGCATTTTAGTCCAGGACATTAGTGATGGTGCCATATCTGTCCAACATTTGGGGCTTACAGTGCTTAGCGCTTCGGGGCTGGTAAGTTCATCTCCGACATTTGGATGGCAACGACGTCAGTGCCGCCTTCGTGTTGCCTGGTGTTGCCAAAACATCGATGAACATTCATTTGGTATATCAGAGTTAAAGGTCTGGTTGCTTCAAGCAACCTGGAGCTTTGGCGTTGAAGCCATGCTCAGCCGTGGTGCCTCAGCCATCCACAGGTGACGTGCTTGTTCAAGAATAATAGATAGATAGGCACTGATTTCTCACCTTTCTTCCTCTTAGCTCAATGAGAACTCGTCTTGATAACGTGTTGAGAAATCGATTTGTACTCTCCGGAGCACAATAGGATTTGGATCGCCTTACGCTTCAAGACTATACATCTGTGGTAGCATACAACTCGCTTTACAGAGGATTGTGTCGAGATCAACGTCAATGTGGCGGTAAGATCGCGGATGCGAGATATGGTCGAAAACTCTTTCTACCCTCCATCCCAAAGAACATAGTACTACACCAAAGTGAAGGCATGAACTCAAAGTACTCCAAATACTCTCAGTTGATAATAGTGCTATTGATTGCAGAGCAACAGAATGAGGTTCTCATGAATGATCAATCTGCACGGCCTACTAGTTTCACGGTTGTGCCTGAAGCACACATCAATGTTGTTGAGATTTCTCGCAACCGCAAAGGAGGCTGTGGAAAGGGAAAATGGAAGTGCAAACGAGATGCCATGTTTAAAGGCAAAGGAAAGGGAAAACCAAGAAGGTAGCATTTGCAACGTGCTGAATGGATCTTGCTGTGCTAGGCCTGCATGCCTGTGTGGCTGTGTGCAGTGGATCATATCGTATCTATCTATCCTAGGACATATATATGATGTAATCATAACCATATCATAGACATTTGACAATTTCAGTACATGCACATCCCCTGTAGCTCGCTATAAATATGCTCTCCGTACATGATACGTACACATTTTGCTCTTTCCTTTTTCCTTTTGGTTCCATATATACGAATTAATTTCTTCTTATTGTTGATGAAACACGAGCAAACGTCTATCTAGCTATAAGTAGTAGTATCACAGAGAGCATATAAGAATGTTTAATTAAATTGTACTATGTATTTTCTTCACATGAATTTCAAATTTTAGAGGAAGAAGCAATACAACTATATATTATACAAATGCATGCATGGGCTCACATCAGTTGCCAAACTTGAGGTTAGCGTCCAGCCCAGGCCCAGCCATGCATGGTTCGGGCTGGTGAGGGAATGGTCAAGTTGGACGGGCCGAAATACCATTTGTTTACTAAATTGGCGGGCCATTGGTTGCAGGAGCTCAACTCACCATCGGAGATCCTTCTTACGGAAAGGGGTTGACAAAGCAAATGGTGACAGGTACAACATTGGCAAGATAACCCTTGTAAAAGGTGTGAAGAAACTTGTTATTGGTTCAAACCGGACTTGTAGACAAATCAATTTAGTTCAAGTCATATATTCACTACAACAGCACATGGATACAGTAACACCAACTTGTGTTACTGTAGGTTGAAAAAAGTGTTACTAGCTCTCTTAGTAACACATTTTTGTGTGTGTTCCAATTGGCCATGTTACTATAGACTGGTTTATTGTAACACATCTACTTGTCTATAGGAACATTTGTCCAGTGTTACAATGATTTTTTTTGTAACACTTTTTTTTTCTCTAGTAACACTTCACATTATGGTGTAATACATAGTTTGTAACACATTTATTTATCTATGGGAACATTTGCCTAGTGTTATAGTGATTGTCTGTTGTAACACTTTTTTTTAGTTCTAGCAACACTTCTACATTATGGTAGAGCACAGTATGGAACAAAGGAACACATGGTTTGTAACACTTGTTTATATCTATTGTAACATATTCAGATTAGGAAACAAATATTTATTTCGCCTATATATGTGGCACACGGATTATTATAGAATCACACAAACATGATACATTGCAAAATCACATAAACCACAAATTTCAATAATCATAACAAGATCCACATATAGTAGGATGATTTCAAACATAGTGTTTGTTCAGATTAAATCATAGTATTTGTACATAACGATATGGCTCTAGAGAGCAAACACACATAGCCCATACTAGAAAGAAAAAATCAAGAACTAGCTAGGATTCATAAAATCTATCGCTCTTCTTCCATTATTCTTTGTACACATCGATGTAGGAATTCAACCATTAATCATTTGAACCTGCAAAGAAAATGCAAGTTGTAAGATTACAAATTAGGCCACATATGTACAATGATGTAAGTTAAGAAAGCTAGTTTGAACATACAGACATCGAAGGCCAAGCAATTGAGACTCCTTTGGCTTGAGCATCACTAATATTGTTGCACCCAGGCCTAGGCCTCACTAATGGCTCATCTTTTGCTATAGCATGATCGATACGCACTTTGTAGAATTGACTTCCTGTCTTAACTCCACCAACAATGGCTTCTGGATCAGTGCTCAAGAGAGTTGCATAGGCCACATTAGCCTTATTAGGATATTTTGAAGTCATTAGTAGCACCATGGACCCAACCTACATTAATTTGACATAATCTCTTAGTGACCAACAATCCTTAGTTGTACATCAAGATCATGCAATTAGAACAAGTGTATTATGTTCATCTACCTTCATTACAGGAAGTTGTTTAGGTGCTTGACGCTTGTTGCATGTAACCTTGTCATGAGCCACCTCCTGGTGTGCAATGGTCGTAGTCTCTCCAGGCCCTCCATGATGACCCTTACACATATAAAATGAAGTATGAAATATTAAGACAAAAATTCCTCTATAAATACTGCAAAGTGTGGTTCATAGATACCTTTTGTTTCTTTGTTGTTTTACTTATGGTGGATAAAAGTAGACTGTCATCATCACTATATTCAGACTCACACGTTTCTTTATTCTAGTAAAGAGAAAAAAGACAGTAGCATGAGTTAATATAAAAAAAACCCTTTATGAATAAAATAGTATTAAATTCATAAGAAAGTGACTTTACCAATTCATCCCTGTGTTCAAGGAATCCATCATTCTGGTTTGGTGCAACACAGTGAACTCTCTAAAAATTTGAAACAATATTAAAGCCAAAAGACTAAATTAGGTGAAAACATGGAAAATAGAGCAAATACCTTTCTTTTAGAAAGCACCGCTTGATTCTGAGAATTGTTATGATCACTCCTAGCACAATTTCCCTTGAAAAGAAATAAAGTTTGAGTAACACATTTCAATACGAAGTTACAAATTAAAATGTACATTGTTACCATTGTTGCTTCTTGGTTCTCATGGTGCCTTTGATTGTTTTTTAGTTCTTCAATAACTTTGTCTTGCATTCTAGAATGCTTTTTGAGTTGCCTTATTTCCTCCAACATGTGAGTCTCTACATCAGATGATGAGCCATCTAGTGAAACTATATTAATGTCCTTAAAATGGTGTGTTCTTCGACCATAAACTTGTTTAGGAACGGGAAGCAATCCCATGCCGTGCACTTGTCCAGCTTTCTCTTCTCCCAACACCCTATGTAATGCATCACCTTCCCATGCAACTCCTCCCTCACAATTTTGTGCTAACTCTGGTTGTGTGTCTAGGAGATTTTCCAGTTCAACCTACAGCAAGAAATCCGCACATTAGAAAACAGAAATAATTTTATATTTGAAAAAATTCTCATGTGCATGTAGCATACCACTGGTTCATTTATCCCTTTTCCCCTTTTCCTATGAGTTGCGAGGTAAACCTTTGCTCTATGTGGCTGTTTTTTTTTAGGATCTGTTTGCCTCTGAAAAAATAGCAGTAAAGGAAAAGTAAGAAGAATCATATATAATTTTTTTTAAATAGAAGATGACTCACCATGTCCTCAGACCAACGAGCATAACTCTTTGTACCGGCTGTGTGTGTTGTCTTCTTCATTTGACAACTTATTTTGTTCTTCTCACTTAGGGTCTACAAGAAAAGTAAATTAATAGATAATGAACCATTATACATATAAAAATCAATAATAGTATAGATAATGATAGTGAAAAAAGCCAAATAGCGTCAATAATGGTGCCTTACTTGTCCTTCGCTGGACTTCCAATATTTTACTAGGGCCTTCCATTGATCTTCATCGATATCATCTGGACAACGCTTGTTCAAAACAGACTTTTTCTTCTTTGGATTAAATAGTGACTTTTTTAATGTTGTCTTGTATTTTCTCCAATCTCTTCCAATTGATTTCAATATCCATTTCTCACATGAATGAGGATATAAGAACTTTGTCTAAAATAAGAAAGTCACTAATGAATGAATTTGACTTCATGACATGATAACAAGCATATATATACTTAATCTTATAAAAACATTATGTCTTGTAAAATTTAGCTAACCTGGATGAATTGAATTATGGTTTTTGCATAGTTTTTCTTAACTTCTCTCCAATCTTTGGCACCAACAGGACAGTAACCACCATTTCTTGCTATGGTGCCTAAAAATTGTCCTAAAAGGCCACCTTCTTTTCCAATGGGTTGTCTAAGCATATTACATCTTACTACTATCCGATCTCCTCCAAGTAGATCCCAAACATGTGTTAAAACGGTCCCCTTTCGTTTACCAGGTACTTCATCGCCATCACCTATTAAAAACAAAATGATAGTGATAGTAATTGGTTAAGATGCAATCCATATGAATGAGATTGATCTAACTACATTTGTACCGATGTGTTCGGTTCTCATCATCATCTTTGCTCAACCTCGTTAGCATATAGTGCTTCAAAGATGCATTACATTTAATCCTTTCTTTTCTTTGTACCTCCTCTTCCCCTTAAACAAATGTTGGGGACATGAACACGTGCTTATAGTAAATATAATAAACAATATGTAATCGTTTTATTAAACAACTAGATATTTGTATTAGACTATCAAAATTATATTTATTAAGTCACATACCACGGTGGGGTTGGATATGCTAATCTTGGATGAAAATAAATCATTGATAACTAACATGACTTGGAATGGTTGTCCTTGAATAATCAAATATACATAGAAAAGTAAATTATATGTTCATTCTAATACCTTTATTTTTTTTGGGTTTAGATTTGGATGGTTCTTTGTTGGACTTGGTAGGCGCTAAAGTGGCCGATCTCCTTTCGTCACAAAGCAGTTAACTGCCTCTTTTTCGCTCTCACACTCGTTGAGCATTTCCATCACATCAGAATCTTGTTGTATTACAACCAAGCTATCTTTTCTCTTATAGTATAAATAGTCAACTGATGTGTACCCAGAACCCTCGATTAGATCAATCAAGTCGAAAAAGCATATCTCATCTCTATCTATTTCCCTTTGCACATGTTTATGTCCTTCAGCTTTCCCATCGCATTCTAGATTTATGGTCCAATTATCCACCGCCATGGTAGCACAGTCTAAATAAAATATAACACCAATAGGAAAATAAGAATAAAGCTTAGGATAATTCACAAATAAGAATCAAGTATAACCGAATAGTATGGATGAAAACGGTACGGATATTTATTCGACCGTCCGTTCGACCGAACAAATATGAACACTTATTCGGATAGTTACTCGGATATCCGGTTTTTTTTCGGATACGGATACTAAAACGGATACCTTAGGCGGATATCAAATACGGATGTAATATCATCGATATCCGGCGGATATCGGATAATCCGGATAAGTATCGGATATATCCGGATATTTAAAAACGGATATTATCCGGATATTTATTCAAAATTTAAAAATCACAAATTTTAACCATCCAAACTATCTCAAATGGAAAGTTGACCAAAACAAGAATTGTAGATCTTGATGAGTTGAACAAACTTGGTATTCAAAACTTTTCAATTTGAAGTCATTTAGAGTTCATAATACTAGAGTCAAAGTGTTGTTTTTTCATTTGACCAAATTTGACTTGGTCAAACTTGCTCAAATGAGACACTAAATGACCTCAGATGAAAAAACTTTGAATACCAAGTTTGATCATCTCAGCAAGATCTACAATTGTTACATAGCTCATTTTTCCATTTGAAAAAGTTTTATCAAACACTAGTCATAAATTCTTGAATCTCATATAGACTTTCTGAAACTATGTCACACACTTGTGAAATTTTAACTATATTTTATTCAAACTTTCTCAAATGAAAAAATGGCCTATATAAGGATTGTATATCTTGATGAGATGAACAAATTTGGTATTCAAAACTTTTCAATTTGAGACAATCTAGGGTTCCGAAAACTAGTTTGTACACGTCGAAATTTAAAAATCACAAATTTGAACCGTCGAAACTATCTCAAATGGAAAGTTGACCAAAACAAGAATTGTAGATCTTGATGAGTTGAACAAACTTGGTATTCAAAACTTTTCAATTTGAAGTCATTTAGAGTTCATAATATTAGAGTCAAAGTGTTGTTTTTTCATTTGACCAAATTTGACTTGGTCAAACTTGCTGAAATGAGACACTAAATGACCTCAGATAAAAAAACTCTGAATACCAAGTTTGATCATCTCAGAAAGATATACAATTGTTACATAGCTCATTTTCCCATTTGAGAAAGTTTTATCAAACACTAGTCACAAATTCTTGAATCTCATATAGACTTTCTGAAACTATGTCACACACTTGTGAAATTTGAACTACATTTTGTTCAAACTTTCTCAAATGAAAAAATAGCCTATATGAGGATTGTAGATCTTGATGAGCTGAACAAACTTGGTATTTAAAACTTTTCAATTTGAGACAATCTAGGGTTCAAAACTAGTTTGTCAAAGATCGAAATTTCAAAATCACAAATTTGAACCGTCCAAACTATCTCAAATGGAAAGTTGACCAAAACAAGAATTGTAGATCTTGATGAGTTGAACAAACTTGGTATTCAAAACTTTTCAATTTGAAGTCATTTAGAGTTCATAATACTAGAGTCAAAGTGTTGTTTTTTTCATTTGACCAAATTTGACTTGGTCAAACTTGCTCAAATGAGACACTAAATGACCTCAGATGAAAAAACTCTGAATACCAAGTTTGATCATCTCAGCAAGATCTACAATTTTACATAGCTCATTTTCCCATTTGAGAAAGTTTTATGAAACACTAGTCACAAATTCTTGAATCTCATATAGACTTTCTGAAACTATGTCACACACTTGTGAAATTTGAACTACATTTTGTTCAAACTTTCTCAAATGAAAAAATAGCCTATATAAGGATTGTAGATCTTGATGAGCTGAACAAACTTGGTATTCAAAACTTTTCAATTTGAGACAATCTAGGGTTCCGAAAACTAGTTTGTAAGCATCGAAATTTAAAAATCACAAATTTGAACCGTCCAAACTATCTCAAATGGAAAGTTGACAAAAACAAGAATTGTAGATCTTGATGAGTTGAACAAACTTGGTATTCAAAACTTTTCAATTTGAAGTCATTTAGAGTTCATAATACTAGAGTCAAAGTGTTGTTTTTTCATTTGACCAAATTTGACTTGGTCAAACTTGCTCAAATGAGACACTAAATGACCTCAGATGAAAAAACTCTGAATACCAAGTTTGATCATCTCAGCAAGATATACAATTGTTACATAGCTCATTTTCCCATTTGAGAAAGTTTTATCAAACACTAGTCACAAATTCTTAAATCTCATACAGACTTTCTAAAACTATGTCACACACTTGTGAAATTTGAACTACATTTTGTTCAAACTTTCTCAAAATGAAAAAATGGCATATATAAGGATTGTAGATCTTGAATCCATGACCATGACTCCATGAGACCCATGAAGCAATGTGCTTGGCTATTTCTACTCATGCCGCGAAGATTAGTGCTTATATGATGTTTGATGTATGATGTATCTGTATCTTTATCTTATTTGTTGCTTTACTCTTTAGTCTTTCGGCTTAATCTAGATGGATTATGGACTCATAGAGTGGTGTAATGGTTTATGCGCATGATGATATATATATATATACCGCTTTTACTCAATATCCGAATAGATATTTGTATCCGACCTTCTCCGAATCCGATTCATACCGTATTCGATACTCATTATTCATATCCGTAAATCGAAGTCAATCCGTGATTCAGTATATGTATCCGAGCGCTATCCGTGTCCGAATCCGAATCCGAACAGAAATATGAAAACAAATATAATATGAGTGATATCCGTTCGTATCCGATCCGTTTTCATCCCTACCGAATAGTAACAATTTGACTAAAGTGTATATTTGTAATGTTATTTGAACTTGGAGCTTGAGAACAAGTAAAGTGCTACGGTTCAGATAGGATGGTCTAGAG
The DNA here is from genome assembly GCA_904845875.1 of Miscanthus lutarioriparius. NCBI lineage: Eukaryota > Viridiplantae > Streptophyta > Magnoliopsida > Poales > Poaceae > Miscanthus > Miscanthus lutarioriparius. The sequence goes on from CAJGYO010000015.1 coordinate 6,491,355, forward strand.
CATGACACGTATATACGAACAAAAATAGTCCAAAAGGTTCTTTACATTAAATAAGATATAAAATTAACTTGTATGCATTAACATACAATCAAGCACTAAGTCGTATACACAGACTGAGTAGAAACTGAAACAGAGGTCATAAATAAAATGTGAAAAGTCTGCCCTTTGTTTTGTCCCATTTCAACCATGCACCTTTGCATCAACTTGAACTGATAAAGTCAGCAGCAGGTTAGATCAGATCAAACTGAACCTCTGCGGTTTAACATTGGTTCCCAACTCATAGTTCAGAGTTCGCTTGACCTCTGATGGTGATCCAAATTCAGAGAACAACCATGGTGATCCCAAGTCAGGAACAACGATTCGCGATCCTGATCAGACGATCTGAAGTCAGATTGTCGGGCTCGCATCGGAAGCCTGACAAGTAAGTTTTGTTCATGTATTACATACAAAATCATCATGTACGCATTCACAAGTTCATGTGTACGTTTGTTAGGCTCTTAGAATTACAGAAACAGAGCACCGCAAATTCAGCAGGACCGTGATGACCAAATCAACACTGTGATGACCAAATCAGATCAAGGCATCAAGGCGAGGTTGTTCACGTACCTGCAAGTTGGCCTCAAGGCTGGCGATGGTGGCGGCCGGGACGAGGCCGCCGAGATGCAACCGTCGTCGATCCTCAGCACCGTGATGAGCTAGCCTCTGCTCCGATGGCGAAGCGCCAAGACCGACAGAAAACGCGGGGCTAGAGACGATGTGGACTAGGCACGCCGTCGATCCTCAGCACCGTGATGAGCTAGCCTCTGCTCCAATGGCGAAGCGCCAAGACCGACAGAAAACGCGGGGCTGGAGACGATGTGGACTAGGCAAGCGAGCCACCGGCGGCGGCCTGGGAGCATCAGGTCAATTTGGGGGAAAAGTGAATCAGTTGGAGCCTTGGAGGGAATAACGGAAGCGGGATTTTTTTTTTTTCACTAGACGATTGATTGTGATAGGTAACTGCAAGCGTTTCTGACTGTGCGTGGTAGATGGATTTTTAGGAGGGAAAAATTGGTGGGAAATACTTTGTTTCTGGAGGGAAGCTAAAATTCTTGTTTTACTAGCTTGTGACACGACTTCTATTAACCCATTTGCGTTGACCAGATTTTGCTTATCCACCTCTTTTCCTATGTCGCTCCTTTTTTTTCAATCATGCACATATATAATTAATATATAATTATTGATTTGCTATTATACTATATAATCTATACGACTAAAAATATACTTTTTTATTGTTTATATGTTTACAGAGTCTATAAATTTTGATATCTCATTATACGACTTGTTATTTTAATCATTAAATGGATACTTATAAACAACAAATTTAAATTGATATTTGAAAGCAAATCTAAATTTGACCATATTTGTATCAATATTGGGGGTATTCCGATCCATAGCATATCTAATTAAAAGTATAATTGCAATATAGCATTTCTAAAACTTTTCCATAATGTGTGCACAATCGCGCATTATGCTCATAGAGTAAGAACTAGGTAAAATTCGAACTAAGAGAGATGCAGGAGCACTTTGGAAATTAAAAAGGCTGAATAGAATAATCCCTTCATTCTTTATAATATTATTATAAATTAGCAAAAATGTCCATGCATTTCACCTTGCTACACGTGCACTACAACTTATACGTCCAATTGGAATTTATATATTATAAACTAGCAAATGTGTCCCTGCATTTTTTTAACGTTCTTGGGAATTGATAGAATTTTACTATAACTACTTTTATATCCATTTGTTTAAAAAATGAATTAGTTATGATTTTTAGATATCCCATCATATTTTTAGTATTTCTTAAAACATAAATAGGGAACCACATTTACAATCGAGCTTATCGTCCAATTCATACTTTGACCATCAAACTCTAAAACTAGACATTTTAGCCTTGGAACTATCAAAACCAAACAATTTTGACTATCTAGGCAACTTTGTACGTGAGTAGTTTTAAATTTAAAGGTAGTTTTGCATATATATGTATATTTCCAAAAAAACAAAATATGAGATCCTTAACTATAACTACACACTCACTTATGACTATATACATGGATTCCTTTGGTATTAACTTCTTTGACATCTCATGAAACAAATATTTCATCATCAAAACAACGTTGAATAAAAAAAGTTAGGAACTAGAAAGTTGCATAACGTTTTAAGATCTACAACTTTAATTTTGGTTGTTTCTCCATCCGATATTCTTTCCTACTACTGCACACTCACTCGTGACTTTAGAGCATATGGAGTTATGGACTCCTTTGGTATTAACTCTAAAAAATCTTATGATACGTAGTTGGACATATTTTATTCGTGGATATAGGGCCATATTTTCATTCATGTATATAGGGCCCACAATCGATGTCCACGGTGAGGCTCTCCAACTATGCTTTTATTCGTGTATATCCGTTTTTAAGGGACTTGTATATCCGTTTTTAAGGGACTTGTCCCTACATCATCAGGCTGCTCAATGAATTCAGAGATGGACATCATGTTTGGTGCACGACAGGCACGTGTAGCCTGTGCACGTTGGGTTTGGGTCACGATGGGTTAGCTTACTATAGCTTAGTTGGTTGGAGTTTTGTGGTCAGGTCTCACCCTTATCTCAGTTTTTTATAGTTTAAATTATTCGATGTAAAGAAAACAATCCCTCACAGCCCGACCCAGAGTGAGGTGATGGCATTTGTAAGGGGCGATCCTTTTCTCTCGAAGATCTCCTACGTATTTGAAAAAATGTCTACTTAAACATAAATTACATTACATAATTTAAATTTTGTTTTGTTTTTGTGACAAACTAACCGTAATAGAATAGTGTTTTCACATTATTAAAAATTTTCATCATGTTTGATGTACTCACGTGTCACATCTCTTCAACTTTTATGTGGACAGAAGACATAAGTGTGTCATTACACTTTTCTCAATAATTTAAAATTTTGATCAATATTTCATCAATACAGCAATATTTTTTATTAAATAAGAACTTATTTTATTCTAACGTTAATTAATTGCCTTTTCTGTTTAAAGAAGAATACGAGTTATCTTGGTCTTACAATTTTTAGATTTATAACACGTCTATGTCTTTAGCTCCATATGTGCGACTTTATAAACTTTTTAGAATCTTTTAACAACAATTCTTTCCACTATGCTATTTTAAATCGGAGTTACTTTTGGTCTAAAAATATTGGCGCACAAGTTTCCGCGAACAGCCGGCTGCGAAATTGAAAACACCCTTATCTCTTATAACTGTCGTCTTCCAATCTCATCTACACTCAACCCAATCCTGCAGCAAGGGGAGGACATCCATGACGATACCCTTCTCCTAGCAATCCATCTACTCCAGGCCAGACCCCTGCCCTCAAGTTCGGCGCCCCTCTCCTCCAGGCTGCCCGCCGACCCTCTTGTCCGTACGGTGACGCCGCCGGCCGGCACTTCCACGCCGCCTTCGCTTCAGGCCAAGCAATCCATCTACTCCAGGCCAGACCCCTACCCTCAAGTTCAGCGCCCCTCTCCTCCAGGCTGCCAGCCGACCCTCTTGTCCGTACGGTGACGCCACCGGCCGGCACTTCCACGCTGCCTTCGCTTCAGGCCAAGCAATCCATCTACTCCAGGTCAGACCCCTGCCCTCAAGGTCAGCGCCCCTCTCCTCCAGGCTGCCCGCCGACCCTCTTGTCCGTACGGTGACGCCGGCGGCCGGCACTTCCACGCCGCCTTCCCTCCAGGCCAGGGTGGCTGTGGGCCGGCCCTGCTACAGGATCCAGCGGGATATGTACTTCTCCCGTTGAAGTTGTTCGCGTTTCACAACCTCGCTTGGCGCTGGCACTCCGACTGGTGACACCAACTCTCCAAGCGGGAGCAACAGAGCAAGGCAGCCGAGCAGGTAGGTAAGTAGTCCGTTGCTGGATAATGGGTCTATTTAGCTCAGGTTGTTCCGTTTGTTTCATCTAATTGGTTGGTCAATTTAGGAATTATTAGGATTGATAATTGGCTATTTTTTTTGGTTAATTTAAGAATTAGGAGTGAAATATAAAAGAAGTTAAGTAAAGATGGATCCATAGAAGTTACTGACTTGTTTGAAGTGTCATTATATCAGTAACTCAATTGTCATGCTCATGCCAATGTTTAGATGAGAATAACAGGACATTGCAAACCAATGATTTAGTTCTTGTCTTCCATACTTTTAGTTTCTAAACAAAAGCACAAGACTACTCCATTTATTCATTGGTTTGCAATGTCCTGTTATTCTCATCTAAACATTGGCACATGACAATTGAGTTACTGATATAATGACACTTCAAACAAGTCAGTAACTTCTATGGATCCGCTCTTTACTTAACTTCTTTATATTTCACCCTAATTTTAAATTAACCAAAAAAATAGCCAATTATCAATCCTAATAATTCCTAAATTGACCAACCAATTAGATGAAAACAAACGAACAACCTGAGCTAAATAGACCCATTATCCAAAGAACGGACTACTTACCTACCTACTCGCTGCTTTTGCTCTGTTGGTCCTGCTTGGTCGAGTGCCAACGCCACGCCAGAGGTTGTGTCACCAGTCGGAGTGCCAACGCCACGCCGAGGTTGTGAAACGCTAACAACTTGAACGGGCAGGCCAAGCCCCGCCCGCCCACCACGCGGCAATGAGCTAGAGCGCCACCACCCTGACTCTTGGCTGCTGATCACAGCAGGTTATCACTTATCAATGGAACATTTCAGCATTATCACAAGAGTGCAATAGACCACAGGCAATAATGCATTATGCAATAGTTCATAGATATACAAAGGCATCAGCCATCAGGCACACAGGCCACAACAGACCACCACCAGCAGCAGTACAGGTATAGGGCTATAGGCGTACATGATTTAGTTCTTGTCTTCCATACTTTTAGTTTCTAAACAAAAGCACAAGACTACTCCATTTATTCATTGGTTTGCAATGTCCTGTTATTCTCATCTAAACATTGGCATGAGCATGACAATTGAGTTACTGATATAATGACACTTCAAACAAGTCAGTAACTTCTATGGATCCATCTTTACTTAACTTCTTTTATATTTCACTCCTAATTCTTAAATTAACCAAAAAAATAGCCAATTATCAATCCTAATAATTCCTAAATTGACCAACCAATTAGATGAAACAAACGGAACAACCTGAGCTAAATAGACCCATTATCCAGCAACGGACTACTTACCTACCTGCTCGGCTGCCTTGCTCTGTTGCTCCCGCTTGGAGAGTTGGTGTCACCAGTCGGAGTGCCAACGCCAAGCGAGGTTGTGAAACGCGAACAACTTCAACGGGAGAAGTACATATCCCGCTGGATCCTGTAGCAGGGCCGGCCCGCAGCCACCCTGGCCTGGAGCGAAGGCGGCGTGGAAGTGCCGGCCGCCGGCGTCACCGTACGGACAAGAGGGTCGGCGGGCAGCCTGGAGGAGAGGGGCGCCGAACTTGAGGGCAGGGGTCTGACCTGGAGTAGATGGATTGCTTGGCCTGAAGCGAAGGCAGTGTGGAAGTGCCGGCCGGCGGCGTCACCGTACGGACAAGAGGGTCGGCGGGCAGCCTGGAGGAGAGGGGCGCTGACCTTGAGGGCAGGGGTCTGGCCTGGAGTAGATGGATTGCTTGGCCTGAAGCGAAGGCGGCGTGGAAGTGCCGGCCGGCGGCGTCACCGTACGGACAAGAGGGTCGGCGGGCAGCCTGGAGGAGAGGGGCGCCGAACTTGAGGGCAGGGGTCTGGCCTGGAGTAGATGGATTGCTAGGAGAAGGGTATCGTCATGGATGTCCTCCCCTTGCTGCAGGATTGGGTTGAGTGTAGATGAGATTGGAAGACGACAGTTATAAGAGATAAGGGTGTTTTCAATTTCGCAGCCGGCTGTTCGCGGAAACTTGTGCGCCAATATTTTTAGACCAAAAGTAACTCCGATTTAAAATAGCATAGTGGAAAGAATTGTTGTTAAAAGATTCTAAAAAGTTTATAAAGTCGCACATATGGAGCTAAAGACATAGACGTGTTATAAATCTAAAAAATTGTAAGACCAAGATAACTCGTATTCTTCTTTAAACAGAAAAGGCAATTAATTAACGTTAGAATAAAATAAGTTCTTATTTAATAAAAATATTGCTGTATTGATGAAATATTGATCAAAATTTTAAATTATTGAGAAAAAGTGTAATGACACACTTATGTCTTCTGTCCACATAAAAGTTGAAGAGATGTGACACGTGAGTACATCAAACATGATGAAAATTTTTAATAATGTGAAAACACTATTCTATTACGGTTAGTTTGTCACAAAAACAAAACAAAATTTAAATTATGTAATGTAATTTATGTTTAAGTAGACATTTTTTCAAATACGTAGGAGATCTTCGAGAGAAAAGGATCGCCCCTTACAAATGCCATCACCTCACTCTGGGTCGGGCTGTGAGGGATTGTTTTCTTTACATCGAATAATTTAAACTATAAAAAACTGAGATAAGGGTGAGACCTGACCACAAAACTCCAACCAACTAAGCTATAGTAAGCTAACCCATCGTGACCCAAACCCAACGTGCACAGGCTACACGTGCCTGTCGTGCACCAAACATGATGTCCATCTCTGAATTCATTGAGCAGCCTGATGATGTAGGGACAAGTCCCTTAAAAACGGATATACAAGTCCCTTAAAAACGGATATACACGAATAAAAGCATAGTTGGAGAGCCTCACCGTGGACATCGATTGTGGGCCCTATATACATGAATGAAAATATGGCCCTATATCCACGAATAAAATATGTCCAACTACGTATCATAAGATTTTTTAGAGTTAATACCAAAGGAGTCCATAACTCCATATGCTCTAAAGTCACGAGTGAGTGTGCAGTAGTAGGAAAGAATATCGGATGGAGAAACAACCAAAATTAAAGTTGTAGATCTTAAAACGTTATGCAACTTTCTAGTTCCTAACTTTTTTTATTCAACGTTGTTTTGATGATGAAATATTTGTTTCATGAGATGTCAAAGAAGTTAATACCAAAGGAATCCATGTATATAGTCATAAGTGAGTGTGTAGTTATAGTTAAGGATCTCATATTTTGTTTTTTTGGAAATATACATATATATGCAAAACTACCTTTAAATTTAAAACTACTCACGTACAAAGTTGCCTAGATAGTCAAAATTGTTTGGTTTTGATAGTTCCAAGGCTAAAATGTCTAGTTTTAGAGTTTGATGGTCAAAGTATGAATTGGACGATAAGCTCGATTGTAAATGTGGTTCCCTATTTATGTTTTAAGAAATACTAAAAATATGATGGGATATCTAAAAATCATAACTAATTCATTTTTAAACAAATGGATATAAAAGTAGTTATAGTAAAATTCTATCAATTCCCAAGAACGTTAAAAAAATGCAGGGACACATTTGCTAGTTTATAATATATAAATTCCAATTGGACGATAAAGTTGTAGTGCACGTGTAGCAAGGTGAAATGCATGGACATTTTGCTAATTTATAATAATATTATAAAGAATGAAGGATTATTCTATTCAGCCTTTTTAATTTCCAAAGTGCTCCTGCATCTCTCTTAGTTCGAATTTTACCTAGTTCTTACTCTATGAGCATAATCTTGCGATTGTGCACACATTATGGAAAAGTTTTAGAAATGCTATATTGCAATTATACTTTTAATTAGATATGCTATGGATCGAATATACCCCAATATTGATACAAATATGGTCAAATTTAGATTTGCTTTCAAATATCAATTTAAATTTGTTGTTTATAAGTATCCATTTAATGATTAAAATAGCAAGTCGTATAATGAGATATCAAAATTTATAGACTCTGTAAACATATAAACAATAAAAAAGTATATTTTTAGTCGTATAGATTATATAGTATAATAGCAAATCAATAATTATATATTAATTATATATGTGCATGATTGAAAAAAAAGGAGCGACATAGGAAAAGAGGTGGATAAGCAAAATCTGGTCAACGCAAATGGGTTAATAGAAGTCGTGTCACAAGCTAGTAAAACAAGAATTTTAGCTTCCCTCCAGAAACAAAGTATTTCCCACCAATTTTTCCCTCCTAAAAATCCATCTACCACGCACAGTCAGAAACGCTTGCAGTTACCTATCACAATCAATCGTCTAGTGAAAAAAAAAAAATCCCGCTTCCGTTATTCCCTCCAAGGCTCCAACTGATTCACTTTTCCCCCAAATTGACCTGATGCTCCCAGGCCGCCGCCGGTGGCTCGCTTGCCTAGTCCACATCGTCTCCAGCCCCGCGTTTTCTGTCGGTCTTGGCGCTTCGCCATTGGAGCAGAGGCTAGCTCATCACGGTGCTGAGGATCGACGGCGTGCCTAGTCCACATCGTCTCTAGCCCCGCGTTTTCTGTCGGTCTTGGCGCTTCGCCATCGGAGCAGAGGCTAGCTCATCACGGTGCTGAGGATCGACGACGGCTGCATCTCGGCGGCCTCGTCCCGGCCGCCACCATCGCCAGCCTTGAGGCCAACTTGCAGGTACGTGAACAACCTCGCCTTGATGCCTTGATCTGATTTGGTCATCACAGTGTTGATTTGGTCATCACGGTCCTGCTGAATTTGCGGTGCTCTGTTTCTGTAATTCTAAGAGCCTAACAAACGTACACATGAACTTGTGAATGCGTACATGATGATTTTGTATGTAATACATGAACAAAACTTACTTGTCAGGCTTCCGATGCGAGCCCGACAATCTGACTTCAGATCGTCTGATCAGGATCGCGAATCGTTGTTCCTGACTTGGGATCACCATGGTTGTTCTCTGAATTTGGATCACCATCAGAGGTCAAGCGAACTCTGAACTATGAGTTGGGAACCAATGTTAAACCGCAGAGGTTCAGTTTGATCTGATCTAACCTGCTGCTGACTTTATCAGTTCAAGTTGATGCAAAGGTGCATGGTTGAAATGGGACAAAACAAAGGGCAGACTTTTCACATTTTATTTATGACCTCTGTTTCAGTTTCTACTCAGTCTGTGTATACGACTTAGTGCTTGATTGTATGTTAATGCATACAAGTTAATTTTATATCTTATTTAATGTAAAGAACCTTTTGGACTATTTTTGTTCGTATATACGTGTCATGCTCTAGACCATCCTATCTGAACCGTAGCACTTTACTTGTTCTCAAGCTCCAAGTTCAAATAACATTACAAATATACACTTTAGTCAAATTGTTACTATTCGGTTATACTTATTCTTATTTGTGAATTATCCTAAGCTTTATTCTTATTTTCCTATTGGTGTTATATTTTATTTAGACTGTGCTACCATGGCGGTGGATAATTGGACCATAAATCTAGAATGCGATGGGAAAGCTGAAGGACATAAACATGTGCAAAGGGAAATGGATAGAGATGAGATATGCTTTTTCGACTTGATTGATCTAATCGAGGGTTCTGGGTACACATCAGTTGACTATTTATACTATAAGAGAAAAGATAGCTTGGTTGTAATACAACAAGATTCTGATGTGATGGAAATGCTCAACGAGTGTGAGAGCGAAAAGACGGTTAATCTGTTTGTGACGAGGCAGAGACTGGCCACTTTAGCGCCTACCAAGTCCAACAAAGAACCATCCAAATCTAAACCCAAAAAAAATAAAGGTATTAGAATGAACATATAATTTACTTTTCTATGTATATTTGATTATTCAAGGACAACCATTCCAAGTCATGTTAGTTATCAATGATTTATTTTCATCCAAGATTAGCATATCCAACCCCACCGTGGTATGTGACTTAATAAATATAATTTTGATAGTCTAATACAAATATCTAGTTGTTTAATAAAACGATTACATATTGTTTATTATATTTACTATAAGCACGTGTTCATGTCCCCAACATTTGTTTAGCAGGAAGAGGAGGTACAAAGAAAAAGAAAGGATTAAATGTAATGCATACTGAAGCACTATATGCTAACGAGGTTGAGCAGCATGATGATGAGAACCAGAACACATCAGGTACAAATGTAGTTAGATCAATCTCATTCATATGGATTGCATCTTAACCAATTACTATCACTATCATTTTGTTTTTAATAGGTGATGGCGATGAAGTACCTGGTAAACGAAAGGGGACCGTTTTAACACATGTTTGGGATCTACTTGGAGGAGATCGGATAGTAGTAAGATGTAATATGCTTAGACAACCCATTGGAAAAGAAGGTGGCCTTTTAGGACAATTTTTAGGCACCATAGCAAGAAATGGTGGTTACTGTCCTGTTGGTGCCAAAGATTGGAGAGAAGTTAAGAAAAACTATGCAAAAACCATAATTCAATTTATCCAGGTTAGCTAAATTTTACAAGACATAATGTTTTTATAAGATTAAGTATATATATGCTTGTTATCATGTCATGAAGTCAAATTCATTCATTAGTGACTTTCTTATTTTAGACAAAGTTCTTATATCCTCATTCATGTGAGAAATGGATATTGAAATCAATTGGAAGAGATTGGAGAAAATACAAGGCAACATTAAAAAAGTCACTATTTAATCCAAAGAAGAAAAAGTCTGTTTTGAACAAGCGTTGTCCAGATGATATCGATGAAGATCAATGGAAGGCCCTAGTAAAATATTGGAAGTCCAGCGAAGGACAAGTAAGGCACCATTATTGACGCTATTTGGCTTTTTTTACTATCATTATCTATACCATTATTGATTTTTATATGTATAATGGTTCATTGTCTATTAATTTACTTTTCTTGTAGACCCTAAGTGAGAAGAACAAAATAAGTTGTCAAATGAAGAAGACAACACACACAGCCGGTACAAAGAGTTATGCTCGTTGGTCTGAGGACATGGTGAGTCATCTTCTATTTAAAAAAAATTATATATGATTCTTCTTACTTTTCCTTTACTGCTATTTTTTCAGAGGCAAACAGATCCTGAAAAAAAACAGCCACATAGAGCAAAGGTTTACCTCGCAACTCATAGGAAAAGGGGAAAAGGGATAAATGAACCAGTGGTATGCTACATGCACATGAGAATTTTTTCAAATATAAAATTATTTCTGTTTTCTAATGTGCGGATTTCTTGCTGTAGGTTGAACTGAAAAATCTCCTAGACACACAACCAGAGTTAGCACAAAATTGTGAGGGAGGAGTTGCATGGGAAGGTGATGCATTACATAGGGTGTTGGGAGAAGAGAAAGCTGGACAAGTGCACGGCATGGGATTGCTTCCCGTTCCTAAACAAGTTTATGGTCGAAGAACACACCATTTTAAGGACATTAATATAGTTTCACTAGATGGCTCATCATCTGATGTAGAGACTCACATGTTGGAGGAAATAAGGCAACTCAAAGAGCATTCTAGAATGCAAGACAAAGTTATTGAAGAACTAAAAAACAATCAAAGGCACCATGAGAACCAAGAAGCAACAATGGTAACAATGTACATTTTAATTTGTAACTTCGTATTGAAATGTGTTACTCAAACTTTATTTCTTTTCAAGGGAAATTGTGCTAGGAGTGATCATAACAATTCTCAGAATCAAGCGGTGCTTTCTAAAAGAAAGGTATTTGCTCTATTTTCCATGTTTTCACCTAATTTAGTCTTTTGGCTTTAATATTGTTTCAAATTTTTAGAGAGTTCACTGTGTTGCACCAAACCAGAATGATGGATTCCTTGAACACAGGGATGAATTGGTAAAGTCACTTTCTTGTGAATTTAATACTATTTTATTCATAAAGGGTTTTTTTTATATTAACTCATGCTACTGTCTTTTTTCTCTTTACTAGAATAAAGAAACATGTGAGTCTGAATATAGTGATGATGACAGTCTACTTTTATCCACCATAAGTAAAACAACAAAGAAACAAAAGGTATCTATGAACCACACTTTGCAGTATTTATAGAGGAATTTTTGTCTTAATATTTCATACTTCATTTTATATGTGTAAGGGTCATCATGGAGGGCCTGGAGAGACTACGACCATTGCACACCAGGAGGTGGCTCATGACAAGGTTACATGCAACAAGCGTCAAGCACCTAAACAACTTCCTGTAATGAAGGTAGATGAACATAATACACTTGTTCTAATTGCATGATCTTGATGTACAACTAAGGGTTGTTGGTCACTAAGAGATTATGTCAAATTAATGTAGGTTGGGTCTATGGTGCTACTAATGACTTCAAAATATCCTAATAAGGCTAATGTGGCCTATGCAACTCTCTTGAGCACTGATCCAGAAGCCATTGTTGGTGGAGTTAAGACAGGAAGTCAATTCTACAAAGTGCGTATCGATCATGCTATAGCAAAAGATGAGCCATTAGTGAGGCCTAGGCCTGGGTGCAACAATATTAGTGATGCTCAAGCCAAAGGAGTCTCAATTGCTTGGCCTTCGATGTCTGTATGTTCAAACTAGCTTTCTTAACTTACATCATTGTACATATGTGGCCTAATTTGTAATCTTACAACTTGCATTTTCTTTGCAGGTTCAAATGATTAATGGTTGAATTTCTACATCGATGTGTACAAAGAATAATGGAAGAAGAGCGATAGATTTTATGAATCCTAGCTAGTTCTTGATTTTTTCTTTCTAGTATGGGCTATGTGTGTTTGCTCTCTAGAGCCATATCGTTATGTACAAATACTATGATTTAATCTGAACAAACACTATGTTTGAAATCATCCTACTATATGTGGATCTTGTTATGATTATTGAAATTTGTGGTTTATGTGATTTTGCAATGTATCATGTTTGTGTGATTCTATAATAATCCGTGTGCCACATATATAGGCAAAATAAATATTTGTTTCCTAATCTGAATATGTTACAATAGATATAAACAAGTGTTACAAACCATGTGTTCCTTTGTTCCATACTGTGCTCTACCATAATGTAGAAGTGTTGCTAGAACTAAAAAAAAGTGTTACAGCAGACAATCACTATAACACTAGGCAAATGTTCCCATAGATAAATAAATGTGTTACAAACTATGTATTACACCATAATGTGAAGTGTTACTAGAGAAAAAAAAGTGTTACAACAAAAATCATTGTAACACTGGACAAATGTTCCTATAGACAAGTAGATGTGTTACAATAAACCAGTCTATAGTAACATGGCCAATTGGAACACACAAAAAAATGTGTTACTAAGAGAGCTAGTAACACTTTTTTCAACCTACAGTAACACAAGTTGGTGTTACTGTATCCATGTGCTGTTGTAGTGTTTCCAACTGCTTGTCCGGTGGGGCGGCGGAGACGACAGCATCGAGAACCTTCTGGATGCCTAAGTGGAGGTCGCCAATGTACTTTTCAGCGGCGGGGGACAATTGCGTCGCCGCTGCAACAAGGACACTACTAAGCAGGAGGTTGATCGTAGTCTTGGCCATGGCGCGCGGATTAATGCTAACAAAAGATCGAGTTGGTTCAGTACGATGATGGGTGGTGGTGCTCCTATATATGTGTGTTAATGAGTTACTGGATGGACCGTCTTTTCAATAATAACCAAGAAAGGCCATTGTATTGCTATAAATAGTGGACGGTGCATGGTGACTGGCATATATATAGGTCCAAGAGAGACTCATGGCCGGCTAATAATTGTTCCAAAATTAGCTACATCCATGCAAAGTGTATGTCTGTTCAATAGACACCCGTCCCTTCCTTAAGCCACAAGGTTACATTATGTACATGGGATGCAATTCATGCTTCTTGGCATCTCTAGCTCCTAGCGCATATATAGAAATGCATGTATCCCCATGCATGGGGATGGATATCTAATCCAAGACACCAACGCTACTTGAAACGTTGTCGTTCGGGCCTTCGCCAACCCACGAAGGGTCGAGCGACAAAGCTCGCATGAGCCACGGTTACGGATCCACGCTCAATGCGCACGCCTCTCGGCGCTTTCACGATCACTTCGGGGGCTACTGTCGGGGTTATAACCCCGGGGTGTCTCAGGGCACCGATTAGTTAGCAGGCCATGTTTCCCGTAATACGCCAGTTGGCGAAGGCCCGAACGACCGAAGCCTAGCTGAGCTGAGCACACCAGGCCTAACGCTGAGGCCGAGGTCGACCACGACCTCTTGCTCCTGCCTTAGCCTCACAGTGCTTGAAAAGCGCACGACCTCGCCCCCATCACGACCCTTGGAACGGACGGGGAGAGGTTGAGTCCCGCCATGTATGCCCATTCTGGCAAGGACAGGCATGCCTCACTTACCCTGCAAGGACCGAGAGGACAACAATCACCTCGGTCTAGTCAAACACCAGCCCTGCGCCACAGAGATCGGAAAAAGACAACACCGCCCTGAGGCGGTGACGACAGGCACGATGACCACCAGCCAGATACGGCCCGACAAGATGCATCTACAATCTCACCCACTACGAGATGGGATCCACGACGGGGGCCTTGACTTAAAGGCCACCCGGACCGACGAAAGCCCTTACCCCCACGATCGGGATCATGGCCTTCAGCTCCTCAATGACGACCAGACGATCGACGACTTAAGGGAGGCCACCAACTCTTGTACCACGCCCCGGGAAAACAGGAGACAACAACAAGGACCGTGGTGGATACCACGTCGCACAGGACGGCAGGTGAACCACCACCGTGCCTACAGTGCCGCCACGGCCAGCACAGTAAGCACCACGCCACATCCTGTCATGACGTGGCCACAAGACGATGACGACAACCACGCCCGGACTTGCTCCACAAGATGGCGTAGCTTGCAAGCCAAGTTATCTAGGACCTCCTTCAGGTTCATGACCCTTCGGTCGGGAGAACATCCTGCGTTGTATGTGCCCTGGCTCCGAACTCTATATAAGGGCCGCTAGGGCTCCCGTCTCAAGACAGTTGGAGTCCCCTACTGATTCACTCATTCTCGATCGCAACTGGGCTCCTGAAGCATCCCTTCGAGCAGCCCATCGCTGAGCTTAGGTTCTTCTACCTCTTCCACCATTCTTGCACCCTCATTGTAAGAACTTCAGAGCATTCAAGCGAGGAACACGCACTCGATCATCTCTGAGACTGGACGTTGGGCTCTGGCCTGAACCAGTATAAATCCACATGTCTTTTGGATGCTACCATCGTCTTCCTGGAGCAGCGCGGCAATCGTATAAGTTTACTAGTCCGGTTTACAAAACACCCACACCATGCATCTTCCTAGTCCACAACAACACTTGAAAGATTCAGTCCTGAACCAACGATACGCCTCCCTAGACAGTAAAAGAAAACGGACATGAAATTATCAATACAAGTAATAAGCAACACAAATAGCAAGTCATCAATGATAGCATGCACTGCGCCTTCTGGGCGGAGGCGGCCAGATCTACGGCCCTGGGGCATCCGCAACTGGCCGGGGCAGGACCAAGTCACCCGCACTAGCACACCCACTGATGGCTGGGTGGCTGCGGCGGCGACCTATCGAGGCTGCTTTCGTCCGCTTTTCTGCGGCGGCGGCCCAAATGAGCTTGCTAAATCTGCGTTCCACGACTATCGGGGCGGTGGCGGTGGTGCTGCTTGTGGCGGTTGCCGATCTCGTTTTTTCGTGCACGTCTTCAGGACGGCGGCCATCTGATTTGCACGCTCGTCTCCAGGACGGCGGCTATTCATTTTACAGTGCTTAGCGCTTCGGGGCTGGTAAGATCATCTCCGACATTTGGATGGCAACGGCGTCAGTGCCACCTTCGTGTTGCCTGGTGTTGCCGAAACATCGATGAACATTCATTTGGTATATCAGAGTTAAAGGTCTGGTTGCTTCAAGCAACCTGGAGCTTTGGCGTTGAAGCCATGCTCAGCAGTGGTGCCTCAGCCATCCACAGGTGACGTGCTTGTTCAAGAATAATAGATAGATAGGCACTGATTTCTCACCTTTCTTCCTCTTAGCTCGGTAGAACTCGTGCTGATAACGTGTTGAGAAATCGATTTGTACTCTCCGGAGCACAATAGGACTGGATCGTCTTACGCTTCCAAGACTATACATCTGTGGTAGCATACAACTCTGCTTTACAGAGGATTGTGTCGAGACTGCGTCTATGTGGCGGAAGATCGCGGACGCAGATATGGTCGAAAAACTCTTTCTACCCTCCATCCCAAAGAACATAGTACTGCCCGGCGATTGCATGAACTCAAAGTACTCCAAGTACTCTCGGTTGATAATAGTGCTATTGATTGCGAGCAGCGAATGAGGTTCTCATGAATGATCATTACGCACGGCCTACTAGTTTCACGGTTGTGCACGAAGCACACGTCAATGTTGTTGAGATTTCTCGCAACCGCAAGGAAAGGAGGCGTGGAAAGGGAAAATGGAAGTGGAAACGAGATGCCATGTTTAAAGGCAAAGGAAAGGGAAAACCAAGAAGGTAGCATTTGCAACGTGCTGAATGGATCTTGCTGTGCTAGGCCTGCATGCCTGTGTGGCTGTGTGCAGTGGATCATATCGTATCTATCTATCCTAGGACATATATATGATGTAATCATAACCATATCATAGACAGTTGACAATTTCAGTACATGCACATCCCCTGTAGCTCGCTGTAAATATGCTCTCCGTACGTGATACGTACACATTTTGCTCTTACCTTTTTCCTTTTGGTTCCATATGTACGAATTAATTTCTTCTTATTGTTGATGAAACACGAGCAAACATCTATCTAGCTATAAGTAGTAGTATCACGGAGGGCATATAAGAATGTTTAATTAAATTGTACTATGTATTTTCTTCACATGAATTTCAAATTTTAGAGGAAGAAGCAATACAACTATATATTATACAAATGCATGCATGGGCTCACATCAGTTGCCAATCTTGAGGATAGCGTCCAGCCCAGGCCCAGCCATGCATGGTTCGGGCTGGTGAGGGAATGGTCAAGTTGGACGGGCCGAAATACCATTTGTTTACTAAATTGGCGGGCCATTGGTTGCAGGACACTACTAGAGAACAGACTTTAGAACGATGTCTCAATTTAGCATTAGCCTCGACATTTTTTTCCCCCGGGACTAAAGGACCTTTAGTCCCGGTTAGTAATACCAACCAGGACTAAATGTTCTTTTATTCCCGGTTGGAGCCACCAACCGGGACTAAAAAGTCCTCCAACCTTTAGTCCCGGTTGGTAATACCAACCCAGACTAAAGGTAGACCCTTTAGTCCCGGTTGGTAACACCAACCCGGACTAAAGGTCCTCCGATGGGTTAGTTCAAAAGGAAAGCATCCCATCCATTGTTAGATGTGTTGTGTAGGTGGGGTGGTAAGCTCCGCGCGAGGCAGTGCATGAGGTCTTGGGTTCGAATCTCAGGAGGCGCAGCGGTGGGAGGCATTATTTTTTTTAAAGCTGGGAGGATCTTTAGTCCCGGTTGTGGCAAACCGGGACTAAAGAACAACACTTTAGTCTCGGATCGCTAGTCCCGGTTGGGAAACCGGGACTAAAACCAGTTCCCAACCGGGACAAGATATCAAATCTATAGTAGTGGGAGCTCAACTCACCCTCGGAGATCCTTCTTACGGAAAGGGGTTGACAAAGCAAATGGTGACAAGTACAACATTGGCAAGATAACCCTTGTAAGAGGTGTGAAGAAACTTGTCATTGGTTCAAACCGGACTTGAAAGCTTAGACAAATCAATTTAGTTCAAGTCATATATTAAAGGCTCATGACAATGATAGTGACAAGATATTGAATCTGAGGTGAGAGACACTATCACCTAAAGATGGACGGCAGATGGACATTACTCCTTGTGCTCGGCTCATCAAATACAATTCAAAGGTGCTTACAGCATGTTCAAAACCAATCTAATCTGGAAAGCGCACGCAGAAAACAAGTGCAAAGTTTTTGCGTGGACATTAGTTAAGGACTAGATCCTTACCGCATTTTGGTCCAAAGTTCTCTTCCGGCATTTTAGTCCAGGACATTAGTGATGGTGCCATATCTGTCCTCCGATCCACGGCACCCCTGGTTTTGAGGAAAACCCGGCAAACCCCAGCACGCTCCTCCAAGCCACTTCATGTATCCACCACGCAAGGTCTCTGATGCCGACGCGTGTCCTTGCCTCGTCATGTCGTCTCCAAGTACATACTTGGGCTCCGCTCCTAGGCCGCCCCTTTTCCTTGAGCCCGACTTCTCCTTGACTTGGTCAAACTCATTCTTTCGTGCCATCCTCCACCATGCACGTACTCTTGCTCTTCACATGCACGATGTGGATCTCCCATGACCTCGCACGAACTCTTCGGGTCCCTCGGCCCAAGCTAGCCTCCTTTGTTCATCTTTCACTGCCCTTGGTACATCGACATGAATACTTGGCTTGACCTTCACCTCACGCATGTCGTCGACCGCCATGCTGCATCCAACACGGGCACATGATCGACAAGCCAACAGCTGCATGATCAGTTCGGCATGCACCACGGTTGTCAATCACTCATCATCCAAGGGTGACCACCATTGGTCTCTCAGTTATGTTTTGCATGTAAGTAGAAGCCGCTCGTTCGTTTGTCAGATGCAGGTGGAGACAAACTATCAACAAGGTATACACGCACTATGGTGGAACCGCTCAGTCCGTACGGATTCAATCACCAAAATAACAAACTTTGGCCTCGATAATGGGGCCATGCATTTTTCTTACACACCATTTTCTAGAGTTGTTTAGGTATGCCAGGTCTGCCGACAAAAGTGTGTAAAATTTGTATCACTGGGACAACACCAACATCTCGTGCTAGCTCTTTGAATAATAATCCCAATGAAGCTAAGAGCATGTCCGGATCATTTGAACAGGTCACTGACTCACTGCTAGCTGCTCAATCACACGATCAATTTTAATATTATTAAAAGCCACAACATTCGCCCACCAAGTAGGCTGTGTGCGACCGCAGAGGCCGAAGACAAGTACGTTCTTTATATTTTCTAAAAACAATTGCTCTTCAAAAAGTAAAAAGAAAATATTATAAAGTCTGTAAAAAAATAAACATTTGGAGGTTTTGCCTCAATGCCTCGTGTAGATATGTATATATCGAGGAAGTGGTCTTCTCAGCGCCCTCATGGATGGACGACTCGATCAATGAATGCTTCAATTCCCAGCGGCGGCGGTGGCGAAGGTCTTCTCCAAGACGATGAGCTTGTCAGCAGGAGCGGCCGCAATGACTGCATCAGCTGCCTTACCGTAGGCAGCAAGGACTTGAGCGATCTTTTTCTCATCTCCATCTGCATACGCCTTGCTGATAGTGGCGCCAGTGTTGTACAATGTTTCCTTGACGACGGCAGCTTGGGCCTCTGACATTTTGCCTGCTGGGGCAGCCGCAGTGACTCCATTGACGGCCTTCTCAACCTTGGAGTGCATCTCGCAGTAGGCCTTGTCGACGGTGGGGCAATCAAGCGGGCTGGGTGCGGCTACCGAGTTGAAGGAGTCCTCCATCACCTTGAGCTTCTTGTCCAACGGCGCAGCGTTGATCATGTCAGTGGCCATCTTCACGGTAAGGACGAGGCGGGCGATTTTCTTCTCATCTAGCTCCTGACTCCTTGGCCTTGTCGAGAGCGGAAATGAGGGGTTTGAGGTGCTTCTGAGCGGCATGCAAGGTTTCCAACTGCTTGTCCGGTGGGGCGGCAGAGACGACAGCATCGAGAACCTTCTGGATGCCTAAGTGGAGGTCGCCAATGTACTTTTCAGCGGCGGGGGACAATTGCGTCGCCGCTGCAACAAGGACACTACTAAGCAGGAGGAGGATCGTAGTCTTGGCCATGGCGCGCGGATTAATGCTAACAAAAGATCGAGTTGGTTCAGTACGATGATGGGTGGTGGTGCTCCTATATATGTGTGTTGATGAGTTACTGGATGGACCGTCTTTTCAATAATAACCAAGAAAGGCCATTGTATTGCTATAAATAGTGGACGGTGCATGGTGACTGGCATATATATAGGTCCAAGAGAGACTCATGGCCGGCTAATAAGTGTTCCAAAATTAGCTACATCCATGCAAAGTGTATGTGTGTTCAATAGACACCCGTCCCTTTCTTAAGCCACAAGGTTACATTATGTACATGGGATGCAATTCATGCTTCTTGGCATCTCTAGCTCCTAGCGCATATATAGAAATGCATGTATCCCCATGCATGGGTTGGATATCTAATCCAAGACACTAACGCTACTTGAAACGTTGTCTTCCAACATGTATTTGAATCATTCCATGCATGGGGATGGATATCTAATCCAAGACACCGATACCATGCATCTTCCTAGTCCATAACAACATTTGAAATATTTAGTCCTGAATCGGTGATACGCCTCCCGAGACAGTAAAAGAAAACGGACATGAAATTATCGATACAAGTAATAAGCAACACAAATTTCAAGTCATCAATGATAGTGTGCATGGCGCCTTGTGGCAAGGACAGGCATGCCTCACTGACCTTGCAAGGACCGAGGGGACTGCAATCACCTCGGTTCGGTCAGACGCCAGCCCTGCACCACAAAGATCGGATAAGACAACACCGTCCTAAGGCGATGACGATAGGCACGATGACCACCAGCCACTATGGGATGGGATCCATGACAAGGGCCTTGATTTAAAGGCCACCCAGATTGACGAAAGCCGCAACCCCCATGATCGGGATCGTGGCCTTCAACTCCTCAACGACGACCAGGCGATTGACAACTTAAGGACGGCCACCAACTCTTGTACCATGCCTTGGGAAACCAGGAGACAACTCCAAGGACCATGGCGGATACCATGTCGCATAGGATGACTGGCGAACCACCGCCGTGCCTACAGTGCCGCCACGGCCGGCACAATAAGCACCACGGCACATCCTGTCACGACGTGGCCACAAGACGATGACGACAACCACGCCCGGACGTTCTCCATAAGATGGCACAGCTTGCAAGCCAAGTTAGCTAGGACCTCCCTCAGGCTCAAGACCCTTCGGTTAGGAGAACCTCCTCCATTCTATGTGCCGTAGCACCAAACTCTATATAAAGGCAGTTAGGGCTCCCTTCTCAAGACATTTGGAGTCCCCTACTCATTCACTCGTTCTCCATCGTAGCAGGGCTCCTGAAGCTTCCCTTTGGGCAGCCCATCGCCTAGCTTAGGTTCTTATACCTTTTCCTCCATTCTTGCACCCCCATTGTAAGAACTTTAGATCATTCAAGTGAGGAACACGCACTCGATCATCTCTGAGACTGGACGTAGGGCTCCGGCCTAAACCAGTATAAATCCTCATGTCTTTTGGATGCTACCATCGTCTTCCTAGAGAAGCATGGCAATTGTATAAGTTTACTAGACCAGTTTACAAAACACCAACAGTTGGTGCGTTAGGTAGGGGACAGTTGCGCACTCTCAATTATTGAAGGAAGTGATGGCTCCTCGCACCGCCGGTGGACTCACTCGCGGAATGGCCCAAGGCGGCCGCATCCGCCACAAAAACTATGAGCCTATCGGCTCCAAAGGGCCAGCGCCCGTGTCTGCCTACAGCCTAGGCTCAGACCTCCACCCTGTAAATTTGGATCCTGCGGCCCATGGCGGGCACACTCTTGGAACTCCCCTCGGGGGCTGCATCCCAGAGTTCACCTATTCCGAGGGGCTAGTACCCTCACTCATCGCCGGCCATGGCCAAGCCTCCTGTCTAGGAAACCAAAGGTCCACGGCTCGCAACGAACTAACCCGGGGAATGACCTCAGCCGACCACATCCCTTTGGGGAACCACACGGTTGACCTCTGCCCTAGAGGTTTGGGTCCCGTGATCCATGGCGAACATACTCTGGGAACTCCCCGCGGGGGCTGCATCCCAGAGTTCACCTACATAAGGGGACTAGCGCCCTCTCATCACTGGTCGTGGCCAAGACTTCCACTCGGGGAGCCTAAGGCTCGTGGCACATGTCAAGCTCGCCCAAGGAATGGCCCATGGTAGTCGCATTCTTCTAGGGAATCACGAGATTGCTCAAATCAATGGGTCAACGCCCATCATCGGCTGTTGCCCAGCCCACACTCGCCCCGTGGGAAAACTAGACTTGATGGTAGAACCACGCCCTAGACGACGCCTTCGCCATCAGCGAGACACAATGAGCCTGGGCATGCACAAGCAACAGAATCAATAACCGCCACACAGCTGCATCACAAGTGATCGGGAGGTTGGCCGGTGCCACACCATACATGGACAGGCCCGGAGCCTAGATCAGATCTTGCATAATGGGCAAATCACAAGACACGTTCCCACAAACTGTCAGCTGTCGGTCGGATGCACGTGCACCCCAAGAAGTGGGCCCCTCAAGCACAACACGTGCCACAACGAGCGGATCGAACCGCAATGCACTCAAAGCCAGCTCCCACAGCGACAGGTCATGATAGCTCCCTGTCGAGAGCGGAAACTACACCCAAAGGCAAAGATGTGGCGGTGACGACGTTGTCATGCTAGGAGGACTCAGGCTCTAGAGCGCACGAGCGCTCTCGGCCAGAAACTACGGCAAGCTGGACGCGAAGAAGTCATCCTCGGGAGGCTCGCGAGCCCTACGAGGACGTGAAGCCAGCAGGGACCGGCCCAAGGTAGTCTAAGAAGCTAATCCACGCCTGCCACGACTACTCCAAGTGGTGATGGGCCATCCATGTCAGCTCATGATCTAGGAGCTTCGACAACTCCATTATGAGCAAGAGCTCGAGGGCTCGCCGCACCCCGAACAACGATAACCAGTCCCACAACAACGTCCAATACATCGGTCAGTAACATCATCTCTAACTCTAGCCACTCTACCCAAACATGTTCACATACACATGTAGGCCTACCCAAAATTCCAAGAAACTTAAAAGCCATCCCGTATAGCACACGAACATGAGGCTCATACACCATGCCCTAGTAGCACTTAACTCCCGAGTGACTCATCCCGACTCACGCTCGTAGCCGGGCATGACTCCTTCACGGGGCTACACGCATGGGCGCACGCACATGACCTGCAGGGCAACACTGTTTGTCACCATCCTAGCGACCAATCCCTTGAACTCCTTCTGATCATATCCTTCGCAAGGAGAAAGGGGCGAAACAAAAGAGAACTCTCGCCACCCATTCACTGCCTTCTCACATCATGCTGGATCTACAACCTACCCCTAACGCTTCACCACTATGATGGGTCATGCACCTTTTAGCCTCGTGGGTCGGCCCCTGGGCTAAAACATGCACCCACGAGCGCCGGGATGAGAAGGGACGAAGCACATTCCAATTCGAATGAGAAGAAAAGTGAAAAGGCAGCAAAATGGCAAACGAATGGACCAGTCACGTGCGCTAAAATTAAAATGTGTTCTGTACAATAAGGAACATGCGTACTAAACCCTACCCAATCACACAAAAAATTCCTATACATTGGAAGCCTGAAACTGGAGATGAACAATGGTGGCCAACACCTTGCTCGTGAGGGCCCCTGCACCACGGGCTGCGGATTTGCCGATGGCAAGGATCTTGGCGTCAGACTTCCTCGATGAGTATCCCTATCCCACAGCATCGTAATCTATGCCGTCACAGTGGGAGTCGACCGATGTCAAAGCCGCAAGCATGCCACTATGCAACCCATTGGAGACGAGGGGGTCCACTTGATGGCAAGCCTCATCAAAATGAAGCGCTAGTTGGGAAGTCCACCGATTGGCTCCAAGCACGGCGTCACACAGGGCCTACCCGGAACTGTTCAACATCGCCAACTCTGTAGCTGCCTCCCACGCCATCTGCTATGCGGATGCCCTCGCCTCTAGATCCAAAAGTGCCTTAGCGCGCAAACCTGAAACAAGCAACCAAATGACAATTAGACACGACCGGTAAATCAAGACCCAGCGTGGGCAAAGAAGAGCTTACCAGCGCAAGTGAAATGAAGTCCTTGACACTCAGCCTCGAGGCGCTGACAACCTTGCTTGGCCTCATTCCGGGTAGCGTCTGCCATGGTGCACTCTGCCTCTAGAATGGCCATTGTCGTCTTGAGGTCGGCCACCTGGGCCATTAGCAAACCGATCCGAGATCGATCTCGTGCCCCCTGTTCCGTGAGCCGCTCCTGGACCAAGTCAACCCCACCGATGGCGTTGACCAGGCTCTCATGGAGCTCCACCTGCATCTTCTTGTAGGCCTCCAATTCCTCTCACAGACGCTGCACTTCCGCCTCTGCCTTGGCCAGGTGATCGCGATCCACCACATATTTGGCTGCGCCTAGAAAGCTAGATGTAGAAACAAGGACTTCTTCGCTCAAGCCCTCATCATTTCCTACAAATGGAAAAAGAAACAACCGCACCATTTAGAGTGACACACGCAGCAAGCTCAAGGGACAAAGCAGAGCAGCGAAGCCACACCTGTTCATGGGGCATGACTTCCTCGGTCATCAGCCATTGGGCCTTCACGCCTATCGGGGTTATAACCCCGGGGTGTCTCAAGGCACAGGCCACGTGGCCCGCAATACACTAGCTAGCGAAAGCCCAAACGACTGAGGCCCAACTAAGCCAAGCGAACCAAGCCAAACACCAAGGCTGGGGTCAGCCACAACCCCTCCTTCGTGCCTCAGCCACGCGATGCTGGAAAGGCGCATGACCTCTCCCCCATCACGACCCCTGGAAGGAATGGGGAGAGGTCAGGCGCAGCCAAGCACACCTACTCAGACAAGAACAGACATACCGTACAGACCCCACAAGGACCGAGGGAATAGCAGTCACCTCGGTCCGGTCAGACACCATCCCTGTGCCACACCACACAGACAAGACAATACCGTCCAAAGCGGTGACGATAGGTAAGATGACCACCAGATATGGCCCGACAAGATGCGCGTACGATCTCACCCACTACAGGATGGGATCCATGATGGGGGCTTGACTTAGAAGCCACCTGGGCCAACGAGAGCCGTGGCCCCAACGATCGTGGTCATGGCCTTCAACACCTCAAGACGACCAGGCGACTGATGACTCGGGGGCGGCTACCAACTCTCGTACCATGCCTAGGGAAACTTGGAGACAACAATAAGGACCATGGCAGAAGATCATGTCGCATAGGATGGCTAGCAAACCACCACCGTGCTAATAGTGCCACCACGGACAGCATAGTAAGCACCACGCCACACCCTACCACGACATGGGCACAAGACAATGATGACAGCCATGCCTAGACGTTCTCAACAAGATGGCATAGCTTGCAAGCCAAGTTAGCTAGGACCTCCCTTAGGCTCATGACCCTTTGGTCGGGAGAACCTCCTCCATTGTATGCGCCCTGGCCCTGAACTCTATATAAGGGCAGCTAGGTCTCCCATCTCAGGCACGGATACACATTCTGAGTCTCCTACTCATTCACTCATTCTCCATCATAGCAGGGCCCCTGAAGCTTCCCTTTGGGTAGCCCATCACCTAGCTTAGGTTCTTCTACCTCTTCCACCATTCTTATACCCCCCATTGTAAGAACTTCAGAGCATTCAAGCGAGGAACACGCACACGATCATCTCTAAGACTAGATGTAGGGCTTCGGCCTAAACTAGTATAAGTCCTCGTGTCTTTTGGATGCTACCTCATCTTCCTAGAGCCACACAGTAATCATATAAGTTTACTAGTCTGGATTACAAAACACCAACAGTTGGTGCGCCAGGTAGGGGACAGTTGCGCACTCTCAATTATTGAGAAGGAAGCGATGGCTCCCTGCACTTAAGTCGGACATCGATAGGCCAACACTCGTTGATGGACTCCTCCCCGGCTAGGCCCTACGCTTCAGGGACCTAGACTTCATGGCCGACTGTCTGGGTCAGCTGCAGCTTAGCGAAGCGAATGTGCTCCACCACACATCCCGATGCCCGATCACGGACTGGCCTGAGCCGGTCCTACGATCATCGACTCTGATGCGCTAGCATGCAGGATCAACGCCTATCTCGGGGCGAATCCCAAGCCAGAGCTAAGCTGACGCATTTTCTACGTGTTGGCGAATGCTTTCGCCCAACTCTCCGAAAGCAGGCCCCTACCACTAGAGGCCGAATTCTGGAACCCCAACACTGTGTTACCCTCTGAAATGAGGGATGCGGTCACACTCTTCAAGCGAGAGCTCACTAGACACACTGGTCATACGATGATGCCAGAATCCTTCGGGTTTGTGGGGATGATGGAGCAGGATACGGAATCCCTCTGCGACCTCCTACTGGCCACCCCTGAAAATACAAACTTTGAGTCTGATTCCGAGGGGTGCTAACATTCGCTGAGGGAGTGCAACATGTTGCATCTCTCGAAGGATGGCACACTACTGGTGGAGGGCGTAGAGGATGATGCCTATCTGATTTCATGCACCCCGGGGAATAGGCCCAGTATGACCAGGAACGCTTGGAATGAGCTAGGGCCTGAGAAGCTGATCAGGTCAACGAACGCCAAGATGATGGATGCCCTAGCCCACAGCATCTCAACGCTAAGGGCACGCGGGCGCGGGCACGCCGTGTGTATGATCGAATCCAACAGGGCAGGAGGGAGACACACTTCTTCCCTCGAGCCAGCCAAAACATCATAGTGGCCGCCATGATCATGCGAACGACCCTTGAGCCCTCGATCGATGAGGGAAAGCGCATCCACCAGGAGCTACGAGACCTGCTAAAAACTATGGCAGTGTAGCAGGCTCAAAGCTCTAGAGAGAGGCGACACCCTGAATCTAGCTTCATACACATCTCCTCAGCACAAGGTGCTCTCGAGGGGCACCACGCGCCAAGCATGCTCTGACCGGACGATGGCGGCGCGACGCATAGGCGGGAACCCTTCCCAGCGCGTAGCCGCTACATAGGAAACCACAACGCTCGTCTAGTTACACAACAGCGCCAAGAGCTAGACTAGGTAGGCCAAGGCCAATTACACTACGGCGACAGTGACTCGGACAACCACGGCCAACATCCTAGGGTTCAGGATGTATGACGCAGCCCAAACCCAGATGCCTATGGCTTGTAGGCATTCACAAAAAGGATCCAACAGACGTTGTTCCTGATGCGCTTCCATGCACCACCGAACATCGTCAAGTACTCCAGGGACACCAACTCTACTGTTGACGGTAGTTAACATTCATCACAAACCATCAATATAACTTGTATAAATGGCTAAAAAGGATCACCAATGTAGACTTAGGGGTTTAAACTAACATTCCATGAGTTTTGGTGAATCTATGTTTTCAGCAGGATTTAATTAGAAAACTGCCAAAGAGGACCTATTTGTCAAAAGAAATCATAGAATTCTGCCGTGTAATCAACGTGGGAAGACTCTAGAAGACTCCAGAAGGCAAATCACCGAAGCAGAGCCCGTGCCCCTGACATGTGGGACTAGCCGACCCCACCTACAGGCCAGCCAGCCTATGGGCCTCCTGTCAGCCTCTCTGTTGTTACATCGGTTCTCCACCGCCTTAAGGATTGCATCTCCACCATTTATTCAAGTCAGTTTGATCCAAGGGCTTAGTATTGACACACTGGTCTATATATACCAGCCTATACCCCCCTCCAGGGCAGATATTGGCATTTGATCTTGAGAGCTGAGAAGCCAGAAACCCTAATTTATATGTTCACCAGGATTAGGGCTAGCAATCAAGAGAAGATTAGTCCTCAATAGGATCTAGTCTTGTATTAGAGATAGTGAGATAGAGTGAGAGGAAAGAGTTTGGAGGAGTCCTGGCCTATCGGTGCTCTCTCTACGGCTTGTACCCTGGCAAAATCAAGTTCTTCTTGAGCTTGCTTCTGAGATTCTCTAGTAATCAACTTCTAATTCAAGTAAGCATATTTTTCATATTGTTCTTTAGGTTTGCGACTCTCTTTTGAGTACTTTAATCCTTGTGGCTCCTGGGTTAAAGTAGTATTCGTAGTGTAAGCGTGGTGCTTAGACTCGGTTACTCGTGGATATATCCTATTTTCTAGATCAGTGGTTGCTCGCGAGGGTGACTCTTATAGCCTCATTGAATCCTTTGTAGTCCAACTCCCATTAGTAGGCCTAGCAGGACTTTGTTGCTATAGAAAACATACTCTGCCTGTGTTTTCTCTAGTAATACCCCCAGAATGGAATAGTAGAAGACAAAGCTTATCGAAGTTAGATCTAGAAGACCTTAGCAGTCTCCTCGACGCTCCTATTATCTAGCCTTGATTGTGAAGTTGGGTTAAGTTAGATTTGGTTATTCTCACACACGTTTCCTCGAGTTCGATATAAAACTAGATACTCCCGGTGAAGTGCTACATCGGTATATTATCCGTGTGCTTGCGGATTATTCTATGTGCATTAATATATACCAACAAGCATTTCTAGCGCCGTTGTCGGGAAAATGGTTGTTGAGTTAACTTCAAACCTAGCTTATCCTTGTATCATTATTCTTTTATCTTTTTGTCCTTTTCTTTTTACCATGGATCTAGAATCCACCCCTATCTACCAATATGGTGCACCCACAAGCGCAAGCGTACATTTAAAAGAGTCTTCAAAGCCTATCCTAACACCTGGTTATGAGCTACGTCCGTCTTTAATCAACATGGTTCAGGATCAACCCTTTTCAAGCGAAGATGATGAAAACCCCTATTCCCACCTAAATGAGTTTAAGCAGACCCGTGCATGCCTATGCATTACAGGCATGTCAGATGAAACCTAACAATGAAAGCTTTTTCCTTTCTCTTTGACAGAAAAAGCTAAATGTTAGTATAATCTCGCCATAGGGAGTAGACAAAGAGATTGGAAAGCCCTGTGTTCTAGCTTTTGCTTGCAATTCTTTCCCATCTATAGGGTAGTCAGACTTTATTCAGAGGTCCTATCTTTTAAACAAAAGAAAAAAAATCTCTAGGCACGGCATGGGAACGCTTTAATACTCTTATTAATACTGGCCCTGACCTTGCCATTCAACACCCTATGCTTCTTCAACATTTCTATATGGGTCTTGATAGAAAAATCTTGAAGCTTCTTAATACGGCCTCAGGAGGCTCGTTCTTGCATGTCTCCACCAATGCGGGGAGAAGCATTCTTATGAAAATCTTAGAGAACATCCCCAAAGAAGTAGAAGATAAGCCATTAGAGGAAGAATCCCAGATAGTTGAACCTAAATCTTTACCAGACCTATCACCAACTTCAGCTATCCCAAATCTTGAACCACCGAAAAAGGAGGAAACTCTAATTTCAGACTTCATGCTTGAATTCGAGGATGAGCTTTTCGATGAATATGGAAATACCTCGAATTACCATACCATGAGGAGACCCTAGAAGTCTAGGAAACCATCATCCAATGAAGAACCTTTAGACCCTTTTGAGAAAGCTTTCCTTAAAAAGACTACAAAAGAGCTAATGTCTATTATAAGCAATGAATGGTTAGAAGAATTAGAGCTTTCCTCTGATGTGTTTCATTTAGATTCACCTTCTACATCCATTCGTTGCTAAATTAATAAAGCTCCTTTCGTTGCTCTTTACAATCCTGTTGTGGGTGTTAATATCATGTTTGCATCTTTTACTCATGATTTATTGAAACACATGCCATTGACCCCAACAACAAAGTTATTGAAAAATCTTTCAGGACACATTCTCCCGAGTTTGGGATTTTTGTATGTCCTCCCTATCCAGGTAAAAGGAACCAAAGTTCATTTAAGCTTCTATATCTTTGATATTATGGAGTTCGACCTGTTGATAGGACAACCAATTGAAAGACTTATCCAAGAAGAATAAACGGGGAAGTTGAATATAATACTTGGAAAAAACTTTAAGCTTTCTATACCCATTACTCATTCTCAAAATGCTGAGAGTGAGCCAATTCCCAAAGAAGACCCAATGGAAGAGGTTAAGGTTGCATCTCTTGATAATTTGATTGAACCCAACCTTGAGGATGATGCTCAGTTCTTCATCGAGGAAGAAGAGGAAAATCCTATGGAGTCTGAACCTCTAGATGAATTACTGGAACCACCTAAGCCCACTATTGAGCTTAAACCCCTGCCTTCTGGTCTTAGATAAGCTTTTCTTAGTAATTATCAGGATTCTCCTATGATCATAAGTGATCAACTTTCTTAGGAAGAATTCCTACGCTTAATAATTGTCTTAGAAAAGCATCGTTCTGCCTTTGGCTATTCACTCCAAGGCCTTAAGGGGATTAGCCCTGCTCTTTGCACCCATTGCATCCCTACAGATCCTGATTCTATACCTTCTAGGGAGCCCTAGTGTAGGCTTAATAATGCGATGAGAGAGGTTGTTAAGAAAGAGGTTTTAAAACTCTTGCATGTCGGGATCATCTATCATGTGCCGCATAGTAAGTGGGTTAGCCCTGTTTAAGTTGTGCCCAAAAAGGGAGTCATGACAGTTGTTAAAAATGAAAAGAATGAATTAATCCCCCAAAGAACCATCACTGGATGGCAGATGTGCATAGATTACCGAAAACTTAACAAGGCAACAAAGAAAGATCACTTTCCGTTGCCCTTCATTGATGAAATGTTGGAGCGACTGGCGAATCACTCTTTCTTCTATTTAATTGATGGGTATTCAGGTTATCATCAGATTCTGATCCATCCAGATGACCAAAGCAAAACCACCTTTACATGCCCATATGGAACCTATGCTTATCGTAGAATATCTTTTGAATTATGTAATGCTCCAGCTTCTTTTCAAAGATGCATGATGTCTATATTTTCTGATATGATTGAAGAAATCATGGAAGTATTCATGGATGACTTTTTTGTTTATGGAAAAACTTTTGATGATTGTCTTGAAAATTTAGACAAGATTTTGTAAAGATGTGAAGAAAAGCACTTAGTCCTTAATTGGGGAAAATGTCATTTTATGGCTAGAGAAGGAATAGTGCTTGAACATTTGGTGCCCGAATGAGGGATTGAGGTACTTAGAGCTAAAATTGAAGTAATTGAACAGTTATCTCCTCCCATAAATATCAGAGAGATCTGTAGTTTCCTTGGCCATGCTAGTTTTTATCGCCGCTTTATAAAAGATTTTTCATATATTGCTAGACCACTTACAAATCTTTTAGCTAAGGACGTTCCCTTTGAATTTGATGATGCATGTTTGAAATCTTTTAACATTCTTAAGAAAGCATTCATCTCTGCACCAATCATTCAACCCCCTGATTGGTCGCTACCTTTTGAAATTATGTGTGATGCTAGTGATTATGCTGTGGGGGTAGTTTTAGGACAAACTAAAGATAAAAAGCATCATGTAATTGATTATGCTAGCAAAACTCTGACAGGACCACAACTTAATTATGCAACAACTGAAAAGAACTCTTGGCAGTTGTTTTTACTATTGATAAGTTTAGATCTTACTTAGTAGGAGCTAAGGTGATTGTTTATACGGATCATGCTGCTTTGAAATATTTGCTCACTAAGAAAGATGCTAAACCCAGATTATTAATAAGATTGATTTTGTTACTCCAAGAATTTGACTTAGAAATAATAGATAAAAAAGGAGTAGAAAATTTTGTTGCCGATCACTTGTCCAGAATGCAGATTGAGAATTCACAGGAACTGCTCATCAATGATTCGCTGCGGGACGACAAGCTCTTTAAGGTCACAAAATCCGACCCCTAGTACGCAATATTGTTAACTTTATGGTTGCAGGTTATGTACCACCAGGGGAGAATAAAAGGAAGCTTATCTACAAAAGTTGTCTCCACATACGGGATGAATCGTACCTCTTCAGAGTCTGCTCTGATGGCCTACACAGAAGGTGTGTACCGATGAAATAAGGCATCAAGATCATCGAACGATGCCACTCATCACCATATGGAGGACATTATGGTGCATTCCGCACTCATTCAAAGATCTAGCAAAATGGATTCCTTTCGCCAACCATGTATGAAGACACGAAGGACTTCATCCAAAGGTGTGGAGCGTGTTAGAGGCATAGGAATATCAATTCAATAGATGCCATGCCACTCACCAACAACCTTCAGATTGAGCTCTTCGATGTCTGGGGAATCGACTACATGAGACCTTTTCCAAAGTCAAAGAACTATGAATACATCTTGGTGGTAGTTGAATATGTCTCAAAGTGAGCTAAAGCCTTGCCATGCAAAGTTGCTGATGCAAAGAACTCCAAGAAAATGTTTGAAGAAATAATATTTTCAAGATTCGGAGTTCCAAGGATGGTGATTAGTGATGGAGGCACTCACTTCACTGACAAGAATTTTCACAACTACTTGTCAAAGCATGGGATCCATCACAATATCACTACTCCATATCACCCTCAGACAAGTGGCCAAGCAGAAACATCAAATAAACAAATCAAGAACATTCTACAAAAGACGGTCAATGAGATGGAAACTGCATGGAAAGATAGACTACCCGATGCACTATAGGCTTACAGAACGGCCTATAAAACACCATTTGGAATGTCACAATATCAACTGGTCTACAGGAAGACCTATCATCTATCTGTTGAGCTAGAATTCAAGGCTTACTGGGCTATCAAGTGATGTAACATGGACTTTGAAGCCGCAGGAATTAAAAGGAAGTTGCAACTCTCTGAACTTGATGAATGGCATGAAAAAGCATATCACAACTCTAAGATTTACAAGGAGAGAACAAAAAGATGGCATGACAAGAGGATCAAGAATAAGGAGTTCACCCTAGGAGATAAGGTATTACTTTTTAATTCAATGGTTAAATTATTTGGGCATGGAAAACTTCGAAGCAAAAGGGAAGGACCATTCAAGGTGATAAGCACTTCGTCGCATGGAGCGGTAACACTTCAAAATGACGAAGGTACGTTATTTAAGGTAAATGGCCACCGTCTCAAGACCTTTATAGAACCTGAAAAACCACTTGAGGAATTAGATGAGGTAGATTTCCTAATTTTATGATAGATTTACACCACTGCCATCCTCCTTATGTTTCGTAACGTGAAAATATACTTTTTGGGATTAGATAAGCGATAGAAGTCGAAGCACAGAAGATGACCCCAAGACCTCGACATGTGGGGCCGGTCGGCCCCACCTACAGACTGGCCAGCCCACTTGTCAGCCGCCTTGCGCCCAGTCCATTCTCTCGAGTCTTCCAGATCTTTCCTCTCTGCAATCCCGTAGTTTTTTTGATGCATTCGTTTTTTCCTTGTTATGAGACCTCATATGGATAGATCTTGACCTCTGCTGCAAGTTGTTCCCCCTATATAAGCAAGCCTCCGTCTGCCTCCATAGCCATCCCATCAAAGCTCTCCTCCTCTCTAGTTCCCATGGCCAACAAAGAGATCGTCCCCTATGGTTTTGATCTAAACAAGAAGCCTGACACGCTTGCGCTAAGCGTCGTTCCTCCAGAGATCACCCTCATTTGCTCAAGCCAATCTTACTTCGCTCATGCCATATGGCGTCTGATCCATGTTCCATTGCCGCCACGTCCAGTTCTTGAAGACAAGCCACACCAACAAGAGCCTCGTCTAGACGTCTAGAAGCTGATCAAGGTGACAAAGGAGATCAACCTCCTTCCTCCAAAGGGACATGAGGTGCTAACTGGAGTGAAGACCAACGAGTTTGGAGATGTTACATGTGCAAAATACAAGCCAGTCACCCCTTGTACCATCATCGATGGAGTTCGCGCTATGCCGGATCAGATCAAGGTTTTTCCTCCGAAGGAGAAGAAGAGGAAGGCGCCATCACCACCTATCCTAGAGGCTGAGAAGCATCCAAGGATGACTATTGCTCTCTTAGAGAAGAAGATTGAAGACCTCTCCGATGTTATCTATACCCTAGAGCAAAGGGTCGACGAAGAACACCTCTATCGCAAGAGCCTACAACATGATATAAATGCTTTGAATCATTTTGTTGCTAAGATGAAGAAGTAAGAATTAGGTAGTTAATAATAAGGCACGAGTGGTTAGGTCATGTGTTTAAAAAATAGTATGTTTAGGTTACTCGTTTAGCTCAAATCGTTAGAATATTGAAGTTCGTGCTAGGTAGTCAAAAATTTATGTTTAGTTTGTGCTTGTGTAATAAAGTGCCTTATATATTAATGGAGTCTTCTTATTATTATCTGCTCTCTATTTATTTTGGATATGTGTTTTGTCTCCACATGTTGTGCATAAAGGTATACAGGAAAACAAGTGTGGGGGAGACACACCGTGACAACAAGACGGAATTTGATCATGAAAATTATAAAATTCAGAAAGTAATGAGTGAAGGACCACGTCCTACGAAGCGGGCCTCGAGCAGCCCCTGGAGCAGGCTGCCCGGCCTCCTCTATGGGCCGGCCAGTCCATCACTATGCCGTCTCTCACCGAGTTTTGTCCTCAGTCAGGTTCGAGCCCAATACACTCTATTTTTATATGTTTTGCTTTCCGTTTCGAACTGAATTGAGAATCCTTTGATAAACAACTTTAAAACATGAGGAAAAATTATTTTAGTCATGACTTGGATAGACTCACATAATACTTTTCCTAAAAGTCTTGCTACTATTGGGAACTTATTATTAGGGATCCCATGTTACTTAAGTTGTTGTGGAATGAGATATAGTAGAATAATGAGAACTTGATTCTTGATGTCTCGTTATTAGAAAATTTTATTTCAAAACAAAAGTAAAAAGAATAGCTATACCCCTCCTTTGTGGTAAGCAATATCCTACCAGAGTCAAATATAGACTAGAGAAACCTTCTACATATATTACTTGTCATTGTATTGAGTTTGGTCAAACCTTGTGACCCTTGTTGAGAAAATTATCATGCTCTCAAGATCAAGATCACATACACAACACATATATCTATTGCTCCTACACTGAGAGTACACAACAACATGTTTCCCATCCACCTAAAAATGTTCTACTCCTACATTGGGAATAGACAGAAAAATATGCTTGATAGAATAAATGCTCCAAGTGGGAAGACTCTATTCATCAAAAGAAATTATGGAATTCCGTCGCGTAATCAACGTGGGAAGACTCTAGAAGACTCCAGAAGGTGAATCACCAAAGCAGAGCCCGTGCCCCTGACATGTGGAGCTGGCTGGCCCCACCTGTAGGCCAGCCAACCTGTGCCCCCCCCCGTCAGCCTCTTCGTTGTTACGTCGATTCTCCACTGCCTTAAGGATTACATCTCCGCTGTTTATTCAAGTCGGTTTGATCCGAGGGCACAGGATTGACGCTCCAGCATATATATACCAGCCTGCACCCCCTTCTAGGGCAGATATTGGCATTTGATCCTGAGAGCTGAGAAGCTAGAAACCCTAATTCATATGTCCACCAAGATTAGGGCTAGCAATCAAGAGAAGATTAGTCCTCAATAGGATCGAGTCTTGTATTAGAGATAGTGAGATAGGTCGAGCAACTCCCTACAAACAGCATCCACTCGTGGATAGACCTCAAGCGCATCTTCATAGGGAACTTTTAGGGCACCTACATGCGCCCTAGAAATTCCTGGGATCTCAAAGCCTGCAAGCAAAAGGTGGGAGAAACTCTACACGAGTATATCCGCCGCTTGTCCAAGCAGTGCAATGAGCTCCCTGATATCATGGATGTGAACATGATCGGAGTGTTCATCTCTGACACAACTAATGAGGTGCTCGTCCAAGAGCTTGGATGTTGCAAACCGCGGACTACGCGGGCGTTTCTCGACCTCGCAACGAGCCATGCCTCTAGTGAGGAGGCCGTACGTGCAATATTCTAGAAGCACAAGGGAAAGGCTCAAGCCAAACCCACGGATGAGGCCAAGGACCACAACCGATGAGTTAAGGGCAAGAAGGACAACTAGAGGCTCCATGGTAGTGAGTTCGTCGTGGCAGTCGACAAGGTCCACAAACAGAAGACTGGCAAGTTCAACCATGTTAGTTTTGACAAAATAGTTAGGATGTCATGCCACAACCATGGCTATCTAGTTAAGCACACCCTCGAGGAGTGTGACCTCATCAAGCGCTACTTCAGCAGCGACTACAAGACGATTGGCACAAACACGCCGTCTGGGCCCACCGACAATGAAGAGAAGGGGGATGCGTATCCTGACCTGAGAGGGTGCCTTATGATCTTCGACGGACCGATGGCGTATGAGTCTAAACACCGGCAGAAACTCACAGCTAGGGAGGTCAATGTAGTTGCCCTGGACGAAGCCGTCCTAGCCTTCCTGAAATGGTCAAACATTGTGATCACTTTCAACAAAAAGGATCACCCCAACCACATTCTGCAACCAGGGTGCTTCCCCCTTGTTGTTGACCCGATCATTGGCAAGACCCACCAGTCTCGAGTCTTCATGGATTGCGGGAGTGGCCTCAACCTTCTCTACGCTGAGACCTATGATGCCATGAGACTTTCACGGGCAGAGATATGACCATCTGGTGCCCCGTTCCACAGAGTCATACCTGAGCTCTAGGCCATCCCCCTCGGGCAGGTCAACTTACCCATGACATTCGGAGGTCGAGCCAATTTCTACACGAAAATGCTCACCTTTGAAATAGTGGATTTCCCTAGTGCCTACCATGTCATCCTAGGCTGACCATGCTACGCCATGTATATGGCTGTCCCCAACTACACTTATCTGAAGCTCAAGATGCTCGACCCTCACGGGATCATCACCTTAGGGGGCAACCTCTAGCAGGCCCACCTGTGTGAACAGGAGAACTATGACATCACCACGGCCACCAGCAAGCCCCCAGGGGCCAAACCTGGACACCGCTTCCCTACGCGGTAGGGGAACACATAGAGATCGCTCTCTGTGACCTCGACCAATGTATGTGACGAGGCAGGCGATGACACGGCACGAGGATGACGCAATCCACGAGCGCTAGGGCTCGTGACGCAGTGCACACCTTGATTCAACAAGCCATGCACTCCAGGCCTCACCGCGTTAAGCACCATGGACGATGAAAGCCACAACCAGTGGTGTGGACATTTGGCATCCGCACCAAAGCTGCCCTTAGCCAGCTGTGATTTTGTACATAGTGATCAATAAAACATCCCTATGCCCAGAGATCGCATCATGCCTCAGTGAATGCATGCCAAAGCGACACTCTAATGACACACGTAACCCCAAGCAACCCATACCTATCAGTGCGTGCTAGTCGACACGGCTCACCCACAGGGGCTACACTATGACATACCATGCATCGATGATCACCAGAGTAGAGATAGACGTGACCAGAAGGAAGGGGGACAATGAAAGGTACACTGCCCCTAAACCTCGCCCATGACACCTCAATCACGAAAATGGAGTCACACTAAACTAAGCTTTCCTGGTCGACCCCCAGGCAAGGTCGTGACTATGGCATTCAAGAAATCGGATCAACAGCAGACGCGCGAAAAGAAAAAGAAGTGCATGATACAATCTGGGGAACTTTATTCATCAAAGGACCCTAGGTACAACCTAAGGCCTCTGGCCACCACCACAGAGGATGTCCTCCATGTTCACAGCAGCCACGATGGCGACCATGGTGGAAGAAAAGTCGCCAACTAGCTCCACCTGCTCGGTCCGCCTGGCATGGTCTAGGAACCCGGGCGCCACCTGATGGAAGTCCTGGCCAGTACGGAGCTACAGGGCGGTGAGGGCAATGTCGGCACCCTGTCAGATTATGGCCACCACCGCATGTTCACAGTCCTCCATTAGAAGAACCTCCTGAAGGTGAGCCTCCTTCGTCTCATGATGGGAGGCTGCTAGTTGCTCCTCCAATGCTGACAACAAGAAGACCGGAGGATCAGAGGAAGATCAGGAGTGGTGACTCATGAACAGAAAGATCAGACGAAGAAGCACCCTCACCCATGATGCGAGCCTAGGCGATGGTGGCCGTCACCTGCACGGCAGTAGTCTCCCTCTCTGAGGCCTCGAGGGCCACCCTAATGGCAGCAAGACAATGCTCCAACCGGCTCGCTTCGCGGGTGGCATCGGAACAGCACCGATGGGCCTCATCCGCTTCACGAGCGAGCTCGCAGAACTCATGCCGATCATCTAATAACGATGATGACCCCCGCATGGATGGCACTGGTGGCCCCTATAGACATAGCGCAGGAGACAGCCCTACGAACATGCACAGTCAATAAAAGTTGAACCATCAAACTTGAACTTCATCCGAATGCACTTACCCCTTATCGTGCAGGCAAGGACGAAGAGGCGGTGGCGCCTCGCCGGCACCCGGTGACTCCTCTAATGGCCATTTACCGTGACTCATCCCCATAAGTGAAGAAAGGAACCCAAGACGCGCAAAAGTGAGAACAGAGAAGTAGTGGAGCAGGCGACTCAAAACAAATGCCTCCTCGCCGTACCACTCCAAGAGCATTTATAGCCACCAAGGGTACTTAAGGCCAATGCATGTTCGTCCATGTTCACTAACCAATTAGGGAACCTCATAGAGCAGGTGAAGCGATCAGAGGTAAGGCAGAATGACGGTTGCCCACACAGTAATGCGAGACAGGTAAGCCACACACACCCCAACTCCTTCATACAATTTTGATTCGTGCGCCCCTGTTCCGTGGCGCAGGATAGCTCATGAGTGGGTGCCACCATGCCACGATGTGACCGGGGAAGCCGTCCACCCCCTGAGATCGTGCGTGAGGTGACCCACCGTGAACACGACCACACGTCGTACTTAGGAAACCCAGTCTTAGGCCAGTCCTTAGAAGGGCTCGAGGCCATGAAAGGGATAGGGGCAGGGAGGAGATGGGCCCCACGACTCTAATCAGCGGTGCGGAGCCACACGACCATCTCTCTCTGTGTTCGAGTCATCCGCTTTGAAGTCTTTGGGGTTGACCCCCTATGGGGGGAGGCATCTTGTCCTCTAGCCACTATGGAGGCAGTTGGGGACCGAATGGCTTGACGGCCGATGATTTATGGGACGTCTCACGTGCGGCATAGCCGAACTCCATGTAGATTGGGGAGGATATCAGGTCTCCGAATTACCCATAGACCTCGATGAGGCGCACCGCTCTGATCATGTGGTTACGGTGGACATGCCTCTCCCCACATGGGGTGAAACCAAAACCTGCCTTTAACAAGGCATCATGACCTCTCAAGGTCGGTAGAGACACCAAGGAACAAATGGAGTCGGGTCCCCATGACCCCGAAAGAAGCTAGGTTCAAGCCCCGACCTACTCCTCCCTGCGTCCTAGGTCTCAGACCTAAGGCTAGCCTCAAAGACTCATAAAATGTCAGGGGTCCACAACCCCTCTAGGAGAGATCGGCAAAGCAGATGGCACGGCAACGCAATAGCAACTTCCATACAAAGTGATGCGAAACCCAAAACATGATCACGGCTCGGTCACGTGGAAAAAGCAAAAAGCTTCAAAACCTATGAGCCAACACATGGACGTAGAAAACCTCATGGTTGCACAAAAAAGGGGTCGAGGAGGCACATCCTCGCAACACTAAGGCACAAAACACCTCTAGGTGACCCTCAAACCAAGGTGTGACCCTGGCCCAATGGCTTGGGGGCTCATCTTGGGCACCGAAAATACCCAAGAAAAGAACATTCTTTTCACCCAACTCTGGGTAGTACAAGAGTGGTTGAGCCACTTGGAATGTGCTAGACCTCGACACCATTGCCCAGGCAGCATCGTCGGGGGCCCCGGAGGCGCCTGCTGCAAACACGGGAGGAAAAGGAGAGAAACTGCCTTCCATTCCTCCCCGTAGCACCCCAGCCTCATGGACAGGGGCGCGTAGGAAAGAAAGAATGGGGTAGGGTCAAGCCCATAGGCCACCACCACCATGCTCCGAAGGGCATGGAGGAAACACCACGGGACAGCAACGCCTCCCCCAAACCTGAGGCGGCTTTCCAAAGCCATCTACAAGTACAGGGAGAAGCTAGAAGTTGTCCTTGGTGCTTGTGCTTCAGCAACCCAAAGCCTATGGGTTCGAGGAAACGCTTGAATCATGACACCCGGAGGTTGGCCTGAATGCCACCCCATTCCTTCCCTGCTCGCAAAATCCCCTCTAGCACCAATTGTTGAAAGGGCGACGCTAGCTCCAGCCAACATGGAAGGCCCTCAAGGAGACTGTTTACACCAGAATTTGGAAGAAGAGTTGCAGGGACTTGAAAGCTCCCGAGATCATGTCATCAAGGAACCAGTTGTGTGTAGATCGAAACTAGCTAATTCGGATGCAACACTGGAATCGGCTTTCTTCAGATAGCGCCAGCAGATAACGATAGAGGCTATGATCGGCGCCGGGACAAGACATGCTGGACTCTACAAAAAGGGAAAGATTAGAGTCCAAGTTATCTTAAATTAGGAATATTTTCTCTTAGGGCCAAAGATTGTGATGAGTTGTGCTCGGATAGGAGTCATGTGCAGGTCTCGGGTATAAATATCAAAGGCCGACTATTGTAAAAAACATCAATCAATCCAATACAAGTCAATTACTTTTTCGGCTCCGGATACCCCTTAGGAGTAGGAGTAGAGTAGATCTTAGCGAGTTCTTCAGCATCGATCCGGTCGACCTCCACTGCTTGTCTGTAAGTACCATCATGGCTTATACCTCTATTCGTACGGCTGCATCGATCCGGTCGACCTCCACTGCGACTCTAGTATAAGTTAGTTATCGATCCTTGTCTAGTTCGAGTATGGTTGTATCGATCCGGTCGACCCCCACTTCATGAACTAGATTAAGGTCAATTTATCAGCTCTACCTAAGGATGGCAATCTTTGGTAGATTCATTAAGTTACCGATATTGCTTATTGCTTTCATTGTTTATCTAATTATAGCAATATCACTCTGCCCGATTGAGATTGATCTAGATTGGCCTTATATCTTGTTTAGCCCATCGTTTCTTACCTAAAACTGATCTAATCTACACCTTAAACAATGAGTTACATTTTATTAGCTATTTTATGTCAATCTTGATTGTGCATAGCGTGCGGTTAAGGTATGTTGTGTCTTGAGTAGATCTATTGGCTAGCGAAAACCATTCCATGGCCCGTTATCACGGCCTATGTGATTCTGCCTCACACCCCACTATTAGCACTATGGAGTGGGGATCGTTATTTGGTAGATCTATTTCTGATAAGGCATGACTTTAACTGTGCGCTATGCCTGAATCGACTATTTTAGCCGATATCGAGTGCTTTCACGAATAGTTCGCATTACGAGACCGTTGAAGTAAAGATAGTTTGAAAGATGTGTTACCCCCATGATCTTATTATTGTATTACGGCCTGCATGATTCTGCCTCATGCCCCACTGATATTAGTAATGAGTTAGGGTCGTCGAGTCTATTGTTGTTTCTACGGCCTGCATGATTCTGCCTCATGCCCCACTGGTCATAGCGATAGATGAGATCTAACATGTTTATTAGATTTATCTTTATTAAATGGTTAAAAGGTGTTGAGTTGTTTCTTTTGTATAACAGGGGTTCGGTTACTTGTAATCATTGGCTTGGCATAAACCAATCATTGTTGACATCTTTTTGCCATTGATTAATATTTGCTCAATTAATGATATTTATCCTGAATGATAATCGATTCCTCTTACACAACCCCATTAGCTTTAACCAATTTATTCTTATGAATATGCTGAAATCGACTATTAAGTCTATCTCCTTTCATATTGGCTCTCAGAGCCGCACATTCGGGACTGTCTGGCAACACCAGCAAGTTCCGCCCGAAATTACTGATAAACTTTCTCTCCTTGTCAATTGCAGGGTCAAATTGACTAGCACATCTCGGGAGGAGTGCGTAGGATCGACCATCTCTGCGCTGAAGCAAGGCGAATCTACAGTTCCATTGAGCAGACCCTTCTGGCTTGCTACATGTGTCCTCGGCACGGGGTGAAAATTCTATGTCGACAGAGACATATGAAGGGAGCCGCATGGCTTTCCTCACACTCTTCTCTCCCATCTCCTCGCTCTCCTAGTAGGGAGAAAGAGAACAATTTGTGGACATAGCCATGAGCGTTTTGAATGAAAGGAAGGCTCATATTTATAGGCCCAAGGACGGACCAAAAGGCTTGAGAGCCCCATGCCATGTGGCCAGTATCAGACGACTGTGTAAGGTTAAGGAAGTCAAGACCCTCCAAAAGGTAGGGCCATAACAGCGTTAACGAGACCACATAGCCCCCGCCTTGGTCACAAGCCCAGATACATAGCTCATTGATAAGGCGGGACTTAGCGGTCACATCGTCAGGGCGTCCTGATGGGGTAGAAAGGCATAGCGACAACCTACTACATTGAATACACCAACCCACGAGGGATCGAGCGATGGAGCTCGAACAAGCCATGACTAC
Source organism: Miscanthus lutarioriparius (assembly GCA_904845875.1). Lineage (NCBI taxonomy): Eukaryota > Viridiplantae > Streptophyta > Magnoliopsida > Poales > Poaceae > Miscanthus > Miscanthus lutarioriparius. Next base: position 6,533,443 of record CAJGYO010000015.1, read on the forward strand.
TAACTGATGCTCGACGTGCCTCCATGCTTTCATGATCACTTCATGATCGTAAAAATGCTCGAGGGCTACTATCAGGGTTATAACCCCGGGGTGTCTTAAGGCACTGATTAGTTAGTAGGCCACGCGGCCCACAATACACCAGCTAGTGAAAGCCCAAACAACTAAGGCCCAACTAAGCCAAGCGAACTAGGCCGAATGCCAAGGCCGGGGTCAGCCATGACCCCTCCTTCATGCCTTAGCCACATGACGCTGGAAAGGCGCATGACCTCCCACCCATCACTACCCTAGGAAGGAACGGGGAGAGCTTGAGCGCAGCCAAGTGCACTTACTCTGATAAGAACAGGCACGCTGCACTAACCCATAAGGACCGAGGGAACAGTAGTCACCTCGGTGCGGTTAGATGCCATCCCTGTGCCACACCGTATAGACAAGACAATACCGCCCCAAGCGGCGATAATAGGTACCATGACCACTGGCTAGATATGGCCCGACAAGATGCATGTATGATCTCACCCACTATGGGATGGGATCCATGATGGAGGCCTTGACATAGAAGCCACCCGGACTAACGAGAGCCGTGACCCCAACGATCGGGGTCATGGCCTTCTACTCAAGACGACCAGGCGATCGACGACTCGGGGGCGGCTACCAACTCTCGTACCACGCCTAGGGAAACCAAGAGACAATGACAAGGACCATGGCAGAATATCACATCGCACAGGACGGCTGGCGAACCACCACCGTGCCAACAGTGCCGCCATGGCCAGCGCAGTAAGCACCACGCCACACCCTGACGCGATGTGGCCATAAGACGATGACGACAGCCATGCCTAGGCATGCACTACATGATGGTGTAGCTTGCAAGCCAAGTTAGCTAGGACCTCCCTCAGGCTCATGATCCTTCGGTCGGGAGAACGACCTCCATTGTATGCGCCCTGGCCCCGAGCTCTATATAAGGGTTGCCAAGGCTCCCATCTTGAGCACGGATACACATTCTGAGTCCCCTTCTCATTCGCTCATTCTCCATCGTAGTAGGGCTCCAGAAGCTTCCCTTCAGGCAGCCCATCGCCTAGCTTAGGTTTTTCTACATCTTCCACCATTCTTGTACCCCCTATTGTAAGAACTTTAAAGCATTCAAGCGAAGAACACGCACTCGATCATCTCTGAGACTAGACGTAGGGCTCTGGCCTGAACTAGTATAAATCCTCGTGTCTTTTGGATGCTTCCATCGTCTTCCTAGAGCAGTGCGGCAATCGTATAAGTTTACTAGTCCAGTTTATGAAACACCGACAGCGCCCAACCCAACAACTGTGGTGGCCGCATCTGCCAGCTCTGATAGAGTCACAAGGACCCCTCATAGTTCTATGAGGCACTACCCCACGCAGCCCAGTTAGCCATGTCGTTCACCTTGAATAGAACCTCATGGGAATCCATGGGATGCGGCCAAGCAAAAGGATCCTCGTCAGGACCAATCCCTTCACCGCGAGGAATCAGGGCAGACCCACCAGCATGACTAGCTATTGTCCCCAAGAATGAGGGATTGACAGTGGGCGTCGAGCCTGCCCCCTTCTCTAGGATGGTAGTCACTCCAGCCTCACCGATACCCAGCGCCTCCTCCTTGACTAAGCCTGCCACCTCTCCAACGCCGGAGCGATTTCCACCCCCGGCCGGTGAATAAAAGGTCGCAAGGGGAAGGCACCGGGCCATAGTCACCTCAGCCTTGCCATGGTCCAACAAAGGGCCCCACCATATAGGTGCATTCACAAAGCCAAATGGCTCAGCGATTACGAACCTAGGGAGAACCTCTGTATAATAGAATTCGCTAAAGACACGAGAAAGAAGACAGTATAGGCTCTGCCTCTAAAAGGAAAAAGTAGGGGGTAGCATACCTCCTAGAGCGGTTCACGAGATTCATCATGCCCCTCCCCAGGAGCGAAACTGCGATTGGGGTCATAGCACCCAGCATTGCGGGACCAAGAGCTGACAAGGCATCATCGGCCGTGGCAGCAGCATCATCACCTGACTGCCCACCAACTCCTGCCCCACGATCGGATGAATGCAAATCAGCCTAGGATGGGCCGGATAGGGTCAAGGATGAAAGGCCCTGACCACCATGACCAGCAGCACAGGGGCACTTCATACTCGGGCCCCTCACCGATAGCGAAGCCGAACACCTCTACGCGACACCGTCCTCGTTTGCAGTGCATGTCACCCTGCTGCCATCGCTCGACCTGGCCCCGTCTCTAGATCTCTAGGACTCAGCAAGGACATGCTGGAGCACGTTCAATTCTTCGTCAAAATGGCCCCTGGACCTCCCACTTCCAACAGCACGACCTTCACCCTGCAGCAAAGCCTCACGCCTCCACCGTGCCGGCCTCTTGAGTGACTTCTCTATCTAAGGCTATCTTTGCTCGCTGGCCGCCGCCTATCCCTGAGTAGCATGATCAACGTCCTCAAGATGAGGGATGTGAAAGCGAGAGCAGAACGATGGAACGGGTTTCTAGAAATAAGTTGTGTTAGCAATCCCCCGCCTACCACCAGTCATGGACAAAGGAAAGGGCACAGGAGAGGGTGACTCACCAGGTTAGGACGACGACTTACCGAGAATGCCACAACAGCGCACTTGTTTGTGACCATGACTCCTTCGCTGACTAGCCCAGCCATTCGCTTCACTATCGTGTCATCTTCAAGCTCCTCTATGGACTCATGGGTCAGATCCTCAACCCCCACATAGTTGCACAACAGATGAGCTCGTCGCTTCAGCGGAAGGACTCAGCGCTCAGCCATGACTCAAATGACTGCGACACAATCCAAACCGGCCGACACTCGGCCCCCCGAGAATCTCTAGGATCTCCACCACCTCTGCCTGCCATTTCCAGTCACATCCCTATCCCTAGGAGGCCAACCTCATCGGGAAAGAGACCGAAAAGGGAAGCGGGGAGGCGGAGGCGCCGTCACGAATGTAGAACCAACCACCATGCCAGTTCGAGTTCAAACTCCTCAATGGTAGGCACAGATAAAGATGAGACACCCCAGAGCGCATCTGGATGTTCATCCTGCCCACAGGGGCCAACGCTCTACCGACAGACCCTAGCGTTCGCTGACTCTTCACCTCGAAGAGCCACTGGAACAGGTCTTTGTTGGGTTCTATCCAAAGGAAGGCCTCACAAACGACCACAAAGCCCACCAGCTGCAGCACACCATTGGGAGGAAGATGCTGCATCTGGATGCCATGCTCCTAGAGGAATCCCTAGAGAAAATCTAACACCAGAATCCTAAATCCGTGCTCACTGAAATCAGTGAAAGACACTATTTTCCTAGGTCATGGGTTGGGGAGCACCTCGCCGGTGGTGGACCTCCACCAGCGACTTCCTTCGGTGGGAGAAGGCCATCCTCGATGAGCCACAACAGCGGAACCTCCGACACCATTGAAGGAACCCACTCACTCATCCCTGACGCAGGCTGGGGTGAAGGCAAAGGCGGCGGCAGAAGGGGATGGCACCAAGCGGCCACTGGTGACTGCACACCTCCTAGGTAAATCCCTCAAGTTTGATTCCCTTCTGCTCCTCTCTCAATTGCAGCACATAATAGTGGAAGGCGAAGAACAAGGTAAAGGAACTTGAGCCAAAGGGGTCGTATATGTGGCAGTGACCAGGGGTGCGAACTGCTCCCTTACGGAGTCCATCCTAGAACGAGTCCCATGGACCCTCGGTAGACGAGCCACTACACTGCAGCAACCACATGGAGCGGCACATCACGTATTCACATGCGGACGAGCGCCATTAAGTCGCGTCACGACTGAGGAGGCAACAAGCCCCCAAGACCACGCGTAGAGCAGCCCACGATGACCATGACCCTGCATCATGCTTAGGAAAACCCATCCCTAGGCCGGCCCTTAGATGAGTTTGAAGCCACAAAAGAGATAGCGGCAGGATGAGATGGGCCCCTGTGGCTCTAATCGGTGGTGTGGAACCTCGTGACCATCTCCTCCTGTGTTCGAGTCATTCACTTCAAAGTTGCCTGGGTTAACCCCCTTTGGGGGGAGGCATCTTGCCCTCTGGCCGCTATGGAGGCGGTTGGGGGGACCAACGGGCTTGATGGCCAACGATATATGGGACATCTCTTGATGAAGCATAGCCGACCTCCACGTCGATTGGGGAGGATATCGAATCCCACTCGAATTACCCATTGACCTCGACGAGGCGCACCGCTCTAACAGTGTGGTTACGGTGGACAAGCCTCTCCCCACGTGGGGCGAAACTGAAAACTGCTTGCGACCAGGCATCACGACCCCTCAGGGTCGAGAAGGGCGTTGGAGGAAAAGGGAGCATGGCCCATGTGACCCTAGTAAAGACCATGGCCAAGCCACGACCACCTCCTCCCCACGTCACGGGGCGCCAACCCACTGCTGTCTCAAAAATCCCATGAATCAGTGGAGACTAGAGCCCATTTATGGGAGATTAAACAGACTAGCAGCGAAAAAAACTAACAAAGGCACTTCCTCAAGGAAGGCGCCCATATTTGAGTGGATCGCTCCTTGATTGCGCACGGCAAGAGATGTTACAAAACCCACGTGGTAATCCTCGGTAGACAAGGGCATCCCGACCCGTGCCATTATCAGGATGAGCGACCACTTAACCACCACCGAGAGACCCTAGAAAGGCAAAAAGAAAAAAGGGGGGTCTCTCTTTGGTAAAGGGGGATGGGCATGCCGTGCACCAAAATACAAATCTAGAAATCACCGCCCTAGTGACATCTCTAGTAAGCCCTGGGAGGCCTTACTACTACCATGGAAGAACAGGTGTCGCACTGACCTTCCTGTAGCAACATGGCTCCTAGGGCACAGAGCATAGGAGCAGGCTAGGAGGGCGCACCAGCTAAAGGACGCCTGAGCAGGCAACCGTGGGCTTTTGCAAGCACCAATGGGGCACAGGTAGAGAGCTCCTAGATCAAGAAAATCCTATCTCGCCCGAGATAGGATTGTCTGACCCCAATAGGGCATGCGCACCACTGGCAAGTTCTCCACCGCTCGCAAGTTCCTTTCAAGTACCAGTTGTTGAAAGGGCGACACCACAAGATGACCCCCAGAGGGACATATGACGGGAGCCATGCGATTCTCCCCATCTCCTCAGCAGGAGGGAAGGGAGCAATTTGTGTACACCGCCCTATGTGGTTCGAAAGAGAGGAGGGCCCATATTTATATGCCCAAAAGTGAACTAAGCAACCAGAAAACCCCCGAGCCATAAGGTGAATCACGGGAGGACACCGCCAATGTTAGATGCCCATGAGAGAATGGACAAAATCCATACTCTCATAAAGGCAAAATTGGTACAACGTCGATGAGACTACTCGGTCTCACCTGGGTCACAAGCCCTGATACACAGCACACTAACACGGGAAGGCCTAACAGTCATGTACCGCGTCGCCCAAGCGACCTAACAGGGAAGAACACAGCGGTGACCTGCCACATTAAAAGCACCAACCCACGAAGGGTCGAGTGACAAAGCTCACACGAGCCACGGTTACGGACCCACGCTCAATGCGCACGCCTCTTAGCGCTTTCACAATCACTTTGGGGGCTACTATCGGGGGTTATAACCCCGGGGTGTCTCAGGGCACTGATTAGTTAAAAGGCCTTGTTTCCCGTAATATGCCAGTTGGCGAAGGCCCGAACGACCAAAGCCCAGCTGAGCCGAGCACACCAGGCCTGACGCTGAGGCCGGGGTCGACCATGACCTCTTGCTCCTGCCTTAGTGGCACAGTGCTCGAAAAGCACACGACCTCGCACCCATCATGACCCCTGGAATGAACGGGGAGAGGTCTAGCCCCTCCAAGTACGCCCATTCTGGCAAGTACAGGCATGCCTCACTTACCCTACAAGGACCGAGGGGACAACAATCACCTTGGTCTGGTCAGACACCAACCCTGCGCCATAGAGATCGGATAAGACAACATTGCCCTAAGGCGGTGACGATAGGCACGATGACCACCAGCTAGATATGGCCCAACAAGATGCATCTACAATCTCACCCACTACAAGATGGGATCCATGACGGGGGCCTTGACTTAAAGGCCACCCGGACCGACGAAAGCCACTACCCCCACGATCGAGATCGTGGCCTTCAGCTCCTCAACGATGACTAGGTGATCGACGACTTAAGGGAGGCCACCAACTCTTGTACCACACCCCTAGAAAATAGGAGACAACAACAAGGACCATGGCGGATACCATGTCGCATAGGATGGCTGGTGAACCACCACCGTGCCTACAGTGCCGCCATGGCCAACACAATAAGCACCATGCCACATTCTGTCATGACGTGGCCACAACACGATGATGACAACCATGCCCGGACATGCACCACAAGATGGCATAGCTTGCAAGCCAAGTTAGCTAGGACCTTCTTCAGGCTCACGACCCTTCGGTCGGGAGAACCTCCTCCGTTGTATGTGCCCTAGCCCCGAATTCTATATAAGGGTGGCAAGGGCTCCCGTCTCAAGACATTTGGAGTCCCCTACTGATTCACTCATTCTCCATCGTAGCAGGGCTCCTAAAGCCTCCTTTTCAGGCAGCCCATCGCCGAGCTTAGGTTTTTCTACCTCTTCCACCATTCTTGTACCCTCATTGTAAGAACTTCAGAGCATTCAAGCGAGGAACACGCACTCGATCATCTCTAAGACTGGACGTAGGGCTCTGGCCTAAACCAGTATAAATCCACATGTCTTTTGGATGCTACCATCGTCTTCCTGGAGCAGCGTGGCAATCGTATAAGTTTACTAGTTTGGTTTACAAAACACCGATACCATGCATCTTCCTAGCCCACAACAACACTTGAAAGATTCAGTCCTGAACCAGCAATACGCCTCCCTAGACAGTAAAAGAAAATGGACATGAAATTATCAATACAAGTAATAAGCAACACAAATATCAAGTCATCAATGATAGCGTGCACTGCGCCTTCTGGGCGGAGGCGGCTAGATCTGTGGCCCTGGGGCATCCGCAACTGGCCGGGGCAGGACCAAGTCACCTGCACTAGCACACCCACTGATGGCTGGGTGGCTACGGCGGCGACCTATCGAGTCCTGTTCATCTGCACCTGTGGCAGCGGCCCATCAAGCCTGCTCATCCGCATTCACAGCTATCAGGGGTGGCTGGCGGTGGTGCCTGCTGTAGACAGTTGCCAGTCTCGTTTTTGTGCACGTCTTTAGGATGGCGGCCATCTGATTTGCACACTCGTCTCTAGGACGGTGGCTATTCGCTTTATAGTGCTTAGCGCTTCAGGGCTGGTAAGTTCATCTCCAACATTTGGATGGCAACGGCTGTCGATGCAGGACCCACGGGATACCCCGCAAGGAAGAGAGAAGATCTAGTCTAACTAGGTTTCTTTTCATGTAATCTTAGTAGTAGTATTATCCTGTAATCCTACTAGAAACTCTCATTATAAACCGACTAGGACTCTGACCTCCTGACTATATAAAGGAGGGCGGGTTCCTAGCGAGGGACGGAATTGGACAACAGCTAACAATCAATCCAACGCAAAGGCTAACACCGACTGGACATAGGGCTATTACTCGATCACGATCGAGGGCCCGAACCAGGATAAATCGACTGTCTCTTGCGTTCACCATCGAGTTCCGCATATGCTGAAGCCCGAACGAACTACCCCGGGGACTCCCGTGGCAGGCTATCGGTGGTGAAACATCGACAGCTGGCATTTCAAGGCAAAAGCAGAGCAGTAAAGAAAAAGAAGAAGAAATGCCCTTAAATAGATTTTACAGCAGTAAAAACGCGGCCCACCAGGCCCATTAAAACACGGCATGAGAACGCAACGGTCCATTTACTGACACAGCTAAAATGACGGAAGGTATAAATCCACACAACGGTACAGTTCAACGAGCAGATTTTGGACTTATCCATCCAACAAAACGGCAGAGTTATCATATTGCTACAAAAAGAACTCATCAGCCATGAAGCAATGAAAGGTTACCTCACAAGGAACATAACAACCCGGTCCTTATAGAAAGAACTCAGGAATCTCATAAACAACCGGGACATCAGCAGAATAAAGAATAACAACTCAGAAGACAAGATTCTTTCCATTACAAATAACTTCAAAAGATACAAGATTACACATCTTACAAGACCCAACGAACTCGGTACTACGACAGGCAAGGTAGCAAAAAGGAACCCGGACACAACTAGGCTCTGAAACGACTACGTGTTCTAAATTGCTACTCGGTAGAACAAACCGCACTTGGCTACACTGTTTTCTTCAAAGGAAGAAAGCAGCACATCCAAGGCGGAGATTAGTAGCACGGCGGGACAACGTGGAACAAGAGGAGCCTGCAAGCATCTGTCTACCCAAGTCCGATGTGATACCGGATATGGTGTTGATCTACACCGGACAGTCTCAGGGTAGGTGATGAGGATCAACCCAGAACTGCTGGATGAAGGAACGTATCCCACATCACAAGACTTCCTCCGACTATCGCCATGTACTTCCCGGAGCAATGCTGCTGCGAGATTAGTCTACCTCTAATCCCTATCACAAGACTTCCTCTAGCTACGACAAGATGTACAAGAACTACAAAATACGCCCGGGGGCTGCTCTACTTCACAAACTATCATATTCATGGCTATGGAGATTTCAGACCACACAACAAAATGTTCGATGAATCAAAACAGCACACAAGGAGGATATTTATAGACCAAAGAAGTGATGCACATGGACCAGGAGCACCAACAGAACAAACCTAACAAAGGACATGGTGAAAAGACAGAATTTAATGAAAGAGAACTCAGGCGTAAGGAACAGTACTCAACAACGAGCATATTCGGGAGAATATACCATCACTGTACAACCCGTGAACAAACGACAATTATACTCAACCACCACCATACAACTACATCTGACAACAGCAGACTCTACATCTAACAACAGCAGACTCTACATGTGACAACAGCAGACTACCAGAGAATACGTCAACATCACTGGATCCGAGTTCTCTTTAATAAAAGAACCCAGGTATATGCTCGGGGGCTGCAACAGGAAAGGTTTTTAGTTTTTTGAACAACTCAGATTCAAGACCCTCCAACTCTTTGTTCCAAATAGCAAGAGGCTCGGGGGCTACACTCAGTGAGTGCACTTTTTCTTCAAAAAAGCACACATCACTTAAAAGACTTCTTCAAGACAAGAGTTGTCAAACAACACAGGATTCAAGACCCTCCAACTTTTTGTTCCAAATAGCAAGAGGCTCGGGGGCTACACTCAGTGAGTGCACTTTTTTTCGAAAAAGCACACGTCACCAAGAAGACTTCTTCAAGACAGATCACTTCAAGACCTCACGATATATCCGAGTTCTTTTTGATAAAGAACCTGGGTGTATACTCGGGAACCCGTCAACGACGAATCAGAGCAATTTCAAGACAAGACCCTCCAGCTCCTTGTTCTAAATAGCAAGAGGCTCGGGGGCTACACCCAGCTGGGTGTGCTTTTTTTCTTCAAAAAGGCACACACCACTCGAAGATCCCAGAAAGCGCTACATGGTTTCACTCAAGAAAGCACTCGGACGATACTTGTTTCTACTCGGCAAGACCTGAAGGAACAAGATGAAGCTTCCAGAGCTCAACCATGAAGTGCTCGGGGGCTTGTCGATGCGGGACCCACGGGGTTACCCCGCAAGGAAGAGAGAAGATCTAGTCTAACTAGGTTTCTTTTCATGTAATCTTAGTAGTAGTAGTATCCTGTAATCCTACTAGAAACTCTCATTGTAAACCGACTAGGACTCTGACCTCCTGACTATATAAAGGAGGGCGGGGTTCCTAGAGAGGGACAGAATTGGACAACAGCTAACAATCAATCCAACGCAAAGGCTAACGCCGACTGGACGTAGGGCTATTACTCGATCACGATCGAGGGTCCGAACCAGGATAAATCGACTGTCTCTTGCATTCACCGTCGAGTTTCGCATACGCTGAAGCCCGAACGAACTGCTCCGGGGACTCCCGTGGCAGGCTATCGGTGGTGAAACATCGACAACGGCGTCAGTGCCGCCTTCGTGTTGCCTGGTGTTGCCAAAACATCGATGAACATTCATTTGGTATATCAAAGTTCAAGGTCTGGTTGCTTCAAGCAACCTAGAGCTTTGGCGTTGAAGCCATGCTCAGCCGTGGTGCCTCAGCCATCCACAGGTGACGTGCTTGTTCAAGAATAATAGATAGATAGATAGATACTGATTTCTCACCTTTCTTCCTCTTAGCTCGGTAGAACTCGTGCTGATAACGTGTTGAGAAATCGATTTGTACTCTCCGGAGCACAATAGGACTGGATCGCCTTACGCTTCCAAGACTATACATCTGTGGTAGCATACAACTCTGCTTTACAGAGGATTGTGTCGAGACTGCGTCTATGTGGCCAGAAGATCGCGGATGCGGATATGGTCGAGAAAACTCTTTCTACCCTCCATCCCAGCAACATAGTACTGCACCAGCAGTGCATGAACTCAAAGTACTCCAAGTACTCTCAGTTGATAATAGTGCTATTGATTGCAGAGCAACAGAATGAGGTTCTCATGAATGATCATTCTGCACGGCCTACTAGTTTCACGGTTGTGCCTGAAGCACACGTCAATGTTGTTGAGATTTCTCGCAACCGCAAAGGAGGCTGTGGAAAGGGAAAATGAAAGTGGAAACGAGATGCCATGTTTAAAGGCAAAGGAAAGGGAAAACCACGAAGGTAGCATTTGCAACGTGCTGAATGGATCTTGCTGTGCTAGGCCTGCATGCCTGTGTGGCTGTGTGCAGTGGATCATATCGTATCTATCTATCCTAGGACATATATATGATGTAATCATAACCATATCATAGCTTGCTATATATATGCTCTCCGTACGTGATACGTACACATTTTCCTTTTTCCTTTTTCCTTTTGGTTCCATATATACGATTTAATTTCTTCTTATTGTTGATGAAACACGAGCAAACATCTATCTAGCTATAAGTAGTAGTATCACGGAGAGCATATAAGCATGTTTAATTAAATTGTACTATATATTTTCTTCACATGAATTTCAAATTTTAGAGAAAGAAGCAGAATACAACTATATATTATACAAATGCATGCATGGGCTCACATCAGTTGCCAATCTTAAGGATAGCGTCCAGCCCAGGCCCAGCCATGCATGGTTCCGGCTGGTGAGGGAATGGTCAAGTTGGACGGGCCGAAATACCATTTGTTTACTAAATTGGCGGGCCATTGGTTGCAGGAGCTCAACTCACCATCGGAGATCCTTTTTATGGAAAGGGGTTGACAAAGCAAATGGTGACGAGTACAACATTGACAAGATAACCCTTGTAAGAGATGTGAAGAAGTTTGTCATTGGTTCAAACCGGACTTGGAAGCTTAGACAAATCAATTTAGTTTAAGTCATATATTAAAGGCTCATGACAATGATAGTGACAAGATATTGGGTCTGAGGTGAGAGACACTATCACCAAAAGATGGACGGCAGATGGACATTACTCCATGTGCTCGGCTCATCAAATACAATTCAAAGGTGCTTACAGCATGTTCAAAACCAATATAATCTGGAAAGCGCACGCAGAAAACAAGTGCAAAGTTTTTGCGTGGACATTAGTTAAAGACAAGATCCTTACCGCATTTTGGTCCAAAGTTCTCTTCCGGCATTTTAGTCCAGGACATTAGTGATGGTGCCACATCTGTTCTCCGATCCACGGCACCCCTGGTTTTGAGGAAAACCCGGCAAACCCTAGCACGCTCCTCCGAACCACTTCATGTATCCGCCACGCAAGGTCACTGATGCCGACGCGTGTCCTTGCCTCGTCATGTCGTCTCCAGGTACATACTTGGGCTCCGCTCCTAGGCCACCCCTTTTCCTTGAGCCCGACTTCTCCTTGACTTGGTCAACATCATTCTTTCGTGCCATCCTCCATCATGCACGTACTCTTGCTCTTCACATGCACGATGTGGATCTCCCATGACCTCGCACGAACTCTTCGGGTCCCTCGGCCCAAGCTAGCCTCCTTTGTTCATCATTCACTGCCCTTGGTCCATCGACATGAATACTTGGCTTGACCTTCACCTCACGCATGTCGTCGACCGCCATGCTGCATCCAACACGGGCACATGATCGACAAGCCAACAGCTGCATGATCAGTTTGGCATGCACCACGGTTGTCAATCACTCATCATCCAAGGGTGACCACCATTGGTCTCTCAGTTATGTTTTGCATGTAAGTAGAAGCTGCTCGTTCGTTTGTTAGATGCAGGTGGAGACAAACTATCAACAAGGTATACACGCACTATGGTGGAACCGCTCAGTTTGTACGGATTCAATCACCAAAATAACAAACTTTGGCCTCGATAATGGGGCCATGCATTTTTCTTACACACCATTTTCTAGAGTTGTTTAGGTATGCCAGTTAAGTCTGCCGACAAAAGTGTGTAAAATTTGTATCACTGGGACAACACCAACATCTCGTGCTAGCTCTTTGAATAATAATCCCAATGAAGCTAAGAGCATGTCCGGATCATTTGAACAGGTCACTGACTCACTGCTAGCTGCTCAATCACACGATCAATTTTAATATTATTAAAAGCCACAACATTCGCCCTCCAAGTAGGCTGTGTGCGGCCGCAGAGGCCGAAGACAAGTATGTTGTTTATATTTTCTAAAAACAATTGCTCTTCAAAAAGTAAAGAGAAAATATTATAAAGTGTAAAAAAATAAACATTTGGAGGTTTTGCCTCAATGCCTCGTGTAGATATGTATATATCGAGGAAGTGGTCTTCTCAGCGCCCTCGTGGATGGACGACTCGATCAATGAATGCTTCAATTCCCAGCGGCGGCGGCGGCGAAGGTCTTCTCCAAGACGATGAGCTTGTCAGCAGAAGCGGCCGCAATGACTGCATCAGCTGCCTTACCGTAGGCAGCAAGGACTTGAGCGATCTTTTTCTCATCTCCATCCGCATACGCCTTGCTGATAGTGGCGCCAGTGTTGTACAATGTTTCCTTGACGACGGCAGCTTGGGCCTCCGACATTTTGCCTGCTGGGGCAGCCGCAGTGACTCCATTGACGGCCTTCTCAACCTTGGAGTGCATCTCGCAGTAGGCCTTGTCGACGGTGGGGCAATCAAGCGGGCTGGGTGCGGCTACCGAGTTGAAGGAGTCCTCCTTCACCTTGAGCTTCTTGTCCGGCGGCGCAGCGTTGACCACGTCAGTGGCCATCTTCACGGTAAGGCCGAGGCGGGCGATTTTCTTCTCATCTCCTGACTCCTTGGCCTTGTCGAGAGCGGAACTGAGGGGTTTGAGGTGCTTCTGAGCGGCATGCAAGGTTTCCAACTGCTTGTCCGGTGGGGCGGCGGAGACGACAGCATCGAGGATGCCTAAGTGGAGGTCGCCAATGTACTTTTCAGCGACGGGGGACAATTGCGTCGCCGCTGCAACAAGGACACTGCTAAGCAGGAGGAGGAGGATCGTAGTCTTGCCATGACGCTCGGATTAATCTCTACCCCTATAATACATCGGCTATAATAAATCTACCTACTTTATAATTATGACCTATACTACATTCACACTTATAAATACATTTAAAAAATATAACATCATCAAAACAGATCTACCAAATTATCTGTCTTTCGTTCTCTCTCGTTACTGGTCAAATCTGACGCCTCGTATTTAGTGTGTCTGCCCTCCCAGCGTCCCTCGGCCGAGGGCGCAGCCGCCGGGAGCGCGGTCGTTGGGGGCGCTACCGTCGGGGCGCGGCCAAGACCCGCGAGGACGAGGCGACGACCACACCAACGCTTTCGCCGGCAGCAGCATCTGCGTTGCCCCTTCCGCGTCCCCGTCGACGCCGCCTCCGTCGAGGGGGCCGCCTCCTTCCATTTTTGCTGCAGCGTGCAACCTCCATGGCGCAGCACCATCGGTGGCAGCTCCCCCACGACACACTGCAGGTTCACCCGCGATTCTCCTTCTCCTGCATCACACCAAGGTTGGCGGCGAAATCTCTGGGTTGGGCTCTTGCTGGGCTGACCCGGAGGTGCAGAAGCCGGCGTGGCTGTGGCGTCTGGCGGCTTAGGGAGAGAAGTGCGCGAGGGCGAGGCTGAGGGAGTCACTCGGGGAGCTCAAGCTCAACACCGTCTACGTCGAGGCCCAGTGCCCAAACATCGGAGAGGTAGGGCTGAATCTGAAAGAATATGGGGTAACTATAGTTGCCTATCTTGGCTCACCATAGGGTCCATGTTTATATAGAAAACAATGTTACAGATATAGGCGGTTTAAGCTAGGACTCCTGAATTAGAGATTACAAAGATTCTATGTTTAACTAACCTAACTATAGGAGTCCCTGCCGCACCAACCAAAGGTTTATCTCGTGTACAAATATATCTCCAATTATATCTCCTAACACCCCTCTCAATCGAAACTTTCAGCCACTTGTAAGATTGAGATTGTGTACAAAATCTCGTAGCTTTGCCTTGAGGAAGCGCCTTAGTGAACCCATCTCGCTAACTGATCTCTTGTAGATATAAGCCAACCTGCAATTGTTTTCTCAAAACTCGTTCTCCGACAAAGTGAAAATCAATCTCTATATGTTTAGCTCGCATGAAAGACTGGATTAGCGAGATAAATACGTTGCACCCAAGTTATCACACCATAAAATTGCAGGTTGGCATAGCTTAATACCAAGCTCAGTTAGCAACTGTTCAAGCCAAATCAACTCTGCTTGTTGCATTTGCCATGGCTTTATACTCTGCTTCAGATACTAGACCGAGAAACTGTAGGTTGTTTCCTTGCACTCCATGAAATTAAATTGGGGCCAAAGAATATAGCAAATCCTCCTGTAGAGCCTATCATCCACATCACCTGCCCAGTCCGCATCTGAGAAAGCACTGAGAGAAGGAACTGCTGCCTTCTGGATGCGCAAACCCATTTTAATTGTATACCTTATATATCTTAGTATCCTTTTCACAGCAGTCCAATGTATAGTAGTTGGAGCATGTAGAAATTGACAAACCCGATTTACAGCATATGATAAATCAGGTCGAGTGATGGTTAGATATTGGAGTGCACCCACAACACTTCTATAACGAGTACCATCTTCTGAACTTAGTGGTGTACCTTCATAGCTTGATAGCTTTTCTGAAGCCGAGAGGGGAGTAGTGCATGGCTTACAGTCGGCCATACCAACACGTTTCAATAAATCTTGTGCATATTTTCCTTGGGAGAGAGTAATACCCCCTTGCTCTTCTTTGACTTCAATGCCCAGAAAATAATGAAGCATCCCAAGATCTTTTAAGGCAAAATCTTCACGAAGGTCAGCAAGAAAAGCTGTTACAGCTTTAGAATCATTGCTTGTAACAATAATGTCATCAACATAAATGAGAATGTAGATCATTATACCACCTCTATTATAAATAAACAAAGATGTATCTGATTTAGAAGCCACAAAGCCAAGAGAAATTAATTTATTGCTTAACCTGGAGTACCAGGCTCTAGGCGCCTGTTTAAGCCCGTAAATAGCTTTGTCTAGTTTGCACACATAATGAGGAGTCTCGTCACTTTCAAATCCAGGTGGTTGTTTCATATACACTTCCTCTTCCAGAACGCCATGAAGAAACGCATTCTGCACATCTAGTTGTTTTAGGCACCATCCCCTTGAAACAGCAACTGAAAGTACCAGCCGTACAGTTGCAATCTTGACAACTGGACTGAAGGTGTCTTCATAGTCAATGCCATATCTCTGCTTAAATCCTTTTGCTACCAAACGAGCTTTATATCTGTCAATACTTCCATCGACCTTTCGTTTAATTTTATACACCCACTTGCAATCAATTATATTCTGTCCTGATTTACTTGGCACTAGATGCCAAGTTTTATTTTTCTTGAGTGCATCAAATTCGCTTCCATTGCTTGTTTCCATTTAGAATTAGCTAAAGCATCTTGAACTGAATTGGGTTCTCCAAATCGCACTAAAGAAACTGTAGCGGATCATACCATCGCACATACGTTTGGGCTTCACAATCCCACTTTGCGATCGAGTCTGTCTGTCGTCGTTGGGGCTCAGTGCGAGATGGCGTCGTCGAAGGAGCACCAGAGGGCTCGGTCTCATCTGAAATGTGACGTTGAGTGTGGCGGTCGGATCCGGGAGACGAGAGGATCCGGGCTGATCTTCTCGAACTGGAACAACAGCTGCGGATCCGGACTGATCTCGCATGATCACCGTGTCGGCAAGATCATCGAAGGGAGTTTCCGTCCGGAACCACCGCCAGTCACGGTGTTATCATGAGTGCCAGGCCCGGATTCCTCTGTTGCGGTGATCCCGAGGCTGATTGCCCCCCGCACAGCAAGCGGATATGGGCACCACGCCCGGATCTGCATGGATTTCAGCACTTTCGGATGTGCTGCACCAGTGAAGGCCCAAGGAGCTGGAAAGAACTGCGGACCGTGGAGACCTTCTCGAAGATGGAGCACTAGAATTTTCTGTGGCACAAAAGAGAAGCATCGGGCACATTAGTAGCATTAGTACTGTTGAAGTCATAGCAATTGTCATCCCCGGATTGCGAAGAGACGGAGGGAGCAAGATAATTTCTTTCTGAAGAAGAGCACCAGCATTTGAACGAAGGGCAAAAAGGAAAAACAGCTTCATCAAAGACTACATCACGTGATATGTAGATGCGGCGATGGATATGTCAAGGCACTTAAACCCTTTATGCATGGAACTATAGCCAAGGAAAGCACATTGCGTGAGAGCGAAAAAGATAATTCTTGCGCGAATTGTATGGTCTAAGATTAGGCCAACAGCACAACCAAACACGCCAGCAGTTGGAATAGTCAGGCGTCTCACCAAGGAGTCGAATAGCGGAACCTCAAAATTAACGACCTTGCTAGGAAGAAGATTAATAAGGTATGTAGCAAAGAGGAAAGCTTGATCCCAAAATTTCAAGGGCATAGATGCATTTGCAAGGAGAGCAAGGCCAACTTCTACTATGTGACGATGCTTGCGCCGGCAGCAGACCGTTTGTTGATGAGCATGAGGACAAGAGACGCGTGACTAATACCAATTTTCTTAAAAAAGAGTTGAGTTTTTCATATTCTCCACCCCAATCAGATTGCATGCATAGAATTTTTCTAGAAAGTTTTCGCTCTACTAGTTGCTTTGAAAGTCTTGGAAAACCTTAAAACTTCATATTTGTGTCTAAGAAGATAAATCCAGTAAATTTGGAGTAGTCATCGATGAAGCTAACATAGTAGTTATGACGCCCAATGCAGAGGTAGGAGCAGTCCCCACACATCGAGAGTAAATTAACTCAAGAGGAGAACTAGAAATTTTATTAGAGACTGGATAGGGAAGTCGACGGCTCTTGGCCCGGCCCGACACGAATCACAAACCGACTCCACACTTTTATCACTAGCACACGGCAAACTATTTGAACCGATAATCTTCTCGAACTATGGGAATAGCAGGATGACCAAGACGACTATGCCAAAGAGATGTAGATGGCGCATGGGCAGCAAGAGCTTCTAGATTCAGCCTCTGTCCTTGGGAAGACGTGCCAGATGAGAGAAGATAGAGGCCACCTTGACATCTACCGTGGTACAGAATCTTCTTCGTGTCCTTGTCCTTGATAACAAAAAAATCCGAATGAAATTCAAGGTAGGCGTTATTATCTTTGGCCAATTTATGAACAGAAGCAAGACTCTTGGTTGCATTTGGAACATGAAGAATATTATTGAGAAAAAGATTGCTGCTAGGGGTATGAACAATTGTATGACCAACATTACTAATTTGCATACCTGTACCGCTAGCAGTATGGACTTGATCACACCCATTATACCGATCTCGAACTGTGAGTTTTTTAATTCACCACCACATGATTTGTAGCCCCACTATCAAGATACCAATTTGTGTCAACACCATAAGCTGCGTAAGGCCTGCCACGATATTGATCATCTTCTTCGTAGCGGAAGTAGCACTGGTTGGCTTCATGATTGTCCTTCTTACAAATTTGACACGGCTGTTTCTTGTTGCTTTGCTGATTTTTGCCTTGATTGCTGAAGTACTGATTGCTCTGTCCTGGACGCCCTAGATTGGGTCTGCCGCCACCACGACGGCCTCCAGAGCGCCCACGGTTCCCACGTCCTCGGGATGCCACATTGGCCGAGGACTGGTGTTGTTCTGCTCCTTGATACATCTCCAGCCGAAGGTCATATTCCATCAGAAGCGAATAAAGTTCAGGGAGCGAGAGATCTCCTGAACGACCCATCATAGAGGACACAAAAGGATGATAATCAAAATCTAATCCATTAAGTATATGAGAAACAACTTCATCATCATTAACGGTGACGCCGGCTGAAGCAAGTTCGTCTTTGATGTTCTGCATTTTGTTGAAGTATTCCGCCGTCGTGAGGTTTCCCTTCTTGACGGTGGCCAATTGCATGCGCAGATTAGTAACCCGCGCTCTTGATTGCGCTGCAAACATGACCCCCAGTGCCTTCCATGCTTGGGCCGAGGTCGTTGCAGTCGTAATTCCGGCTAGGACTTCCTTGGAGACCGAGTTAACCAAATAGCCAAGTAGCTGCTGATCTTTTTCAACCCATGAGTCATGCTCCGGATTGGGAATCTTCTTTTTCTTGCCGTCGACGTCAGCTTCTATTTCTTGCAGCGGCTCAGGTACGGTTCCTTCCAAGATGCCTAGCGCCTTGGCACCACGAACAGCCGGGAGGAACTGGGTCTTCCATAGAACGAAGTTGTTCCGGGTCAGTTTGTCCGACACCGGGTGTCCGAAGGAAGATCTTGCGTCGTGATGCGAGGAGGACGACGCCATCTGGACTGCCGCAGGAAGACCGTCACGATCGCCGGTCGTGGGTCTTCACGTCGCGAGGAGGGGCGTCACGATCGCCTAGCGTCGCGGCCCTCTTGTCGCGCCGGGATGTCGACGAGATTTGTTTGTGGATATGTTTTGGGAAGAGGAGGCTCTGATTACCATGAAAGAATATGGGGTAACTATAGTTGCCTATCTTGGCTCACCATAGGGTCCATGTTTATATAGAAAACAATGTTACAGATATAGGCGGTTTAAGCTAGGACTCCTGAATTAGAGATTACAAAGATTCTATGTTTAACTAACCTAACTATAGGAGTCCCTGCCGCACCAACCAAAGGTTTATCTCGTGTACAAATATATCTCCAATTATATCTCCTAACAGAATCAAACTGCAAATCGATATGTAGGATTCAGATTCGACGCATTCTAGGCTGTCGTGCAGGTTCAGTACTTCAGTTGTGGGATTTTGGTTTCATTTCGTTTTGATGAATTGACGGTGATGGTGTGCAGTGTTGGAATTGAGGTGGCAGGGCTGGCGGAGAAGGGGATGGCATTGCGACCGCGACAATCATGCTCCTCGGCGACACCTGCACCCGGGGATGTCGATTCTGGAGCCTCCCCCACCGGATGTCCTGGAGCCTCTGAAGACAGCCATGGCAGTCGCGAGTTGGGGGTAAGATCTCTGTCAGTTATAAACACGTTGAAGATGATGACTATGCTGCAAATTATCTGACAGATAACATCCTTTGCAGAGTAGACTACGTCGTGCTGACAAGTGTTGATTGGGATGACCTTCCTGATGGTGGAAGTGGCCATTCTGCTCAAACAGTCCGAGCTCTCAAGGTTTATCCATTGTTGGCAAGCGGTGAACTGGTAACTCTCTGTACATCTACCATGCTGAATTTTTTTGTTTTTTTTTTCAGGAGCTGAACCCTGGAATATTGGTAAGAGTGTCTGACTTCAAATTTTCGAGGTGACATGAATGCAGTTTCATATTTAGCAGACTCTGGTCTAGGATGTATATGCTCACAACATTGAAACTACGAGGAGTCTGCAAAGAATAGTAGTTAGAGATCCCCGAGCAGGGTAATGCGCTTCTTGATTCATTTCTGTCCGAAGATTTTCCAGTTCCTACTCTATGTTCAGTTTTCTACGGACTACATTGGAACAGATTTCCTGGTGCTGTTTTATATCTGACGTGCTTTCATGAAAAAGTTGTTTGCAGGCTGGTTGGTCAAACTTAGGGACGTGCGGTTTGTCTGTGACCTTTCTGGGAAATACCATGGTGACTGGAGCAAAGCTTGAAGACAAGTTTTTAGTTGGTAACAGGTTAGCAATATCAGCCAACACTGGTGCTGTGTCCATGAGAGGTGATGGTGCATATGGAGTGAATATGGAGACAACTATTGGTGAAAAACTGCATACTTAATGTTGTTGTATTCAGAACTCCCAAGACCCAAGCATTCAGAGGTTGGCTAGCATGCGTCAATGGAAGTTGAACCATCACTTTCTGTCAAGAATCAAGATAAGTGTAGCTTTGCTGCCGTTTGCTTTTTTTTTCCATCCAGAAAGCAAGCTTTCAGCTTTCTTGCAGGATGGTTCGTTGCTTCAATTTTGCAAGTGATCAAAATCAGTAGTCTTTCATGGATAGGTTGCTGGATTCATGGTTCCCAAAATCTCGGGAGCGCACACCAGATCATAAGGAAGGAAATGAACGGCCTTTTCCTCACAACCGAGTATCCATCTGTCAGGGCCAAAACAAATAGAAGAACAGGTATCCATTGTATTTGTCTAAACAATGCATTATTATAATTTTACTATATCAGTCTAGGTGATTACTGATCCCTGGAGTTCCTGTATTCATCTCTACATCTACAAGATATTGAAAAGAGTATTGTTCTCAGCACAAAAGCTGGGATTAGTGTACTTCAAGCTCTTGGTGCTGCTGTCAGTCTTGACATCAACATAGGCATACATCCAATCTGGGCAGGAGAGGATCTGCACATGTTGGTGGCCAAGAATTTTTCTGGTGTTGCAAAATCTTTAGAAGGTATGATCATCTAAGAAGTGCATATCTTAGCTCCATAATTTGTTCTCATATGCATCAAATCCAATTATATTCTCCATTATAGGATGTGTTGATGCATTTCTGAGCTGCATGATGTCTTGTTATATTCTCCATAATTTTCTATTCTTTCTAAATTGAAGCACTATTCCTGAGCATTATCTGATGTATGTGACTTCTTATTTCTGAGCATTGTCTATTGCCTATGATGTCTTGTTATTTCTGAGCGCCACCCATTACCAAGGTTACAAGACAAATGATGGTCATTTGCAGCTTTTCCAGTATGTATATGTACAATGTAGTTTTACTTCACTGAAGATCATATCATTGCTATATGTCTCAAATGTTGTTCATTACCACTTTATGGATCTCCAGTGTACTGTAAGTTCATCTAATTCTTAATTCTATAATTAATCAAATACTTATAAATTTTGCAAATTAGTATACCACAAGAAACTGGCAAAAGTGCTCGAGTGCTAGCCTGACATGGAATACAAAATTAAAGATTGCAGCAATGTAAGATATGTATGTGACTTCTTATTATACTTTTTTTAAACACTTATATTCTATGTCTATGTTTTTAGATTCTACTGCCATATTATCCGTTGAACTATGGAAAAAAAAACATTGATTGTTTTTATGTGCGTCTCCAAAATAAATTCGTTGTGTTAGCACGGGCATTATACTAGTGCTAACAAAAGATCGAGTTGGTTCAGTACGATGATGGGTGGTGGTGCTCCTATATATATGTGTGTTGATGAGTTACTTTCAATAATAACCGAGAGAGACTCACGGGTAACTGTTTCAAAATTAGCTACATCCGTGCATGTAGTGCATGTCCGCTCAATAGACACCCGGCCCTTTCTCAGGCCACAAGGTTACATTACGTACAAGGCCGGGATCCCAGAATTCTTCCCGTCCGATCGTGTGCTCTCGTCCGCGCGAGCACCGTTGGGCTGCTTCTTTGACTTTTTCTCTAGCCCAATAACAGCAACAAGCGAAGCGAGCAGTGTATGTATCTAGGAACCAGGTACGTTCTTTCTTCTTCTTTTTTTTTCTTATACTAGCAAAATGTACGTGCGTTACAACGGGGCACAAATTTATTGAATGGTCACTTACACGACTTTTGAATGAAATGATATGTGTTTCAATTCGTCTTCAAATTAACTGTGTTTTGCTCTAATTCGTACAAACATAAAATGATTGGAGATTTATCCGACAATGCTTCGTATTTTAATTCATCTTACGTTGAACTCCCCAGGCTATGCTCATATAACTTGAGACCAAATAGTTTTTTTAATCAAAAGCTGAGACATCAGAGTACCACTCAATTTAAGGAAAAAGAATATAAAACAATGTTAGGCCAAGACTGCTCGGCCCTAGAAATGAAACAAGAAAACATGTATACACAAACATAAATTTAATCATTGGAGGGCTTTGATCTTATGGTGAGCTCCACTAATTCTAAAGGCCTCGCTTACTCTGTATCAGGATGGATCGGCTGAGCATGTTCAACCCACAGACATCCTCATGTCTGAAATATTTTTGAATCTAAGCATAGACAGTTAAAAGCACGGGGCGTACAATAGACTGTATTTTGCTATCTGCAAGCTGTTTAATGTTTTTGCATTTAGCCAAGATCAACCATAAATACCATTTTATATAGTATTTTGTTTCTATTTCATAGAAAACGGATCAAGCATAAATAAGATGGACATTGTTACAATATTTTTTCAACCCATAAATATAAGACATACACTATATATAACCACAATATTTTTAAAAACATTTGGTAAAATAGATTTTTCTTTTAGTTAAAAAGAATGAAAAGTCCAAAATACATTTTTTTATTTTTCCTCTTTCTTCTTGTTCTTTCTCTTTATTATTCTTTCTCTCTCTACCTTATCACCAACACACACAGAATCGCACACGCCTATCGGCCTCCCACCTCCCGGTCTCGCACATGGCATGAAGTGTCGTCGTGGCGACCGCAGGCCATTGCCGCACCTCCACACCGCCCTTGCTTGCCCTCTCCGGCATCTCCGCGCATGCCCTGGCAGCGGCGGCCGCAGCTGCGCGCGGCTCGACGGCTCCTCCGCGAGCGGCAGCGACGGACGCCCCTCAACGGCTCCTTCTCAGCGACCGACAGCCGCGCCCGTCTTCCCAGCAGTGAATCCTCTGCGACCTTGTCTACCTCAGCCGCAGTCTTCTTTGCGCGCGCACGCCTACACGGGGCAAATCTGCCCTAGGCCCACAGATCCGAGGAAGGAGCAGAGGAAAGCTCTCCCATGTGTCGCAAGCTTTTTCACTTTTTGCTTCGTGACGAAGACCAATGGTGGCAGCTTGCTGTGTTGAAGCAGGGTGGTTTGCGCGCGTCTTCCTTGTGCGGCTCACGCATGGCAGGTGGCGGCGCATGCAGGATGGTCGGCGGTGGCCAGCTGTGCCGGAGCAGGGCGCCCAGTAGCGGCTAGTGCGTCGGCGGCATGCAGTGGTGCGGCTTACGCAGGACGGCCGATGGCAACTCACGCGTGGAGGCCAACTATGCTGGAGCAGGGCGTCTGAGCATAGGCTTGCAGGGCGGCGGTGGCGACTCGAGAGCGGCGGTCAGCTAGTCGGAGCAAGGCATCCCAGCAGTGTTTTGCGCGTGGCGTCCCATCGCCATCGGTGGCTCAAGCTTGGTTTTTCAAGCACGCCACACCAGATCCGTGTTTCGGTGGCCACCGTCGTTCGCTCGTGCATGTAGCACTCCTTGATTTATGTCTCGGTATGTTCTATTCGACTCGGTCTAGATGTCCATCATGGTTTTGATTTGGTGGGATGTTTTTTCTTTGGTTTGATTTGGACTAAGATTAGATTGGCATGATCAGATTTGAACGGTTGTAAGAGTCCGATTTGAAAGAGGAGTTTTTTTTCTTCCCATTTGTGTTGCGTCCGAAGCAATTTTTTACCCCATCATCATCCTTATAAATAGCCAGACCAAAAAAAAATCCATACCAAAAAATCAACGGAAATTTTGCCTCTTCGTTAATAGGTATAGATTTGTTTTTTTATCTTTTCTTACTATGCCTTTTTTATCTTTATTTTATTTTCTCTTTCTTTTATTTCTTTTTTCTTTTACGCTAATTTTTTATTCCATTTTTGTTTTTCATGTGTTCACCCATAGGTTGATATGTTTATCTTTTTTTCTTTCCTTTCTTATATTTCTTTTTCTTTTCTTTCTCATGTGGTTTTTTCTTCTTTTTTATTTTCTTAATATTTTTGTTTTTTCTATTTCTATTTATTTTTTCTTTTCTTTTCTGTTTTTTCTAATATTTATTTTTTAACTACTATATGAACTATTTTTTGTTTTTTATTTTAATGTTTTTCCATTTCATGTGTTACATAAGATATATATATCATATAATTTTTCCCTTCCTTATTTAAGTTATTCATTGATTTTATTTTTTCTATATATTTTTCATTAGTTATTCATGTTTCTATGTGAATTTTTTACTTAGTTATTTACTCTAATTAATTACTTTAATATTTTTATTTTTATTTTTTATTATCTATATTATATGAGATACATATGATGTTTACGTAGTATATATATACTATGTCCTATGATGTATTCTGCAATCTTCACGTAGGATACATATGATGTTCTATGACGTATTATGTGATGTTCACATTATATATATTCGATGTTCTATGAAATGTTTGTAACGTTCACGTAATATACATTTGATGTTCTATAACGTATTTCATGATGTTTCATGTATCATACATATGATGTTATTTATTGTATTTTGTGATGTGTTCCCTAGTATACATTTCATGTTCTATTATGTGTTGTAATGCTCATGTTATATACATATGATGTTCTATAATATGTTTTATAATATTCACATAGTATATATGTAATGTTTTATTTGCTTCCCCTTGCTTTGCTCTAAATTTTATTATTTTTATTTATGTTATGGTATTTATTTATTTATTGTTATTGTTTCTATATATTTATAGTTTTTGCTATTATTTTTTATTTTTATGAAAATTGTAATACCAATTGAATGAACCTATAACTAAAACATTTATTTTTTTTATAAAAAATAGACCCTTCTCTCTCATCTCCCATGAAGAACCAGAGAGAGGCGCGGTCGGCGGTTGCGGCGTCGCGCAAAGCTCCCCCGACTCCGAGGCGTCGCATCGGGCACGGACAGGTAGCGGCCTCTGCGCATGCTTGTCGATGTGCACGCGCACGCACGAGTTCCGGCCAGCTAGCTAGCTTCTTATGCGTTCGTCGACCTGCTGTGTGCCTGTATCGACCTGCTAGCTAGCTTCTTGCGTGGTTTCTGTGTTCCAATCCTCCTCTCTCGTCTCGTGTGTGTTTGTGAGGTTCGTCCGAGGGTGTCCGAGTCTGCCGACGCGCCGATCTTGGCCCAAGTTCGCTGCTCGCTTCCAGCAGAGGACGCGGCGGCGGTGCCATACGTCGACGTGCATCCACCACCCGCCCGACAACGGCCTTGTCGTGCCGCACCTCGTCGACGTTGCCCTTCCCCTGCCACTCGAGTCTGGCGCCCGCGACGCAGAACACGGCGACGGCCTTGGCGAGGACGTAGCAGAGGGAAGTGGTGCTGCAGGTGACAGCGACCCACCGATACGCGCGCCTGGGCGCTGGAGGAAGTTGGAGAGCGGCGAGGGCGTGAAGTGGGCTCCATGGATGCGCCGGGGCAGTAGGCGACCCGGATGGCGCCAGCGCCGGCACCGGCGGGCGTCGAGAGCTATGTAGCGCTGACCTGTGCGAGGTGGATCGGGGCCGACGCGTAGAAGAATGTTTGTGTGGCAGAACTTATCAATTTATAAAAGCATAAATATAATGGCAACCATTAAAGCGATTGCAATATCATACTTGAGCCTATATAAATCCGGTAGTCCGTCGAGTATCACGAAGGATCTCGAGTAACCCAACACACAACCAAGATCATACATGATTCAACATACAAGCCACATATTATATAAGTTCATCATAGTTCAACATACATCGGAATACAAAACAAGTTATTACAATACCAAGTTCAAATACAGTAGCGGAAGCAAATATAGTATTAAAACTAACATTACACACCTTGTTCAAATACATGCCAGTTCGTGATCCATTCCAACAAAAGCATGGGAGATCAGATAACTTAGAAGAGCCTTGCCTATGGCCTTACTCATTGTCCACGGCGGGAGAGAAGCAATTCTTACAATACCCATGATATACCGTGCCATCTGCAACAAGTGGGAAATAAACCTCGAGTATGAGAAGGTATTCAGCTAGACTTACCCGTCATAAACCAAAAATAAAGTGACTCCAAGGATTATGCAAAGCTTTACAAGTGGAACTGGCTTGACAACATTTTGCATAAAAAGCCACTAATTGAACTATACATTTTATAATTCGATTCCAAGTTAATTATAACTATTCATCTCTATATTAGCATCTAACATGTGTCAAACATGTGATGTATGATTAAGTAGCATAACAATAATAACCATAACCGCTGTAACATTCCCACGTTCATCATAACCATCAAATTCCATAGTTTAATAACTACGATGCTGGAGCCAGTCGAGTTTCTCACTATCCAGGAGAGATGGCGATTCGAATCGGTTACAACCAGCTGGAAGTTATTCCTAACACAAACTCAGACATACCTGCGCCAAGGTAGTCCTAGGTCACCTTTGGTACAACTCAGGTATATATTTCGCCTATTCGATCAGCGCCGCACCCTAAGGGACACTATCGGATGCCAGGTCGATCAGGACTCTAACCTGCCCTTGGCCTCACACCGGCACCCCGCACATCCTTACTACCTCCAGTGTGCACACTCTAACAGAATGAGGCCCACCCTGAGTTGAGCTACTCGGCTTCGCGGTCGGAACGAGTTATCCGGCCAGCTAAGTGAGAGGCATGAGTTCAATCTCGACAAAAATGCCAGCAACGGTACAGTCCTTAATCAACACACACAGAATCACATGAGTCAACCTACACATAGACTCCATCTGACCTCCAGTTATATTATCCCATGGTTCTTTTCCACTATAGTAAATATATCCAACCGTGCTCTCGGTATCCACCTATATCTCGCAGGTGACAGGAAATCACCCGACTTCTACCGAACTAAACATGGCTAAGCATATGTTCGATCTTGGACCTACACAGGGTTCAAGGTATATGTCTGGACAAGAAAATAATATGCATCAAGAGTTTTCAATTAACTCCTGTAACTTAATGCATCAAACATAAAATGACTCAAGTTAATATTTGTAAAATATAGAAGGCTTAGAATGCTCCGGGGCTTGCCTTTCAGAAAAGATGTAGGCCTATGATCAGGGCACTCCGGTAGTTCTTCTAGAGCTTGCTCCTCACTTTCAGGAGCTACCTGCTGTGGTGCCTCCTGATTCTCCTCCTCTTCGGTCTCGAACTCTAAGAGGGTGATTTCTTCGGACGATCCTATATGCATGAGCACGAAATAAGATATCATAGATGCATAAATAATAACATGTATGATATGATATGATGAAATGCATAATAATAAGTGTTCTTAACAGCAAGGCATTAGGGTTATAACAAGATTAACTTTTCTTTTATTGAGTAGGTACATATCTCATCTCTAGTAATTAAACAAACACCTATTTAAAATATTTTCTGGACTGCAAGACAGCAGCCACTTGTTTTGACCATAACTGGAGTTTTACCCATCCAAACAGTATGATTGTGGACTTTATGGAAAGCTTATAAAATTTTCTACAACTTTGTTATTGACAAGTTTCACAGAAAAGATCATTCTCATCACAAGATTATCACCACAACAAAAACTACACATGCAGCCCTCCAGTGGAATTATAAAGCAATAATTAACTAGCTACCTATAACCAATTAATTTTGAGCACAACTACTCATATCAACGGATCATATGCATTACCCACACCACAGAAAATATCATGGTTAAGCCCAATTAATTTACTTATGTGCATTTATTAATTTTCTTATATAATAGGGTGATCTAAAGGATAAATATTTTCAGTGCTCAATAAATCCTGAGAAAATTAGACTATCTTCAACAACATCACCCAAAATACAAGACCCATTCTATATTTGGGTAACGCTACAGACAAAGGTTTAATACCCATTTTTGTCTTCTCTAGCAACAGGACTTAAAGAGAAACCTTTCTGCAAATGATTCTCTAGGAAAGAGGATACTCATATTTGTGTTGTGCCTTTGTTGTAACCCAAAATGGGTCTCGCATATAGGAATTCTGTTGGATGGTGATACAGTACCATCCACTACCCATTTTGGGTTTGGGTCTCCATATGGGTCATCCATTGGAGACAGTCTTCACAGTAGCTTATTGAAAGCTCTAGTTTGGTTTTGGTGAATTAATAAAACCCTAAGTGCTAACCTAGTTTATCAAGTGATCATGACATAGGTGGCACATTCCAAGTGGTGAAGCAAATGAAGATCATGACATGATGATGGCGATGTCATGGTGATGATCAAGTGCTTAGACTTGAAAAGAAGAAAGAGAAAAACAAAAGGCTCAAGGCAAATGTATAAGTCATAGGAGCCAATTTGTTTTTGGTGATCAAGACACTTAGTGAGTGTGATCATATTTAGGATCGATAGTAGTACTATTAAGAGGGGTGAAACTCGTATTAAAATGCGGTTATTAAAGTGCCACTAGATGCTCTAACTCATTGCGTATGCATTTAGGATCTAGTGGAGCGCTAACACCCTTGAAAATATTTGTGAAAATATGCTAACACACATGTGCACAAGGTGATACACTTGGTGGTTAGCACATTTGAGCAAGGGTAAGAAGCTTCATCGGCGGAGTGACTGTCCATAGAGTACGGACAGTCTGACGGTGCCACCGGCGCACTGTACAGAAAAGACAGGGTTTCACATAGCGTAACGGACATATCCGGTGGCTTAACCTAGGTGAGCGGAAGTCACTATAAGTGACCGGACGCTAGTCTCGGTAGGATCGGCGCGTCCGGTCAGTGGAAGTAGTGAGCGTGCGGTTTCGGTCTCATGACCGGACGCTGGCGTGAGAAATGACTGGACACCCAGGGCCTGAGTCCGGTCAGTATGACATATGATGACATATGCAGCGCATAGGGGAGACATTGAGTAACCGGACACTGGGAGAGTCCGGTCGGTCATGACCGGACGCGTTCGGTCGTGATTTTTCGCTTCTAGTACCTTACTGGAAATGACCGAACGCTGGTGTTGGTGTGTCCGATCACTACTTAAATGTACTGATAACCGTTGAGATCGGGCGATCAGCGTTTGAAGCCGATGACACGTGGCAAGCATCGGGCGACCGGACGCTGGGGACCTACGTCCGGTAGATCTGACCGGAGTGTCCGGTCACCCCGAGTTGTGCCCAGTGAAGGGGTACAACGGCTCTATTTCATGGGGGCTTCTATTTAAGCCCTATGGCCAGCTCTAGCTCACTCTCTTGGCCATTTGCATTGACATAGCAACCTTGTGAGCTTAGCCAAAGTCCTCCCGCTCATCTCCATCATTGATTCATCATCTCTATGAGATTGGGAGTGAATCCAAGTACATTGCTTGAGTGTTTGCATCTAGAGACACTTGGTGTTCATGTTTCGCTACGGGATTCACTTATTACTCTTGGTGGTTGTCGCCACCTAGACGGCTTGGAGCAGCGGGGATCGTCGAGCGGAGGTTGGTGATTGTCCCCGGTTCTGATCGTGGTGATTGTGATGGGTTCTTGACCTTTTCCCGACAGAGAACCAAAAGGTATTCTAGTGAATTGCTCATGGCTTGTGTGATCCATCTTATGTTGGTTGTGCGGCACCCTATTGAGGGTTTGGCTTGTGATGCCAATTAGCGCGTGAACCTCCAAGTGAGTGAATCACCACAATAAGGACTAGCTTGCCGATAAGCAAGTGAACCTCGGTAAAAAATCATTGTGTCATCATTTGATTTCGAGATGATTGGTCTTCATTGGTATTCATCCTTGTGGTTGATTGGTTCACTCCGCGACACGGCGGTATAACTATCTTTCTCACTCTCTTTATAATACCGTAAATTAGTTGTCAAGCTCTTTAGTGTAGCTAGTTATGAGAGCTTGTTAGTTTGGTTAGTGTGGCTTTTTAGTTAGCTTTTGAGAGCGCACTAACTTAGTATAGTGACATAGCTATTGTGTGAACAGAAACTATATAAACTAGAATTGCCGTAGGTGGCTTACAATTTTAGTAGGCTAGTGTAATACTTGCTTCACCTCATAATTATCTAACCGGTTTGCTAAGTGTTGTTGTAGAAAATTTTAATAGGCTATTCACCCCCCCCCTCAAGCCATTAGGACCTTTCAAGTGGTATCGGAGCCGAGGTCATCGTGATTTGAGGCTTAACAACCTTCGGTGTAAAAATGGCTCAAATCAACAACACCAAGAAGCCACCCCAATTTGATAGCTCAAATTATCCCTATTGGAAAGCTAAGATGACAACTTATATCAAGTCAATCAATAGAAAGGTTTGGAAGGTGGTAGAGACAAAGATTGAGATTGAAGATGAAGAGGCTCCCACCGCCACCGAAGAAATGCTACTCCAAAATAATGGCATTACTTCTAGTGCCATCCATGATGCTTTGAATGAGAGAGCTTTTGAGCAAATCAAGAACATTGAGAGAGCTCATTAGGCATGGAAGAAATTGGAGGAATCATTTGAGGGCACTCAAGCCGTGAAGGGTGCAAAGGCATACATTCTCAAAGAGAAGTTTGCAAGCTTCAAGATGAAGGGGGATGAGAGTGTGCCAGAGATGTTCCATAGGCTTCAAGTGCTTGTCAATGATCTTAAAGCACTTGGAGAAGAGGTGAAGGACAAGGACTTCTCCCACAAGTTCTTGAGATGTTTGCCTTCAAGATTTGGCATATTGGTCACTATTCTAGTGAGGAGTGGTTTGGACACCATAACACCAAATCAAGTATTGAGAGATATAATGACCGATGATACATATAGAGATGATGATGAGAAGGAAGAAAAGAAGGAGAAGAAAGATGAGAAGAAGGATGAGAAGAAGAAGAGTGTGGCATTCAAGGCCACATCATCCAAAGGCAAGACAAAGCAAGATACATCAAGTGAAGATGATGGCTCATGGGATGATGATGATGATGAGAAGATGGCTCTCTTTATCAAGAGATTTGGCAAATTCATGATGAAGAAGGGCTACCGTGCTAGAATAAAGAAGTCTTCATTCAAGAACAAGGAAGAGTCAAGAAGGTGCTTCAATTATGGAAGCAAAGATCATCTTGTTGCTCAATGCCCATACAATAGCGACAAAGATGATGACAAGAAGAACAAGAAGAAGGACAAGAAAAAAAAGAAAGAGAAGAAGGACAAGATGACCTTCAAGAAGGGTGGTTCATATGTGGTCACTTGGGATAGTGATGCTTCCTCAAGTGATAATGATGATAGTGATGATGACAAGACCACCAAGAAGAAGGCACTTGCAAGCATTGCTATCAATGATAAGCCTTCTCTCTTCGATACTCTATCATGCTTCATGGCTAAGGCTACTAAGGTACAGATTTGTGATGATGGAAGTGATGAGGAACATGATAATAAAAATGAAAATAAAAGTGATAGTGATGATGATGAACCTACTATTTGATATGCTAGAAGATGCTAAAGAACACTTTGGCATTAAGAGAATGAAATGCAAATGCTTGTGTAAGGAACTAAAAGCCCTTAAGCAAACCTTTGATGAGCTCAATGCATCTCATGAGAGGCTAGAGGAAGCCCATGAGAAGCTTGGCAAGGCTCATAAAAAGCTTGAAAATGCTCATTCCTCTTTGCTTGATGAGCAAAATAAAAAGAAGCATGTAGAGACTTGCAATGTAGGCTTAACTTGTGATATAATTGATGAATCATTATCTATGCCTACAATTGTTGCTCCCGCTAACCCTTCTTGTAGTACTTATACTTCCACCTCATCTAGTAGTGATGGTTTCACTTGTGATGCCTCACTAATGGTTGAGAATGAGAACCTCAAGAAGGAGGTCAATAAGCTCACTCACACCTTGGCTAAGGCTTATGGTGGTGAGGACCGCTTGCTTATGTGCTTGGGTAGCCAAAGAGCTTCTCTCTACAAAGAGGGATTGGACTATACCCCCAAGAAAGGCAAGGCGGCCTTTGCTCCTCACAAGACTAGTTTTGTGAAGAACAATGGTCGATTTTGCACTAGTTGCAAGCAAATTGGTCATAAAGAACATGAATGCAACAACAAGAGCAAAAATGCTAATGTATCCTCCATTAAGCTTGATTCTTTCTATATGCTTACCAAGGGTGCAAATGGTGTACCAAGGGTGCAAATGGTGTAAAGGCTAAGTTAATTGGTAAATCATGGATGGGCTCAAAGAAGAAAGTCAATTGGGTACCAAAGAGCTTAGTGACTAACCTTCAAGGACCCAAGCAAGTTTGGGTACCTAAAAAGAATTGATCTTCTTTTGTAGGTCAATTACAAAGCTAAAGGAAGGCATTGGGTTCTTGATAGTGGGTGCACTCAACACATGACCGGTGATGCAAGAATGTTCAACTCAATCAACACCAATGAAAATGATGGTTATGATAGTATCACATTTGGTGACAATGGCAAAGGCAAGGTCAAAGAGCTTGGTAAGATTGCAATATCCAATGATATTAGCATTTCCAATGTATTGCTAGTAGGGAGCTTGAACTTCAATTTGCTATCCGTGGCTCAATTGTGTGATCTTAGATTCAAATGCATATTTGGGGTAGATGATGTAGAGATCATAAGTGTAGATGGCTCTAATTTGATCTTCAAAGGCTTTAGATATGAGAATCTATACTTGGTTGATTTCAATGCTAGTGAAGCTAAATTATCTACATGTTTGTTCACTAAATCTAACATGAGTTGGTTATGGTATAGAAGGCTTGGTCATGTTGGAAAGAAACAATTGAATAGATTGATTAAGCATCACTTGGTTAGAGGCTTGAAAGATGTGTTTGAGAAGGATAAACTTTGTAACTCTTGTCAAGCCGGCAAACAAGTTGAAAACACCCATCCTAAGAAAAAGCATGATGAGCACTAGTAAAGCATTTGAGTTATTGCACATGGATTTGTTTGGGCCAACACAATACACTAGCATTGGTGGTAACAAATATGGCTTTGTGATAGTGGATGATTATACTAGATATACATGGGTATTCTTTCTAGTGGACAAAAGTGATGTGTTCGCAACATTCAAATCATTTGTCAAAGGCATTCACAATGAGTTTGAAAAAAACATCAAGAGAGTTAGAAGTGACAATGGTGGTGAGTTCAAGAACACTAGAATTGATGAGTTGTGTGATAAATTTGGAATTAAACATCAATTTTCGGTCAAGTACACTCCACAATTAAATGGCCTTGTTGAGAGGAAGAATAGAACACTCATTGATATGGTAAGGTCTATGCTTAGTGACTACAATGTGAGTCAATCCTTTTGGGCCGAAGCTATCAACACGGCTTGCTATTGTAGCAACCGTCTCTATTGTCACCCATTGAAAGAGAAGACACCATATAAGCTCTTGAATGGTAGAAAATCCAACATTGCATATTTTCTGGTCTTTGGTTGCAAATGCTCTATCTTGAAGAAATGCACTAGATTGTGCAAGTTTGACAAGAAATGTGATGAAGGATTCCTACTTGGTTATTCCACTACAAGCAAAGCATACAGAGTTTAGAATTTGGATAGTGGTATTCTTAAGGAAGTTCATGATGTTGAATTTGATGAAACCAAGGGTTCACAAGAAGAAAATGAGAACTTGGAAGATGTTAAAGACATTCAACTTTCAAATGCTTTGAAGAACATGGATGTTGGTGAATTGAGGCCTAGGCAAGTGAATGATGATGAAGATGATTAAGTGCAAATGCTCTCTAACTCAAATATGCAAGACGATACAAATCAAGGTAGTACAAGTGGCTCTCATGACAATGAACAAGATCAAGTGGCTAGTACATCATCTCAACCCAATGATCAAGCAAGTGTAAGCAATCAAGTTCAAATACTCCAACCAACCAATATTGCAAGGGATCATCCATTAGATACTATCATTGGTGATATCTCAAGAGGTGTGCAAACTAGATCAAGATTGGCTTTATTTTGTGAGTAGTTCTCATTTGTGTCATCCATTGAACCAAAGAAGATAGATGAAGCATTGAAGGATGTTGATAGGGTGAATGCTATGCATGAAGAATTGGATAACTTCATAAGAAATTAAGTATGAGAATTAGTAGAGAGACCAAAGGGACATAATGTGATTGGAACCAAATGGGTCTTTAGAAACAAGCAAGATCAAGACGGGATAGTAGTAAGGAATAAAGCAAGATTGGCAGCACAAGGCTATACACAAGTTGAAGGTCTTGACTTTGAAGAAACATATGCCCTGGTTGCTAAATTGCAAGCAATTAGAATCTTGCTAGCCTATGCTTGTGCCCACAACATCAAACTCTATCAAATAGAGGTTAAGAGTGCATTTCTCAATGGTTATATCAATAAAGAAGTATATGTTGAGCAACCTTCTGGTTTTTAAGATGACAAGAAGCCCGACCATGTGTACAAGTTGAAATCATTGTATGGCTTGAAGCAAGATCCTAGAGCATGGTATGAGAGATTGAGGGATTTCCTACTCTCTAAAGGGTTCATAATGGGCAAGGTTGACACCACTCTTTTCATCAAGAAGATTGGAAAAGATTTATTTGTGTTGTAAATCTATGTTGATGACATCATATTTGGATCAACCAATCAAGATTTTTGTGAAGAATTTGGAAAGATGATGGCTAATGAGTTTGAGATGTCCATGATTGGAGAGTTAAGTTACTTCCTTGGTCTTCAAATCAAGCAATTGAAGAATGGTATATTTGTGAGTCAAGGCAAGTATATCAAGGACATGATCAAGAAGTTTGACATGAGTGATAGCAAAGCCATTAGTACACCAATGGGAACAAATGACAACTTGGATAGTGATGCAAGTGGCAATATGGTGGATCAAAATTGTATCGGTCCATGATTGGAAGCCTACTTTATGTGACCGCATCAAGGCCGGATGTCATGTTTAGTGTATGCATGTGTGCAAGATTTCAAGCCTATGTGACCGCATCAAGGCCGGATGTCATGTTTAGTGTATGCATGTGTGCAAGATTTCAAGCCTCACCGAGAGAAAGTCATTTGAAGGCTACAAAGAGAATATTGAGGTACTTAAAGCATACACAAAATATTTGTTTGTGGTATCTCAAAGGAGCAAAGTTTGAGCTAGTTGGTTACTCCGACTCGGATTATACGAGATGCAAGGTTGAAAGGAAGAGCACCTCGGACACATGTCAATTGTTGGGAAGATCACTTGTTTTATGGTCATCAAAGAAGCAAAATAGTGTTGCATTATCAACCATCGAAGCCGAATACATCTCCGCCAGTAGTTGTTGTGCATAAATACTTTGGATGAAGGCCACTTTGAGTGACTTTGGAATCAAGTTCAAGAAAGTGCCATTGCTATGTGACAATGAGAGTGCAATGAAGTTAACCAACAATCCGGTTCAACATGCAAGAACAAAGCACATTGATATCTGCCACCATTTCATAAGAGATCACCAACAAAAAGAGGGCATTTGCATTGAGAGTGTAGGCATCGAGGATCAACTTGCTGATATATTCACCAAGTCATTGAATGAGAAAAGGTTTTACAAGCTAAGTAATGAGTTGAACATATTGGATTTCTCAAATATGTGTGGATGCACCCCCCCCCCACTTATATGACATGCCTCTCCTTCGAGCAATCCAAGGTAAAAGTTGATTGGCATGGCATACATCTTTGCTAAGGACATATTTAGTGCATCTAGACATCTTTCACATTTAATAGGCTCATTCATGAAAATCAAATGAATTTGATGATTATATGGTACCACTATTGCTTCTATGCTTTATTTTGATCTAGTGGTAGCATATGATATGTTTGTGGGCTTGTAAACCTAGTGTTTAATCTAGAAAATGAGCTCTAAGTGTTTAACTCAACATGGTACAAGATAACCCTTATTTGGAGGTGTGAAGAAGCTTTTCTTCGGATCAAACCGAGTTAAATATCTTTGGCAAATGATCTAGATTGGACCAAATTTGGGAAATTGATCCTCACCCCATTGATTGACATTGATAAATCTCAACATATCCATATTTTGAACCTTTGTGATCATTGATGACAAAGGGGAAGAAAAACAAAGATATTAGTGATATTAGTATGATGGGAGAAAAACAAAGATATTAGTGTACTAAGATAGTGAAAAAGACAACAAAGGGAGAGAGATATGACAAAAGAAAGGATCAATTAAAATTTTGAGCACACAAGTAGAGAGAGCAAGCTCATGAACTTGTATGGTGCATTTGAATGTGCATTTCATATGTTTGCTTGCATGGCACAAGTTTTAAATTTCAATATCCATGCTTGTATGGTGTATGCTAGTTGTAGGTTTGAATGATGAAATAAAAATCTAGCATGCATAGGTTATCTAGTGTTTTATTTTCAAGTGGTATCGAGATAACCATGGTGCTAAGGATGGTATAATAGTGCACTCCGATTGATATCACACTTCAAAGGTCCATCTTTTATACCTTAGCATCATTTGGTAGACATTGTTTCCTATATTTTCTATCTAAGCATATGTGCAAGCTTCAATCCAAACTCTTAGGACATATGTAGGGGGAGATATTGCTACCATATGGAGTTTATGAAACTTGTCCATATCCTTTTACACATAGTAAATATGCTTGGACAAGCAACATGGATTCAATTGAATTTCAATTCATATCTTTGTAAAAGGGTTGTCATCAATTATCAAAAAAAGGGAGATTGGAAGCTCTAGTTTGGTTTTGGTGAATTGATGAAATCCTAAGTGCTAACCTAGTTTATCAAGTGATCATGACATAGGTGGCACATTCCAAGTGGTGAAGCAAATGAAGATCATGACATGATGATGGCGATGTCATGGTGATGATCAAGTGCTTGGACTTGAAAAGAAGAAAGAGAAAAAGAAAAGGCTCAAGGCAAAGGTATAAGTCATAGGAGCCAATTTATTTTTGGTGATCAAGACACTTAGTGAGTGTGATCACATTTAGTATCGATAGCAATACTATTAAGAGGGGTAAAACTCATATTGAAATGTGGTTATCAAAGTGCCACTAGATGCTCTAACTCATTGCATATGCATTTAGGATCTAGTGGAGCGCTAACACCCTTGAAAATGTTTGTGAAAATATGCTAACACACATGTGCACAAGGTGATATACTTGGTGGTTGGCACATTTGAGCAAGGGTAAGAAGCTTCACCGGCGGAGTGTCTGCCCGTCCAAACGCTTCTGGTACCTTACTAGAAACGATCGAACGCTGGTGTTGGTGCGTTCGGTCACTACTTAAATGTACTGATAACCATTGAGATCGGGCGATCAGCGTTTAAAGCCAATGACACGTGACAAGCATCGGGCGATCGGACGCTGGGGTCCTGCGTCCGGTCGATCTGACTGGAGCGTCTGGTCACCCCGAGTTGTGCCCAGTGAAGGGGTATAACGGCTCTATTTTGTGGGGGCTTCTATTTAAGCCCCATGGCCAGCTCTAGCTCACTCTCTTGGCCATTTGCATTGACATAGCAACCTTGTGAGCTTAGCCAAAGTCCTCCCACTCATCTCCATCATTGATTCATCATCTTTGTGAGATTGGTAGTGAATACAAGTGTATTGCTTGAGTGTTTACATCTAGAGACACTTGGTGTTCGTGTTTCGCTGTGGGATTCGCTTATTACTCTTGGTGGTTGTCGCCACCTAGATGGCTTGGAGCAGCGGGGATCGTCGAGCGGAGGTTGGTGATTGTCTCCGGCTCTGATCGTGGTGATTGTGAGGGGTTCATGACCTTTCCCCGACGGAGAACCAAAAGGTACTCTAGTGAATTGCTCATGGCTTGTGTGATCCTCATCTTATGTTGGTTGTGTGGCACCCTATTGAGGGTTTGATGTGTGATGCCAATTAGCGCATGAACCTCTAACTGAGTGAATCACCACAACGAGGACTAGCTTGCCGGCAAGCAAGTGAACCTCGATAAAAAATGATTGTATCATCATTTGATTCCGAGGTGATTGGTCTTCATTGGTATTCATCCTTGTGGTTGATTGGTTCACTCCGCGACACGGCGGTATAACTATCTTTCTCACTCTCTTTATAATACCGTAAATTAGTTGTCAAACTCTTTAGTGTAGCTAGTTGTGAGAGCTTGTTAGTTTGGTTAGTGTGGCTTTTTAGTTAGCTTTGGAGAGTGCACTAACTTAGTGTAGTGACATAGCTATTGTGTGGATAGAAACTATATAAACTAGAATTGTGGTAGGTGGCTTACAATTTTAGTAGGCTAGCGCAATACTTGCTTCGCCTCATAATTGTCTAGCCGGTTTGCTAAGTGTTGTTGTAGAAAATTTTAATAGGCTATTCACCCCCCTCTAGCCAGTAGGACCTTTCAAGTGGTATCAGAACCGAGGTCACTGTGATTTGAGGCTTAACAACCTTCGGTGTAAAAATGACTCAAATCAACAACACTAAGAAGCCACCCCAATTTGATAGCTCAAATTATCCCTATTGGAAAGCTAAGATGACAACTTATATCAAGTCAATCAATAGAAAGGTTTGGAAGGTGGTAGAGACAAAGATTGAGATTGAAGATGAAGAGGCTCCCACCGCCGCCGAAGAAATGCTACTCCAAAATAATGACGTTGCTTTTAGTGCCATCCATGATGCTTTGGATGAGAGAGCTTTTGAGCAAATCAAGAACATTGAGAGAGCTCATTAGGCATGGAAGAAATTAGAGGAATCATTTGAGGGCACTCAAGCTGTGAAGGGTGCAAAGGCATACATTCTCAAAGAGAAGTTTGCAAACTTCAAGATGAAGGAGGATGAGAGTGTGCCGAAGATGTTTCATAGGCTTCAAGTGCTTGTCAATGATCTCAAAGCACTTGGAGAAGAGATGAAGGACAAGGACTTCTCCCACAAGTTCTTGAGATGTTTGCCTTCAAGATTTGGCATATTAGTCACTATTCTAGTTAGGAGTGGTTTGGACACCATAACACTAAAACAAGTGTTGGGAGATATAATGACCGATGATACATGTAGTGACATAGCTATTGTGTGGATAGAAACTATATAAACTAGAATTGTGGTAGGTGGCTTACAATTTTAGTAGGCTAGTGCAATACTTGCTTCACCTCATAATTGTCTAACCGGTTTGCTAAGTGTTGTTGTAAAAATTTTTAATAGGCTATTCACTCCCCTCTAGCCATTAGGACCTTTCACCTACATATAACTCCAATAGTCTACTTTACAAATTTAATGCCATTTGGATAAGTATAGCAACTTCTACAAAAATGACAAGTTACATAGGTTTATTTTAGCAAAAATAGTTTAGCCTAGTGAAAAGTGTCATACAACATATTTCATATTTTTTATTTTTTATACTAGCATAAGAATATTGTGTAAAAATTTATGATCATAAGCTATGTATATTTACCCCAATTAACTTCTCTAGAAACTAGCAATTAATCAAGGTTAAATAGTAAAACCATATTTCAAGTATGCCTACTGTAAGTTTAGTATTTTTTTCCTCGCTAGGGCATGTCAACACAAGATCAACAAAATTGGAATCGCATTTTTAGCACTTCCCTAGCTCAAGTTATGCATTTTACAAGATAGAAACTATTTTAAAAGCACTTAACTAGCCTAATTTAATCCTCCTAGAAAATTACCCCAAACAGTAGATTTTATATTTTTATCAAATAGTACACTTCATGATGAATCCAACAAAATTTGGATCCCCCATTTGGACACTCCTAGCTCTAGATATGGTTTTTGCAAGTTTGCTACCAAATCTGAAAAATTAAATTTCAAATCGAGTCTATAGTTAGGTACACCCGGTCCAGTGCACCCACTGCCACTGACAGCGGGGGCCCACGGGTCAACTGGCCCCACTTGACAGCGAGACGGAGCAGGGCGCGGCGGTTGACCGGCGACAACTCGCCGACGGCGAGGTCACTGGCGACGAGGTCTTCACCATCATGTTCCCCATCCTCTCACGCACCTAATGGTACTCTCGGTTGGCTCGGCGGATCACCGGAGCTACCTCGCCAGCAGCCATGGCGGCTCGGTGGAGGTGCTCGACAGTGGATTCGCCGTTTCCGGCGACGACACGGCCAGGCGAGCGGGGCTACCGCATCAGGAGGTCTTAGCGGAGTTCTAGGGCTAGGTTCGAGCTACGACGAAGTGGCGGTGAGCTCCGGCCACGTGCATGGCGGCACGGCGGTGCGAGCGCGGCGATGGTGAGGTCACTGTTTCGACGAGATGGCGGTCGGTGACAGGTCTCCCTCTTCGGGGATGGTGCTAGGGTTCACGGCGAAAGCTGAAGCTTTTGGTTTCACCGGCTCCTATTTCCTTTGTGAGAGGGGAAGAGAAATTCGGCTCTAATAAACAGTAAAATGATAGTGGGAGCTAGAGCTGCAAGGATACCTACCAAAGGGGCGGGGCCTGTTTGCCTGATGTGCGCGTGCTCGTGCACAAACCAGGACGTTGCCACGCATGAGCTGACTCAGCATGTCAATCATCTCGTCTCGTTTCTCTCTTCTTATATTACTCCTATATCATATCGTATAATATTACTATGGGCAAATTGGTTCTGTAGCATCGAAAGTGTACGACTTCTGTAAAATACCATTGAAAGATTCTGGCACCGTAAAATACCATTGAAATGTGTCATCGTGAACTAAAACTACCATTCCGTCAATTCTTATATATACAAACATTAATTTGACCTAAACCCCATACGTGAAATGACCAATTTGCCCTGAGATAGGGACGCACGCACCGGGAGAAGGCCGCGCTCGCTTCCGCGTTTCGCCTGCAGGCTCCGAGTGCCGCCTCCACCGGCCGCCGTAGGTTGCTCCCCACGCGCAGGAGTGCCAGTGCACGACGACGACGGCTTAGCTCGTCCTCGTCGACCACCAAATGAACACCAGCCATGCAAAAATCGCCGTATCCAATCAGACCTTCGTCCCAAATCCATTACTAGCTAGCCTGTGCTAGTGTACAGTGCGTACTAAAATAATGCTCCTGCTGCCAAGAAACAAGAGGCTAGCGAGCTGGAGAGCCGGCGTGGAGGATCTCTCTATACATGAGAGCAAGATGAGGTGGATCGATCTGAAGACTGTGCCCTACGAGCTCAGCTCGATCGGAGAGCTTTGCAAGCTCTGACTGTTCCCCACGCGCAGGCCGCGCCACCTCTGCCGGCCGCCGCGGGCTGCTCCCTGCGTGCAAGCCGCGCAGCCTCCACCGGCCGCCGTGGGCGGCTCCCCACGCGCAGGCAGCGCCACCTCCACCGGCTACCGCGTGCTGCTTCACACTCCTCGACTGCGTGCAGCGCCGATCGCAACTCTTCCTGCTCCTCCAGTGCATTCACGTTCTTCTAGTTTGAGGGGTATTTTGGACTAGTTAAGGGTTCAGCTGCTAAAAACTAACGGAATGGTAGTTTCAGTTCATGGTGGTGCCTTTTAGTGATATTTTACGAGTTCAGAATCTTTTAATGATATTTTACGGAGATCGACATCTTTCAATGCTACGTAACCAATTTTCCCTATTACTATACTCCTTTATCTATCTATCTATCTATCTATCTATCTATCTATCTCATTCAACAAGTAAGCATGCGTAGGAATAAATCTGACCTGCAGGTAGCCAAGCTACAGGTACCAAGGCATGTTCTATCATCAGTTAGCTACTTCGCCGGACATGATATTCCTTTTCTTCTCTATCTATAACTTTTCCTTTGTAATAAATAAAGAAAGAAAGAGATTAAAATTATATCTCTCAACCAAATCACATAAGTATGAAGAGAAGAGTCTAAAAGAATAATAAAAAAGAAACAGTGTTGTATGTCTACCGCTCTACAAGCCACGCTCCACCCGGCCCACCCAAAAGAAATCCAGCCTGACCCAACCCGATTGACACATCAAGTGGGCAGGGGCACAGACTGCAGTCCAGCCCAACAAAAGAGCCCACTGAAGCATCCATCCACACCCATCATCGGCCATCCACTCCGCCGCTCTCCCGTCCCTCCCGTGACCGCAGCAGCGGCTCTCCGGCAGGCGCCAGATGGGGTGGGTGTGGGTGCGCCGGACGGACGCAGCTCATCTGGCCGAGAGGAAAGCCCCCTGCGGGCTGCGGCTGGCTTTCCCCAGTGCACGGCCAGCCGCCAGGAGCCATAGCCCGCGCCGCCGGGGAGAGGGAGCGAAACCAAATCCAAATGCCCGGGCAGCCGCCGATGCTCCACGCCGCACCGACCGCCGCGTCCTCGACTCCACGCCCCGCCGGCCGCTGACACATATCCCCGCGGGAACGCTCGGGCTCCATGTCGTAGCTGCCTGGGCTGTCGGGTTAGCCCACGGGCTGTCCATCGGGTGGGCAGGCTCGGGCCTCGATTTGCAGCCCGATGCTCGGGCTGGACACGGGGTTTCTTCCGGCCCGACCGGAACCCGGCATAAGATTGAGAGCCAATCTTTTTCTTTCCCGTATTTTCCTGGCTTTCCCTAAGTAGTCCTTTATTATATATATAATATAACTGTTGTGTGTTATGCTCAAAAATATATATATAATTGTTGTGTGTAGGCTCCATCTCCACCGCCCGCCCGCCCGCCCGCCGCGCTGAGCACGCCTGATTTCCTCTCTTCCATCTATTGATTGATTGAAGATATATATATATAAAAAAAAAGAGTAAAAATCTTTGCTTTGCTACATATATATTGCGATCACTCCAAGATCAAATCTTTTTTGACACTCGCACCCCGCTGTCAAGGCATAAATATGGGCTCCAAATCGGTGGACCAGGTGCTCGATCCCGCCGCCGCCGCCGGAGTCCATCTTTCCGCGCTCCGTCTGGACGGCCTCAACCGCATCCAGGGTTCCGCGTCTTCCGAGGAACAACCAACGACATCTGGCCTGGAGAATGGCCACCAGGAGCCCTTTGTTATTGGTTAGTAATGTGTACTATATGTACTGTTACTTTTTTTTTTACGGCAATATGTACTGTTACTTGATTGATTCATGGACATCTATCTACCTGTCTTCCTGCGCCTCGCCTACTAGTTCAGTAGTAGTAGCAGGATGTATGTCAATCGCTGAGTATGGCGCAGCCCGTTGGCCCTGAAATAGGCCTCAATGCAGCATGCCCTGAATCGCTGAGTTTCCCTGCAGGTGTTGCTGGGGGTGCATCCTCAGGCAAAAGTACCGTATGCAAGATGATCATTGATCAGCTGCGCAACCAACGTGTGGTGGTTGTTATGCAGGTTTCTGCATTGCTGCTTTCCTCATGTTTTCTCATCTGATCCGATTCATTAGCATCTCATCTCGCAGCATATGTGCGTTCTACTAACCTACCTGTTCAACATTACTGACCAACATAGCATAGCATGATACTATATGCATTGCTAGGCTTGATTATCACATTGTCATGCCACACTGTTCCCAATCTCTTATTTAACACTGCAAGCAGCATTGAGACTGTTCTCCAATATTTGCAGGAGTCCTTCTATTATGGACTGACGGATGAGGAATTAGTCCATGTTCATGATTATAACTTCGATCATCCAGGTCGAATTC
Source organism: Miscanthus lutarioriparius (assembly GCA_904845875.1). Taxonomy (NCBI): domain Eukaryota; kingdom Viridiplantae; phylum Streptophyta; class Magnoliopsida; order Poales; family Poaceae; genus Miscanthus; species Miscanthus lutarioriparius. Next base: position 6,577,070 of record CAJGYO010000015.1, read on the forward strand.
ATCCTTCCACAAGAATTATATTTTTTGTCCTAGTCCTAGTCCTAGTCCTAGTCCCAAGAGTTTTTGCACTGAATATGCCGGGCTGTACCTTTTTCCTATTTCAGATGCATTTAATACAGAGCTATTTCTCTCTTGTATACAAAACTTGAAATAGGCAAAGCTGTTGACATCCCTGAGTACAACTTCAAGACATACAAGAGTGTCCCGGATGCAAGAAAGGTGCCGCTTTAAGTTTAGTTTAAATGATGATTTCCGTGTCATACCTGGGATGGGCGAATTTGGAGACAGGTACTTTGGAACAGATGATTAACAGTCATCGACGCCATTCTTCTGTGACGATAAAAATCATGTCAGGTGGGCTGCTATTCACTTTGCTACTAGCTTGGCTTATTCCATTCAAATTTTTACCGCTTAACTGGCGTGCTTGCCCGGCAAGGGGTTGACTGGTACTGTGTTGTTGGAACTGTGCAGGCTCTTGTGAGAGTTTGCCAAGACACATCAAGCCATGGCTGCGGTGTATTCTCCAATTTTTTAGAAACTTATATCAGCATTTTAGAATTCTAGAATGCATATATTCATTACCAGATACTGTGCCATGGAACATACAGGCAGAAGTCACCTATTCACCTCTTAGTATAATTGGATCCGTTCCATTTTTTGGTGCCATTTTGGAATAATACATAGTCCTGTCCAGCAGCTTATAAAAGGGATGAAATATATGTTGGTTTTTCTTTCATGTAAACTAGGAAAAAGATGTTTTTGATTGGAACTTGTAGTGCTATATCACCAAACCGAAGGATTTGATCATTCACCTACAAATGCATGTTCTGGCCTTGCAGTCAGGCAATTATCTTTCCTTGTAAGGTCTTCAAAGGCATAACCAAATTAGTTGTTCGTTGGTCCTCTTGTGACATGTTCTCCTTCTAGGTGAATTGTCAGAGTAGCTAGGGCTCTTCATATACTAACCTACCAGGCTACCATCACTTGATGCACAGGGGTTTTATTATTTTGGGAATTCGAATACAGCCATTATATTCATGGCCTGGAGGATCATATCAATCCTAGAAGGTAGCTAACCATTTACATTTCTTTGTAAGCACTGAATAGCTGCCAAATTTGGATGTTATTCTTGTTCAACGTAACTCCAGCTCTGGAATGTGAAAGATGAAAATGTATGAATTATTTTTTTGAACTATAAACATAGTTATTAGCTGTGTCTTATGGACGAAATATGAAACAACTCCTTTTATACATCTACCAGACTTGGATCGGTAGAATATATATCAGTAAAAGGGTCCGGCAGTCTGAAGAAATAACTTGATGTGGCTTGATCTGTTGAGAAGCTACCTTCTTGTCACTAGCTAAGCTAGGAGAGCATGAGATTGATTATCTACCATGCTATAGTTGTTTAGGATGTCCAAATGTCTAATTTTTGGACTCATCACGGCCACATGCCCAGCATCATCAGTTGATCGATCATAGGATTCATCATGAATTCATGATGATTATAGATAGCTGGCCGGGTGTCCATGTGATGACGAGTTAACCAGAGATAATGATTGGTTTCCAAAGGAGTTGTCATCATGTGATTGGTCTGTTCTTCATTGTGAGATAACGAGTACCATGTGTGAGTGTGACATTTAGCAACATGCCTAAAAAGGAAAGCCACCCTTCCCTCTTCTTTTTTGCCCCTTGCCCCATGCACAAGTAGTATAAGAACATGGTAGTATAACTTGGTAGTGTTTCTTCTTCGGTCACATCGCAAATCACATGCATTTCCAACATATAATAAGCAAATAATAAATGGGATATAATGTGGGAATGGAACCTATCCATCAGACCAGCAAAGTCCTAAACTAGAGATTGTTGCTCACATGTATGTACTCAGAATTTAGTCATGATGACATGTTGCATCAGTTATTGTGTCTCCAATCTATGCTAGGAAAGCTCACATTGGGCAGCTTGTTTGTCATGATAATTTTGGATCGTGTAGCTCTTATTTTTATTTTGTTATGGATTCTACCTCAAGCCATACGATTTATCCGTCGTAGTTCCTTGCAGGCTTACCTTTTTAAAGTTTGACCAGATTTATAGATGGCTTTGAAGTTTATAATAGCTTGAAAACTGTTCTACGATTCGAGGTGCTATTTTGCACATATCTATGTGCACATCCAATAGTGATGTGCATGAGCACATATCCTAGGGGCAATTTTAAGTATGTGTTTGGTTCAGGGGATGAAAAGAGGATGACATAGGTCAAACCTACTTTTGGACATGTTTGGTTCAAGGACAATTTTTGGAATGGGACTGTTGTTAGAGGGGGAGTATACCCTTAGATGCGAGGATGTCCCTATCCCCTGAAAACAAGTAGATAGGTTTGACCTCGTGGATGTTGTTGCTCCTCCTATGTGGTCAAGTGTAGGCATCGGGTGGCAACCCAATGGAGGGCATGAGGTGGCCGGTGTATCATTTAGCTGCAGCAGCAGCCCAAAGATATCGGTGTGAGGCGCATGACTGCGGGATTAGCTAAAGTGGGCTACGATGCAAGGGCCAACACGGTGGGCATGAAGGTGTGGGGAGGCGTGGGTGTGGCAGTGTTGTGGCCAGATATGGCCATGCATGGGACAACATGGTGGGCGTGAAGGTGTGGGGAGGCGTGCTTGTGGTAGCGCGTGTGGTAGCGTTGGGGATGGCTGTGGCTAGGGAGGAGCTCGGGTGGCATAGCGGATAGCATGGTTGGATGGAAGCTGTGCTAGCGGAGTGGAGAGGTGTAGTGGCTGGGAATGACATCGACGGGGCGTGGAGGGGTGGTGTATGGAGGATTTGGGAGGATGAAGAGATGAGGACGAGTTGACTTGCGGGCCTCACAACTGACATGATACTAATGGTGCAAGACCTTAGTCCATCCTAATTCTCCCAATCACCTTAACCAAAGAAAACATGATAGACCAATCTCTCTCAACCAAACACAGAATAAGATATCTCACCCCCAAAATTAGAGATGGGGCTATCCCATTTCAGAACGTCCTAAAATCAAATGCATGCTAATTATGTTGTGTTAATTTTGATATGTGCTAGAATACGCCTATGTATATGCAGTATGCACATGAATAATGATCCTAGCTAGTGTGTGTTTTTTAGGGATGCTTTATTCCAAAGCGTTTGTATTCCCTCCTCCGTCGAGTCTGAAGTTACACCACCACATCCACATCCACATCTACATGTGGCTGTCTAGTCCAGTCATCGATCAGCAAAAGAGAGAATTAATGAAGGAAATCCTATCTGAATTCCTCACTTATTTCACCTTTTCCTTGTGCTATATTATATATCTCCGAATAATGCCCATTGCAACAACCTATCTACCTCCACAGCCAGCAGTAGTACCACACGGTTCTCTCATCCATAAACCATATGGTTGTCTTCTTTTTTATGCTTGGCAACGAATTAAAAGCTTCCCTTTACAAAAGACAAGATGTTAGTTCTACTCCATTTAATCAAGGAGAAGGCAATTTTCGCTTATATATATATATATATATATATATATATATATATATATATATATATATATATATATATATATATATATATATATATATATATAGACACAGACACAGCGTTTAATTCAATATCGATCGGGCTATGCTGACGATCTTTTAATTCATAATACATCTCTTTTGGTTTATTTTCATCATGAATAATCCGGTGGATAAATGTCGAGGAGCACACAAAAGTTCTGTCCTTTTCTATTTTATCATAACTAGATGAGTGTCCGTGCGTTGTAACGGGTGCAACATAAATTGAATGAGATGTTTGTTAGCTAAGTCAAAATCAAGAATATATCAATTCAATTTTTCACGTGTATTATACCATGATAATGCCTAGAAACATATTCATTATCGTAATGAATCTGAAATAAAAGCTAGGCTTGGAGCTTATTGTCTTAAAGTTACGACAAACATCAGTTGCCTCAAAGGCTAAAAATTTATTGCTAGGCATCGAATTGAATTTATCCACGCTCTGCCTTGCCAAAACATGTATACCCGGACTTACAATATCCTAGCCCGCATGAGGCATGGCAATAATTCATTTTTTGGGGAAAAAAAGTATTTGTTGTCAACACGCAACGTGAAGGACGACGAATGAGATTTGGATCACGATCATGATCATTGCGTGGTGATATTCCAATAAATTTCTTTCTCTTCCCATAATTCTCTTTCCGTTTTATTCTATTGTATTTACTTGCCTTACAATGTCTCCATGCTGTGATTATTTGCCTACCGGTGATTCCGTGAGTTTTATTCTATTTTATTTACTTGCCTTCCAGTGTCTCCATGTGGTGATTATTTGCCTGCCGGATATGGATCGCATGAGTGTTTTGGTCCTGCCAGGTAGATGTTGACAACCCGTATGTTTTAGTTGTAGAGATTTTTCTGCTAGCTTGAAGAAGTAGTAGTCTGCAGGTGACTCCTTGATCTCTTAGGCTGGCTTTTTTTAATGTCACCGGGGATTACTCCCCACCTATATTGATATAGCCCAAATACATCTCTCAGGCTCGTTTTATGTTTTACAACATTAAGGAGGAAAAAAAAAAAAAAAACGACAATGCCCTAGCATCAGGGCCAGGAGTGGCATAAACTACAAATAGACTAGGGAAATGCAAAGACTACCGCAACAAGACATAGGAGCTCTTCCACGATGCCTCCAGGAAGGTAAATGATGCCAATACGTAATCATCGTCAGTCAAGCGAGAGCTTAGCAAGGTTTTCACCCAAGTCTTTTGCCGAGGGGTAGCTGCACCACTATGAGGGGAAGGGGGCGCCACCGCACCACGCGGAGCCATTCCCGAACTCGCCTGCGATGGTGATAGGCGCGCCAGCAAGCGTCCGTGCCTGGACAGAGGGTTGGTGATGTCGGCCGTCGCCACACCGCGTGGAGCCGTTTCTGGACTCGCCCACGACGATGGGAGGCACGCACCGGCAAGCGTCCGCGCTGAGACGGAGGGAGGTGGGTGATGCCGGCCGCCGCCACACCGCGTGGAGCCGTTCCTGGACTCATCCGCGACAATGGCAGGCGCGCACCGGCAAACGTCCGCGCCTAGACAAAGAGGGGGGTGCCGGCCACCACCACACCGCGCGGAGCCGTTCCCGGACTCGCCCACGATGGTGGGAGGCATGCACCGGCAAGCGTCCACGCCTGAGAGAGGGAGGTGGCGGCCACCGCCACACTGCACGGAGCCATTCTCGGACTCACCCACGATGATGGGAGGCCCGCACCGCCTGGTGCAGGGAGGGGTGTGGTCGCCGCCACCACACCGCACAGGAGCCGTCCCGGACTCGCCCGCGATGGTGGGAGACGCACACGGCAAGCATCCACGCCTAGACGGAAGGGAGGTCCTGGTCGCCGCCACACCACGCAGAGCCATACTCGGACTCGCCTACGACGGTGGGAGGCGCACACCCACAAGCATCCATGCCAGTAAAGCGGGGGAAGAGGAACGAGGAGGACGCCTCCAAGGAGGTAGCGGCGTCCGCAGATGTCGCCATCTAGGCTTTCGCCCTAGCCTCAACCAAACCCGCATGCTGCAATCTTTTGGAGCCCTGCTGAGGGAGGATGCTGACAGCCCCAGTCCCGAGCTGGGCAGATGTGGCCGCCAGAGGCCGTGCCGGCATGAGCCTGCCGTCCCCCAGCCGCCGCCATGAAACCACGCGCTCGATGGAGCCCGCCGAGTCCGTGGCGAGCCAAGGCGGTCGAGTTGCCACACCATCCGGTCCCGAGGAGGCCAGATCGCCATGAAACCAAACCCTACCGAGATGGGGAAGAGGATGGGCGGTGCCGAGGCCGCGAGTCCGCGCCGGCCGCCGCGTCACCACCTGGATCCGGTCACCGGCGGTCCGGAATCGCACTACCTGACGCCGCTGCGTACGCCACAAGAAGATCAAGAGAGTTGAGGGAGGAAGAAGGGCCAGAGCGTCGCGTAGCCGGGGCTGGCTCTATAGATTTCAGGGCCCTAGGACAATAGGAAAGCAAGGGCCCTTTAGGCCAATTTTTTTGTCACTTCTAACATGAGAATTCATATACTAGTACCAGTATGAGATAAATGGGAGAATGTATATAGTTCATAAAACACAATGTTTATACAATAGAAGTAACTAAAAGAAAAAATAACTAATATGATTACCTCAAATAAGAAAATAATGCTTCAGGGCTTGCTGAAAAATGTCTTCGAGCATTTCTTGATGCAAAATCACTGAGAACAATGTCGAGATCAATGTTGTCCAAGACATCCTTCTCAATAACACATAGCCAAGCCATTCAATCTATCTTGTAACATAGTTGACCTCAAATAATTTTTTAATAGTTTCAATTTGGAGAAACTTCTTTCAGCTGAGGCTACTGTTACAGGAATTGTTAAGAGAATCCGATAGGCAATAGACACATTCGGATAGCAATCTGTAACCGTCACAAACTGTAGAATCTCGGTTGCTGACATTAAATCATCTGGTAAAGTCATTTGCAGCACTTGTAATTCAGAAAGAAAATCATTTAACTCAACATCAGACTTGTTTTCATGAGAAAAAGTTTTGACAAAATTAGTGCAACAATTCCGTAGCTCTGTATCAACAGTGTGACGTTTCGGTGCTCAGACTTCAATACACGCTCCTTTAGATTTGGTGAAGATGTCGAAAGAGTATAAATAAATTGAAGTAGGTAATTATATTAGTCATACAAAAAAAAATGTTGGATGTAATTTTTTTTAATTTAAGGAGAATCCAACATTCTAGTAGGACCGCAACCCAACTAAATCACTGGCAACCGCAACAGAAGTACAAATGGGAGCACCAAATACATGTGTTTGGGCCAGAATCACGGTGGGACGAGTTTCGTGTTTGGTTACCGGGGATAAAACGGTCATGTTTTCAGTCTGGTTTAAGAACAAAAAGTTTGAGATGACAAATCTAACATATGGAGTCTACCTGACAGCCTCTTTTTCTGGGATTAGAATAACTTGTGGGACCTACTCATTCCACTTATCCCTCACCATCCCCTCGTTTCTTGAGGACAGAGACATCCCCAATTTAAGAGCATATTCATAGAATATTCCTTAGAGGGATATCCCTCACATCCCACCTAACTTTGAACCAAACACCTCTAGTACCATGATCCAAACACACAAGACCGGCCTTGTCTGATTCTATTTCTTTGGTACCACCGGTTGTTTAACATAAGTAGCACCTCAACTGCGTGGGGATATTTCAGAGGGCGCGATTGGTTGCCTGCTCCTGCCTGAGCCAGGCACTCCGCATGCGAGAATAGGCTATTGTTTGGTTGGCGCAGGTGTCGAACCTAGCTCACGCGGTGCAAAAGCAGCGCCCCAGCCTACATCCCGGGATACGATTTCTTTCTTCGTTTTTCACGGACCAGGCTCGCTGCATGCCTCCGCGTGCAGTGCATGCTGCCTGCACCAACCAGAGAGGAGCGATGCCGAACAAGGGGCAAACCAAATGATTTCTTTCTCGGGCCTGGCTCCATGGATACGGCACCCAAACAGAAGGCCATTGCATCTGGAGAACCTGCCCACCATGGGCCTGCATGGTGGGCACGGGACATGCTGCGTTGGGGAGGAAACCAATCGCGCTCACCTCTCAGCAAGCTGCACCCTCAGCTCTTCAAGGCCCAGCTCTGTCCACACATGTTTTACGTGTTTGCATTTTGGGAACAAATATGTCCACCATCTTCATCTAGCCGCCCACACACACACATGGGCATTTTGTGTCAATTGCAACTCATCTTCTGGCCAGATTGCAGTTCAGAGCAAGGGAATTATGTGCTAACCTCCATATGATGAGATGTTTATTAACCCTGTTCGGACACTTTAAGGTCCAAACTTAATTTCTGGCACAAAGTATCTGCTACTTCATCCCTGCTTGACTGGTGCGCTGATTGTCATCGCAGAAAAGTCTATGCTAGCTGATTTACTGAGAATGTTCCTTTTTCATCATACTAAAGAGAGAGGATGCGATGAATCCTGTGAGCATGCATGCATGGTTGTAGTAACTTGAAGTAGAAAGTGAGCAGCCCCAGAGACTGGTGTTGCCTAATAAAGTTCATGACAGTGATTGCACCACCGTAAAGCGCATTGTCGTTAGTTTCACTTTTGCTTGGCTTTGGTCCTGCCTTTAGTTTCTGAAAACTATACCACCACCTTTGTTGCATGCAATGGTTGCCTTTGCCTTTCTGAAAAAGAAGAGGGAAAGAGCTGTCCATCTTTTCTTCTTCTTTTTTCTTTAAAAAAAAGAGCACAAGGCCTGAAATGTGAAATCTGTCCAAGTTTAATTTGTCCTCTCCCCTATCTTCTTCTCCCTGTATTTTTTTATTGGACGACTATGGACGATGCATTTTTCAACGTACATACATATTTATTATATATATGCTGTGGTGCTTTCTTGTGGCAGCAAATCAGCTCATGGTGTGATATATATATATATAGCTGACATATAGCTGACACTGACATATAGCTGATTTTTACGTGCCTGGTTGAAAATGTATTATATATTTCCAGAACTATTTATTATGTTTTTGTTTTTATTTTATCTGAAGGGGCAAAAGTCCATTGCTAATGATGCAAGCCAATTTGGTTCTGTGTTGAACAATAACTCTGGATTGAAATGTCAATTTCAGCATGAGTACTTTCGCACGCTAAGCTATCTTTGGTGGGCGTTAATGCCTACCACTTCCGTGCGCTATATTATATACATAACCACACTCCAAATTAAAGGTGGATCGTCAGAGAAAATGTAAGGTTGTTGTGATTGCCAAGTTATCACTCATCGTCATCATCATGGAACATCGATGATAGTGCATGGATTCCTTGAGCGAGAGCCGCTGATTGAGCTGCAAATGACGCAAGTACAATGCATATGATTTTCAACTCAATTAGTTGCGTCGATCGTCTCCCTCTTAATAAAAACAGATTATTGGAACACCGATTGCGAGTTGTTTTCAGCTGTCACTGGGAGTATAATCAAACTCCCCTGATCTTGTTTGTAGCCTACATGTTGTGTACTACTAAATCTTTCTGTTGATCTCTTCTTCTTCTTCTTCTTCTTCTTCTTCTTCTTCTTCTTCTTCTTCTTCTTCTTCTTCTTCTTCTTCTTCTTCTTCTTCTTCTTCTTGTAGTCCACGTAGCTGGCTTAATTGCTTATCTGCGTACAACAACAGCTTACTATATATATCAGTACAGCAGCTGGGAGGTCATATCCTCCATGGATCACCGGCCGGTACACAGCTAGCTAGCTTTGAAACTAACGCTAATGAAATATGACTGGGACAGCTGCAGGGCGCATACAATACACACATGTACATTCCATCTGCCTGCCAAGCAGTAGTAGTTAATTGATTGGAGGAGGTGCTTGAACTTATCAGCCATGGAACAGTATTTTTCTTTCTCACAATGAGAGAGAAAAATACTATTCCATGGCTAATAAACCGAGCTGATAAATTCAAACGAACAGAGCAGTAGTGTTGTTCACGCTGAGGAGTAGTAATTAGAAATTTAGAAATCCTCACATTAATTAATTGGATCGTATCACTTTCTCTCGATGATTGCACCACATCGTTAGATCGATCAACATATGCAGTTGAGAACGATCAAGCGGTAGGTATATATAGCCGCAACAAGTAAACTACATTTGTCCATCCTCATTTTTCCATCACATGCGCATTTTTTTTTCATTAACTATATGCTGTTCATCAAGAAACAAAAGGAAGTATATATATATACCGAATATAACGATTAACGACAAATTAAATAAAATTCATATGTACTCGGTATCAGTTAGGTTTGATTTGCCAGCTAAAAAGTGCCGATTGATGTGTAGCATGTGCAGACAATGGGTATTATATTGTTGTTGATGCTGCTTCACGTACTTGTCATTTGTGACCTACCGGTACAGCACGCTGTCATTCTATTCTACCAGCACCAAAGCAGGACAGATGGCGCCAAGGGACAAGCAGGACCGATCAATCCAGGGAGGGGGCCAATGTAATACTAGATTAATATAGCAGCTGTCATTTTTAATTTGACCTTAATTAGCATTTTTGTTGCATGATCGAGTAAGAAGCCACATCAACATAGGTACACGCAGTTTGACTTAATCTCCCATAAACTTTCTATCTTTAGCCGATGCGCGCCACATGCCCATCCCTTAACTCGACGATGCTCCCAATTCTAATCTAAAAAAATGCGAGGGTGCTATTCCGGCAGATTGGCATGCATCCAGGCCAGCTTCCCGGCCATTATATTCATCATACTCTTTTGGTTTGGACATTATTATTGGCTTCCAAAACTTAATTTGGCAAAACCACCCCTCCAATCAGTAGTAGTGTATAGTACAGTATATAATCTTTTTGTTTCTTATTTCCAAAATTTAGGTTGATTTAGGTTTGTTTTAGGTTAAACTTCTCTAACTTTAGTATAAAATGTATATATACAAGAAATATATTGTTACATCTGGACACCAACTAACGGTGCGTTTGATAGGGATCCAAATTCTCTTAATTAGAAACGTTTCGCATCTAGATTCTCTCATAAATGTTTCATGTGATGAATCAAAATCAGTTTGTGAGATTATTTAGTTGATAGGCTGGATTTTGATTCACACGAAGATATATATTTCTTTAAAAACATATAAAAAAATATGTGTAGGGGACCGTGACGCCTAAGAGGGGGGGGGAATTAGGCAACTTAAAATTCGATTCTAAACTATGGCATCTTTTTCTAACTTTAGCAAAACATATGCAAAAGATAAAATATCTAAATATGCAACTACGGTTTTGCTAGTGTGTTGCTATGTCTACCGCAAAAGAAGTAATGTAAACAATGTAAATATGGAAGCTAAAGAGTAAGGTAGAGATATGCAAACTCCCATCGACGACTTCGGTATTTTTACCGAGGTATCAAGAAGCGCACAAGCTTCCCCTTAGTCCTCGTTGGAGCCCCTCGCAAGAAATCCCTCGCAAGGGCCAAGCTCCCGGTCGGGTAACTCCGTGGATAGCCTCGAGCCTTTCCCACGCGCAAGTGGGTCTCCGACGTGCCTTCCGGCAAGCCTCTCCCGGATGCTCCCCGCCGTCTGCACTATCAAACTTTCGGCCAAAACGTCGCGGGCCTTGTTCCCTCTAGTACACGGTGGAGGCCACACCACAAACACGGTTGGTGTGATCTTGCAAGACTACAAGCTCATTTAATGTACAACAATGGTGCGCGCAAGCACCGAGTGGTAAGAGGTGTAGGGGATCGTGACTCCTAAGAGGAGGGTGAATTAGGCAACTTAAAATTCTACTTCTAAACTATGGCCTCTTTTTCTAATCTTAACAAAATATATGCAAAAGATAAACTATCTAAATATGCAACTACGGTTTTGTTAGTGTGTTGCTATCTCTACCGCAAAAGAAGTAGTATAATCAATGTAAATGCGGAAGCTAAAGAGCAAGGTAGAGATATGCAAACTCATGTCGACGACTCCGGTATTTTTACCGAGGTATCGAGAAGCACGCAAGCTTCGCCCTAGTCCTCGTTGGAGCCCCTCGCAAGGAATCCCTCGCAAGGGCCAAGCTCCCGGTTGGGTAACTCCGTGATAGCCTTGGGCCTTCCCCACGCGCAAGTGGGTCTCCGACGTGCCTTCCGGCAAGCCTCTCCCGGATGCTCCCCGCCCGCCGCACACTATCAAACTTTCGGCCAAACGCCACGGGCCTTGTTCCCTCTAGTACACGGTGGCGGCCACACCACAAACACGGTTGGTGTGATCTCGCAAGACTACAAAGCCCATCCGATGTACAATAATGAAAGCGCAAGCACCGAGTGGTAAGAGGTATGCAAACCTCACTAAACACTAGGCCTAAACCTAGAGCAAGCACATAAGTGGTGGTCTAATCAACCTAAGCACTTCTAAAATCACCTACACTAATCACCTAATAAATCACTAAGCACTATATATAGATCACTAAAATGGTATCAACACCCTAGATATGTTTCTCTCGGCTTATACTCAAATAACCGGTTGGGGTCTATTTATAAGCCCCAAGAATGTAGCCGTAGTATAAATCCGCTTTTAAATCTTGGAAGCGGACGCGATCAAGTCCCTAGAGATATGCAAACTCCCGATGTTAGAGCTGCGATCAAGCGATTTTTTACCGCCAGTGTCGGGTCGAAAGCCACCGCAAGCTTCGCCGCAATTCGCTCGCTCTGGAACCTTTCTGTACTCGATCGGACGCTGTAGTTCTACGTCCGGTCGATTTGCCGCCAGCGTCCGATCCAACATCCGGTCGCTGCTGCTGACGCCTGCTGTAGTCGAGTCACTGATCGGAGCGTCTGGTCAATCGCCTTCCAACGTCCGGTCCAGCGTTCGGTCACCTCTGTGAGCTCGTATCTTCGCGATCTTGCGTCCGGCTTGGTTCCTATCTTCATGCTTGGACTTTGCTTGATATCTTAGGTTTTCTTTTGTGCTCCTAGGGTCTTGCTTATGGTGTTGATCATCGGATCATCACGTCGTCTTCGTCCAAGTCACGTCTTGCACCCTATTGAACTATAAAACAATCACATGTAAATTCATTAGTCCAACTTGGTTGTGTTTGTCATCAAACACCAAAATCCAAAATAAATGGACCTATGGTCCATTTTCCTTATAAGAGGTATGCAAACTCACCAAACACTAGGCCTAAACCTAGAGCAAACGCATAAGCGGTGGTCTAATCAACCTAAACACTTCGCAAAAGCACCTACGCTAATCATCTAATGAAACACTAAGCACTATACAAGTGGAGATCACTAAAATGATGTACTAGCACCCTTTATATATTTCCTCAGCTCCACTCTACTCAAATGGCCGGTTGGGGGGTCTATTTATAAGCCTCACTAAGAAAGTAGCCGTTGGGGACGAAATCTCGCTTTTTCGGCTACTGATCGGACGCTGCTTTCGTCCTGACCGGATGCGTCCAGTCATCCCCACCGTTAGAGCGCGATCAACTGATCGGACGCTGATGGCGTCTGGTCACATGCCACCGGACGCGTCCGGTCGCAATTTCGTCGCTCTGGAACCTCTCTGTACTCGATCGGACGCTGCAGTTCCTGCGTCCGGTCGATTTACCGCCAGCGTTCGGTCAATGCTGAGTCTGTTGCCGGGATGATGAACAGTGCCATCAGTGCGTCCGGTCACTTTTAGTCCTCAACGTTCGGCCACTGCTGCTGACGACTGCTGCTGCCGAGCCTCTTGATCGGAGCGTCCGATCGCTGTAAGAGCTGCGTCCGGTCAACTCTGTGAGCTCGTTTCTTCGTGATCTTGCATCCGGCTTGGTTCATATCTTCGTGCTTGGACTTTGCTTGATATTTTGGGTCTTCTCTTGTGCTTTTAGGGTCTTGCTTAAGGTGTTGATCGTGGGATCATCACGTCGCTTTCATCCAAGTCACGTCTTACACCCTATTGAACTACAAAAACAATCACTTACAAATTCATTAATCCAATTTGGTTGTGTTGGTCATCAAACATCAAAATCCAAAGTAAATGGGTCTAGAATCCATTTTCCTTACTTCAAAAAATTCTAACTTTGTGGGTGAAGAATAAATTAAACACAACACATTTTAATTTGTTGCACTAAAAAGGATTAAAACTGAAAAAAACTAAATCAATAGCTCATAAGTGAGTCAAAGAATTTGAAACGATTCTATGCGAAACCACAATGTAGGTTTCTAACTTTGCTAAAGAAAACACGAAACTGAAACGTTTCGGATCCAGGTATCAGAACACCGTTTGGAGCCGTTTCCAATGATTCACGGAGAAACGAATTAGATTCTCCCATCCAAACACGGTTTAAATATACAACAATATAAGGGCATATTTTAAACAAAACGACCCCACACACACACCCAGCCAGAGTCAGCAGTACGGCCCGTACAGGCCGACAATGGACTGGAGTAGTTAAGGCGGTCAACCATGCCACCACCACCACCGCCTTTACTTGCCTGCTTCTGCCTGTTCGTTGAAACGAGATCAAACTTTGCTTGCACTGCAGCTGCAGTTGCTGAAGCAAATGCAATCGCTGCAGTTGAATGGAATTTTACCACAGTACATACTACTCCACTGGAGTACCCATCATCTTTACCTAACTTCAGTTTGTTTAAATAGAATCGTCGTTTCATTGGCGATAATGCTGTGGTGGGATGTCCATTTGGTCCTGACGCGCGCGTTGGTGGCCTCAACGCCTGAACTGGCAACACTACCATCCGCACACAAATAAAAATAAAAAACACCGCTTTCACCTTCTTCTTGAATCGCCGTTGTTTCCCCATCCATTCTCGAATCAACTCTGCCACATCGCCAAGGCTTGCTCCACTGCGACCGCGCTGCCGCGCCCGCAATGCAGTGGCATGTTGCACCGCGCCCGATCGTCGCCGCCTACTTTCCTGTCTCCCCACCGCCACTCACCACTCGTCGCCGAGTTCTTCAAGCCGACACGGCGTGGTCCACGGCGACTGCTCTGCGTGCGGCGTTCTTCACCATGCCCAGCCGCTTGTCTGCTGCCATCCTCCCTCTCCACAGCATCCGAGCGTCGCTTGCTGGCTACCGCAGTTCCCCACCAGGTAGACCATGGCTGTCGACGTCGCCATTTGTTTATTTCAAGTGTGTTTCAGAAGTTGTTTCCAAGTGTTTTATCTATATGTTGCGTATGTTGCAATTGCTATAAGTATATGTGTTTAAGTGTTTCAGTTGTTTCATACGTATGTTTCACGCATTTTATCTGTATGTTTTATGTGTTTCATCTATGTTTCATGTGTTTCATCTTGATGTTGCAAAAGGATCTGATGTTGTATATATTGCAATGGCTACACACGTATGTTTTAAGTGTATGTCCACATGTTTCATCTGTTTTAGACGTGTGTTGCAAATGTATATTCCAAATGCAGACCATGTTTAATGTGTTTCATCTAGATGTTGCAATGACTATACAAGTATGTTTCAATAGTATACTGCATATGTTGCAATGGTTGGACGGATGTTACACAGGAGATGAGACGTTAGGACAGGGGAAGGGCGCGGCCGAGACAAAGCAGTGCAAATTGGGGCAGACGTGCTAACTTTGCTTGACGCCGGGCGCAAGAATGGGGATTGAGTCGCGGATGGTCGGACACAACACATTGGTCGCGAGCACGAGGATGTCCGATGTGAAGCGGTTGCAAGCGTCAGAGCTGCGTCCGGACGCGAGCTCTGGGCCGAAAGTCCGGACGCTAGCTTGGCCGTTTCATTTGGCGCACAAACTGAATCAGAGGTGCTCAGCTAGCTAGCTTTTTTTTGTCTAATAATGAAATGATGTGTCATAATGGTGCGTGGTCCGGCACTCTGGCTGATTAGCTGTGTTAGTAGCTTTCAAAAAAAAAGATTAGCTGTTAGTACTCCAGCAAAGAGAGAGCCTCACACGTTAGCCGTCAGAGCTAGTAATAGTATAGGTTAATTGTAACAGTGCAATGCAGGTATCTGGGATGTGCAAAACAAACGCAAAAAAAGCCACATGTCGAATTCCTCCTCCCCTCGCTTCTCATCTCATCTCAACAAGAGAAAAGCACACTTTGTTAAAAAGGACGTCTTTATGAGTGAAGGGTATACTTGGCCATCACACACAGCACGGCACACACACGGGCGCACGCCAGGATGTCGGGCAGTACGGCCAGTGCCTCCCACGCCGTGCAAGTGTCTTGCCTCCAGACAATATGGGCCGATTCCGGAGTAGTTAAGGCGGTCATTTCACACCATGCCACCACCATGCCGGCCAGGCAGCCAGTTTATTTGCCAGAGCACATCGGCCGCCAGCCTGTTAACACCCTAGTTGTTGAAACGAGAAATCATGTCATTTCATAACCATGTGCATTATCTATGTCATCATGTCATTATCAACAAACATACATATGCAACATTTTAAATTGCTGTGTTTCGCTTGATTGCTTAGATGGTAGTAGCCAACATGTTTATGTAACATGAAACTCTTATACTTGGAAACATGGCAAAAAGGTAGTAATGTGACAAGCATAGGATAACAACATCATGCAACATGTGAAACATTTATTGAAACATATGAGTGAATTGCTTGTTTTAATTCTTTGTATCACATGTGATCATTAGAAGTGGTAGAACAACTTGGTAAAATCATGGTCTAATACACCTTAACTATACTTAGGGTAATTGTTTGGACATTGTTCATGTGGACCAAAATGACCAAATTGCCCTTTTGGAGAGGTTTGACTTTTAATGACCCTTAGGGTGACAACTGTTTTGACTGATTCAAAAGACCAACTTGGAAGCTTTGCATGGCTGTAAACAAAAGTTGTAGCTAATTTATCAAATTCCAAAAGTTGTTTTATGACCATCTCATGAAAATGGCTAAACATGCTCAAACATTACCACAAGTCAGAAATACATACTGATTGCAACATTGTAAAATATGCTATCTTAACCTATTTCGGTTGCATCGAGTCACTTTGTTTAAATAGAACGTCCATGTTTAGGTGTTGGTCATTGAAAAGAAATTGTAGATGCTATAGGTCTACAACTTTGATGTTCAATTCTTCCATTTGGTAAATCATTGACGCGCGCGTTGGTGGCCTCAACGCCTTGATGCCGCCGTGGCGACCGAACAGGCAACACTGCCATCCGCACACGTCCTTAAAATAAAAACGCTTCCATTTACGCATTCGGCTCCTTTCGTGCGATTCCTCCTCCATACTCCTTCCTCCCAAGCACGCCCGGACTTTCCCGCCGAGCCATTTCCACCCAAAACCGAGCGCCATTGCCCGATTCATCCTCGACGCAGAATCGTGAGCTCCTCCACGTTTGACCCCATCCATTTTCACCTCGAATCAACTGCGCGGCTCCACCGGTCGCCATGGCCCGCGCCGACCGAGCTCCGCGTGGTCTTCTTGCTTTGCGAGCCCCTACCAATCCCCATCCCCCCTTGCATTAGCTGCTGCGTGGCATGTGCTGGGAGAGCGGGCCATTAGCCGAGGCGCCGCCGCTCGCCAGAGCCGCCATCTTCCGTCTTGTCTCCCCACCCCTCTAGCCACCACTGCAATTGATGGTTTCCCTAGGTTCTTAGGGTGAAGCGAACGCATTGGCACCATTGCCTTCGCCGGAGGAACCACCGGGCGATGAGTTCACGCTGCCGCGCCGCCCTCCGCCCTCCTGCGCTCATCCGCGCCAGCATTCTTCATCCTGCCGAGGCGGAGGCGGAGACTGAACGCCGCTGTGTTTTACGCCATGCTGGCCTCCTTGGGCCCTCATCTCATGGGCATCGTTTCTTAAAATGGCCAGTAGGGCTGAGTGTTGTTTTCCTATTTTGTTTTGTTTATTTATTTCACCATCTTGAAAAATATGTAGCTCCTAGTATATAGATCCAAATGCTATGGTTCTAATTTTGTTAAGTTCCTGGTCATGTCTAGTATTTAACAAAATATTATATGAGCAATGTTTTAGAAAATTTTGATGATTTAAATAGGACTTTGTGTGTTTTTGGATACATGCAAACTTGTTTGAATTTTATCTTGAGTTTCTGTGGTCCAAAAATTATGAAATTTTGTGGGTAGTCTATTATTGCTTGTTAGAAGCCCTGGTTAAAATTTTAGAGCTAGTGCATGTGTAGTTTTTAAGTTATAGAATTTTCTTTTATTAATGGGTGGATCTTGTGTGAATTTTCATAATTTTTCTATAGATCCAGTGAAGGTGAAATTTGATGGATGCTATTCTTATGCTAGAAAGATGCTAGGAAAATGGGAAATCTGTTGCTTGACACTTTTTAATAAGGTTTCAATTATGCTAAAATTAGACATGCCACATCTTATTTTGGATACAGCAAGTTATGTTTGCCCAATGGCTTTGAAATTTTTATGGTAGTCTATGTGCAGCATGAGATACACACTGTAATTTTTGTAGATTTTTATGAATAGTTTTACTATATATTGCTTAAATCACCTAATTAACTAAATAAATTGGAAAAGGATATTAAATAATTTATTTAGAAGTTGGCACTATACTTTATGATGTTTCTTGGGTATGAAAAAACAAGTTGGTAAACTTGGATTGATCAAATGCTTTTGCATCGTCATTAAATAATTAAGTTAGCAACCCCGCCATTGCGGGACAGATTCTAGGTTTACTGGAATTTGATTTGGTTAACTTAAGAATCATACTTTTTGTTTACAAATGAATTGTAGAGAATTTCATAAGCTTTCCAGAATGTCCTCTTGTAAGTCATTTGGAGTTATAGAACTCTGTTATGATTGAATTAAGTAACTACTTGTTGCATATGAAGCTTTAACTGTTATTTTAAGTATGTCTTTACTATTCTAAGTTCATGGTACTGTTCCTAGGTGTTAGGCCCTTAACTGAAGATGAGCATCTTTATCTTAGGTTATGCAAGTTAGGTAAGTTGCTCTTGTTCTTTAAGTTAAGTTAGATACATGCTTAAAGTAATTTGAATAGAGCTAATTACTCGAGTAACGAGTGTCCATGATGCTTTCGTAAACACTCATTGTGATTCATTCATCATGAGCATCATGTCATTCCTTATGCATCCATGATATTTATCTTGTGCATCGGCATGCAATAGGTGTCTTGGAAGGAGTAACCTGGCTGGAATTCGAGGAACCGAGGCGGCAAAGAAGACGACCGGGAGATTCGGGAAGAAGAGCGACCTTGAGGAGAAGTGCGGGACGAGGTCGCCGTTGAGTGCCCAGGACCACCGCCCTTGCAACTTTGTGAAAGGCAAGCCCGAAGCATGTTAAGCCTCCTATTTTCCAAACTGCGATTCTGATATTATTATTATTACATATATTGTTGCATTAAGTTTAGGTGTTGGATGCAAACACTTGCTTTGCATTGGTTACCCATTCCTTGTCCGAGATATTGTTACCACAATCCTATGTAACTCGTGACGCGGTAGTGCTTAGCCACCTTAAACGCTGTGAGGTCGGGTGATTTCGATATAGGAAGATACATGTGGCACGGTTGGCTATATTTGCTATCGTGGAAAAGAACCAGTCTTAATTTGAAATGAAGACCGGACGGAGGCTTGCTTAGGGTTGCGATCTCCGTCGTGTGCTTAAGGACTGATTCTTGGAGCCTTTCTGCATGTTGAACGCATGCCTCTCTTTCTTAGTTGGTCGGCTGAAGACCGACCCATGCACAACCGAGTAGCTCACCTCGGCCGGGAGTCGATAAGTATAAAGTCGCCTCGGAAGGGAGCCGTGGCGTGAGTCCAAGGCGGTGTGATTTAAAAGTCCCGATCTGGCGGAAGGGTAATCCACGAGTGTCTTGTGTCAAAACCCAAATTTGGTTCTGAGATGTTCCAAAGGTGACTCACGGCTACCCTTGCTATGCTGAGAGTTAGAATTCAATTGAGTTGTAATTCGATTCTAATAAACTTGACTGAAATGTAATTAACTTAATGGTTCAAATGATGATATGATGATGAGCAAAGATGGTTAATATTGTTTGCTCTAATAAGTGAGTGCTCTAGTACGCTAATCTAGTGGACTAATTAATGTAAGCTTGATACTAAGTTTAAATTGGTTACTATAATCATAAGCTCTTTTATGCAATTGTCAAGCTAGCCCACCAAAAGCTTTGCATGATCCTTGGTGTCTTTTATTTACGGTTTTTGTCGGGTAGCTAGTTGAGTACCTTCTCGTAACAATGACCGCTACTTTGGTTCTTTGCAAAAAGCCACATGTCTAGAATTCCTCTACTAGTTCTCGCTTGCTTTTGTGGGACATCTCTCATCTCAACAACAGTTATGCTAAACTATGTTGCTTTGCACCTTTGGTTTAATATTTTATTTGAACTCGATGGATGTAATCCGAATGACTTTTGAAATGTTGTAACGAATGATGTGTTGTGTTGAATCATTACGATCTTGGTTTGTATGTCGAGAGTTGGTTGAAATCCTTCGTGATTTCCTTCTTTATTTAAGTCTGAGAATTTGATCGCTTGGTGATTGTTTTTGTACTTACGTTCTTATGATTTGGTCGGTTCTGTTACCTCTGGGAGGTGGGGCATGAGGGACGCCATGGCATGAGGAAAAACATTTGCATGCCTTGAACCCTAGAATCCTAGATCCGCCACCCGGCCTGCTGCCATGCAGAGATGCCACCTTTGGGCCGCCTTGGGCTCATGGGATCCCGAGGAGAGGTGGGGGGGGCGCCACCGTCGTCGGTTGCTTCTTTGGATCTGAGGAAGAGGTGCCACCGTCGGCCACCCGGATCCGAGGAGAGGGAGGAGGAAGAGTGTGGAGGACACCCAGTTTTTCTCGGGGCACCGATTTAAATCAGGTGAAGCTCACATTTGGGGTGAGGCGTGGGAGCGGCGCTCTAGGGTTCGAGGTGAGGCGTGAGGGAGGCGGAGAGCCGGGAGGAGAGCCCAGCGTCGGTGAGGGTGAGGAGGAGAGCCAAGAGGCGGAGAGGAGCAGCGCCAGTGAGGCGAGAGGAGGGAGGAGGGGCGGGGTTGAGGTGAGGCGTGAGTCGTGTGGCCGTGTGAGGAGAGGAGGAGGAGCTAGCGCCGGTGCTAGGGACGGAGGTGAGGGGCGTGAGGGGCTCATGAGGGGGTAGCGGGCGGGATGGCGTGGGCCTTGGGGAGGGGAGGGCGCGGTGAGGTTTTTGGAGCTGTGGTCAGTGCTCAGTGTGAAAGCCCGATGCTGGGGTAAGGCCAGGACACGGCAAGGCGCTTCGGGCTAAAAAGCGTTAAAAGGACTTTATCTCAGAGCTGCATGGCCAAGTATAGTGAAGGATGTCCATTTGTGCAGAGAGATGTCCAGACCAGAGAGAGGATAGGACAGCCAAACCAAGCACAGCTGCACAGCACAGCATAGTAGTCTGTCCAACTTTTGCCATTTCCTTGCTACTCCACCAGACTACTAGGCAGCAGGACAAGAGAGTGCTCTACATGTTTTTTTCCCCTTCCTTTTTATCCGCTTGGTTTCCTTTTGCTCCACATTCTTTTTCTTGGCCTTGGCGAATACCATTCCATCGCATCCCAATCCATTGCCATGTGTGTGTTGCCGTTGGGGACTCCCACTCCCTGTCTGTCGCCTGACACCTTCTTCTTCCTCGCTCGCCCCCCGCCCATCATCCCCACCACCTCGTCCCATCCCGCCCTCGCACTTTCACCCGCCCGAATCCATCCATCCGTCTGTGCACGGGGTGAAAACCAACCCACATTCACCAGCGAGCAAGCTGCCTCCCCTGCTCTCCTCCTGCCGCCTTGTTCTTGTTTGCGTATAAATCTGGAACTGCAAGGGGGAACCACCACCACACCAGCAGGACACCAGCAGGACAGCGGGAGGGAGGGAGGAGGGAGATCCGTGAGGAGGTGCCGCCCCCATGGCTGAGAAGGAGAGCAACCTCGAGGCCGTCCTCAAGGAGGCCGTCGACCTGGTATGCGTCTCCTCCTTTTCTTTCCCCACGAATTTTTGTGTGTGCTGTTGCACGACGTCTTGTTGGGAAGAGAGAGAAAAGAAAGCTTGCGCCTTTCTAGCCTCCTTTTCCGAGGCTAGATTGCCGTTCCTCTTCTACGAAATTCGCATCTCTCTAGTCTAGCAAAAAAAACCTGTATGCTTGGTTTGTGGTCCTTGTTCTCCGGATTCCCGAATTCTAGGTGACTGACATTTTGGCATAGTGACGTTTCATTTCTCTACCTACCTAGCTGTTTCTCAAATCTGCTTCCTTCGTCACTTCTTCTTTTCAGTTCTCTCTAGGAATTGCTACATCCTAGAGAGACGTAGAGACATTGAGGCATACTACTCGTTACATGTAGTACTAGTAGGCAATTTTCTCAAAAAAGCTGTGCCAATGAATTGTGCTGCTCTACTCAACTGACGCTGCTGCTTTTCCTCTCTTCTCTGCAGGAGAACATCCCCCTCGAGGAGGTGTTCGAGAATCTGAGATGCAGCCGCGAGGGTCTCTCCACTCAGCAGGCGCAGCAGCGCCTCGAAATCTTTGGCCCCAACAAGCTCGAGGAGAAGGAGGTTTGCTTTCACTCACGCCACTACTCCTTGTGCTTTTCCCCCCAACTTTGCTGGACAAAACACATGTAATAATTGCATAAAGCTGGGATTTTGATGGCCGCAGGAGAGCAAATTCCTCAAGTTTTTGGGCTTCATGTGGAATCCACTCTCCTGGGTCATGGAGGCTGCAGCAATCATGGCCATTGCCCTTGCCAATGGAGGGGTAAGACACACAAACCTACTAACAGGCTTCAAATTCCATTTTCAAGCTCTTTTCCTTTGGTACCTTTATTTATGGTTGGCGTATTCTAAGCTGTGGTTGTCTTGTGATTATGCCATCAGGGGAAGCCACCAGATTGGCAGGACTTTGTCGGTATCATAACTCTTCTTGTCATCAACTCAACAATCAGTTTTATCGAGGAAAACAATGCTGGTAATGCTGCTGCAGCCCTCATGGCTCGTCTCGCACCTAAAGCCAAGGTTTGTCAGTGACACACCCCTATGCAGTTTTGCTATGCTCCCAAGGAAGGCTTCATGTGTTTGCTGAGTCCTTCAAAAAAGTTTGAACTGACTTTCCTTTCTTCAGGTGCTTCGTGACGGTAGATGGACTGAGGAAGAGGCAGCCATTCTTGTACCAGGAGACATTGTCAGTATTAAACTCGGAGACATTATACCTGCAGATGCACGCCTCCTTGAGGGTGATCCTTTGAAGATCGATCAGGTTCTTCCCATTGTCATCACCTGTTAAAATAACTTAGCCTTTGATGAGCCCTAGTGATCTTTTCCCTCATAACTTATCTTGCATTGTAGTCTGCCCTGACCGGAGAGTCACTGCCAGTCACCAAAGGTCCCGGTGATGGTGTCTATTCTGGTTCGACGGTCAAGCAAGGTGAAATTGAAGCTGTTGTGATTGCCACTGGTGTTCACACTTTCTTCGGAAAGGCTGCTCACCTTGTTGACTCCACAAACCAAGTTGGCCATTTCCAGAAGGCAATATTGGACGCCCTGCCTCCTATGCATGTATTCTGGACTGAATTGTCAATGTACTTCGTTGCTTATATTATATCACTTGGTTGGTGCAGGTCTTGACGGCTATTGGGAACTTCTGCATTTGCTCAATCGCTGTGGGGATGTTTGCTGAGATCATTGTCATGTATCCTATCCAGCACAGGGCATACCGCCCTGGGATCGACAACCTCCTTGTCCTTCTCATTGGAGGCATCCCCATAGCCATGCCGACAGTCCTATCTGTAACTATGGCTATTGGGTCCCATCGTTTGTCTCAACAGGTTCGTATATGGATCATCATATCCATTGCATCTCTATTTTTCCCTTGAATCTCAATTGATATAGTTAACAACTTAAATAATGTTTCTCTAGGGAGCTATCACAAAGAGAATGACTGCAATTGAGGAGATGGCTGGCATGGATGTTCTTTGCAGTGATAAAACAGGAACTCTGACCCTGAACAAGCTTACTGTGGACAAGAACCTCGTTGAGGTGAGACAAGAACAACTATTTTTAATATTCTCTTAGCTCTCTCATGTCTGTTTTAAATAACTTTAAATTTGTCAATGCAGGTTTTTGAAAGGGGCATTACTCAGGACCAAGTGATACTCATGGCTGCTAGAGCATCTCGTACAGAAAACCAAGATGCTATTGATACTGCTATAGTTGGGATGCTTGCTGATCCTAAAGAGGTATGCAACTTTGTTACAGACTCGAAGCAGAGAATGATGATTATATTACTTACTATGATGAGATGGCTCTGTCTATGTCTTCATGAAGGCACGGGCTGGCATCCAAGAAGTTCACTTCCTGCCATTCAATCCTACTGACAAAAGGACAGCACTGACATATATTGACGGTGATGGGAAAATGTATCGTGTTAGTAAGGGTGCACCTGAGCAGGTACAACAAGAATCAAGAATTAACCAGTGATGTCTTGATATCTCAGCATTGCCTGATGACAACATTACATTCGGATTTGTTTATCATTGCATAATGCATGCATATAACCTCATGCCATATACTCTATAAATTGGATGCAGATTCTCCATTTGGCTCACAACAAGTCAGAGATAGAGAGGAGGGTCCATGCTGTGATTGATAAATTTGCAGAGCGTGGACTTAGATCGCTTGCTGTAGCATATCAGGTGAGAGGACAATGTAGCTTCTATCATGTCTTGCTATTTGCATTGCACTGACCACAAGAATAATATGAGCATCTTAGGTCCATTTTCTTTTCTTTTTTTGTGAAAAGGTCCATTTTGTTTTAAAGAAATGTGAGGTCCATTTGTCTATCAGTCGCACCACTTGCATAGTTTCACCAGTTTTATGCCTATGTTGTCTTAGTGGCAAACTGTTCTGTTTTTCTTATGTAGGAAGTACCTGAGGGGAGGAAAGAAAGTCCTGGTGGTCCATGGCACTTCGTTGGTCTCATGCCACTTTTTGATCCTCCAAGACATGACAGTGCTGAAACAATTCGGAGGGCACTCAACCTTGGTGTTAATGTCAAGATGATCACTGGTATACTACCAACTGAATATTATCAAAATGATCACACTTGCTATTTATTCAGCTCAATGTTTCTTAGTGACTATGCCTTTGATATAATCCTATCCAGTCATAGAAGTATAGAACATATCCTGATAGAAGTACACTGTTGCCTTGTGGTGGGCTGGTGGTTTCATTACACTGACAATAATATTCTTTGTCTCTCTTGGTCCCAGCATTTTGATTTATTTTCTAATGTTCAGGTGATCAGTTGGCAATCGGAAAGGAAACAGGACGCCGTCTAGGAATGGGTACAAATATGTATCCTTCTTCTGCTTTGTTAGGGCAGAACAAGGATGAGTCTATTGCTGCTTTACCTGTTGATGATCTCATTGAGAAAGCCGATGGTTTTGCTGGTGTATTCCCTGGTATGGTTTAGGAGGAATAAATATTCTTGGGAAGAGGCATAAAAATTTTAACCTGTATAATTGAGTAATTATTTTTCTCCAGAACATAAGTATGAGATCGTGAAACGTCTGCAAGCACGGAAGCATATCTGTGGAATGACTGGTGATGGAGTAAATGATGCTCCAGCCCTGAAGAAAGCTGATATCGGTATTGCTGTTGCCGATGCAACTGATGCAGCCAGGAGTGCTTCAGATATTGTCCTCACAGAACCAGGACTTAGTGTGATCATTAGTGCTGTGCTTACTAGTCGCGCTATTTTCCAGCGTATGAAGAATTACACGGTATGCTAGAAGTTGAAATGCTCTCAATTGTGCTATGTTTTTCCTTGTGCTAATTGACTAATGCATTTTTATTATGTCAGATCTATGCTGTCTCGATCACCATTCGTATTGTGGTAAGTCTTATATGTCTGTCAGTGTCAGTACTTCGAAGCTGAAACTTTTAGATCTTTGCATGCTGATTCTGTTTGGATTAAATTTCTACTGGATTCAACAGAAGAAAAACTATTGTGATATTCCCGTGCATCCTACAATATTGCTTGAAGGTTTAACTACCACTTTTTCCCTTAATCTTGACAGCTTGGATTTATGCTCCTTGCCCTCATTTGGAAATTTGATTTCCCCCCATTCATGGTCCTAATCATTGCAATACTAAATGATGGTACTTTCCTCCCTCTGTCTTTAAAAGAAGTTGAAGTAGAAACCCAAAAAGGTTATAATGCTATTTGACCATTTGATGTGATGAATAGGTACCATAATGACTATATCAAAGGATCGTGTAAAACCATCCCCACTACCCGACAGCTGGAAGCTGGCTGAAATTTTCACAACTGGAGTTGTCCTTGGTGGATATCAGGCAATGATGACTGTCATCTTCTTTTGGGCTGCATACAAGACAAACTTTTTCCCAGTAAGGATTCTTGCAAATGGTTAACTGCAATTGGATTTTGATGAATCTTAGTTCAGTTGAAAATTTTATTCTTAACACTAGGATTGGCTAGAGAACTAATGTTACTTTTAGGGCCTTATTTTTGCTTATTGGTGTGAAAATATTGCAGAAAATATTTCATGTTGAAAGCCTTGAGAAGACGGCTCAAGATGATTTCCAAAAGCTTGCCTCTGCTGTTTACCTGCAAGTCAGCACCATCAGCCAAGCCCTCATCTTTGTGACAAGGTCCCGAAGTTGGTCATTTGTCGAGCGCCCAGGGTTTCTACTGGTTTTTGCTTTCTTGGTTGCGCAGCTGGTGAGTTCTTACTCGCTTTCCTTGTGAACTAGTACTTCAGGAGTCGTAAGTTGCATTGAGCTAAAATCTCCCGTTTAATTGCAGATTGCTACACTGATTGCTGTGTATGCCGACTGGGCATTCACTTCGATCAAAGGCATTGGGTGGGGCTGGGCTGGTATTGTGTGGCTTTACAACATCATCTTCTACTTCCCACTCGATATCATCAAGTTCCTCATCAGATATGCTCTTAGCGGGAAAGCATGGGATCTTGTCATTGAGCAGAGGGTAATAAGCTAATAATATGTGGTGCACATGTGTCAATTGTCTATCGGAGTTTTGTGTACCATGAGCGTGTGACTAACTCGCATCATCGTTCTGTAGATTGCGTTCACAAGGAAGAAGGACTTTGGTAGGGAAGAGAGGGAGCTGAAGTGGGCACATGCACAGAGGACCCTCCATGGGCTACAGGCACCAGATGCCAAGATGTTCCCGGAGAAGGCTGGGTACAATGAGCTGAACCAGATGGCTGAGGAGGCGAGGAGGAGGGCCGAGATTGCAAGGTAAGATCACAAATCACTTTGTTCCTAAATACAACGAGCAGTAGTTAGTGCTTTCTTATGTGTGCTAGTCTTTTCGCAGTTAGGCCCACCCCTGTTCCTTTCCTTTTTCATGAATGTATTATTACTACTGATAGATGCTTTTGTGGGGTGAAAAGTGCCTTTTTGCGGTACTGGTAGGCAATTGTTAGAAACAGCTTTAAAGTTGCTTGACAACGATGCGAATTGGATTCATGATTGTTATGTTACAGGCTGCGGGAGCTTCACACACTCAAGGGGCATGTGGAGTCTGTTGTGAAGCTGAAGGGGCTTGACATCGAGACCATCCAGCAGTCGTACACAGTGTAACTTTGCCTGTCCAGAAGAAGTTTTTTTTTTCTTTTTTCTTTTTGCCCACCGACGTGTGAATTTGATGGTGGCTGGCTTCTCTTTGTTTTGTTTATTTAACCGAACTGCAAGCACCGACAAGTACCTGAAATGAGACAGATCCCTCTTTTAATCCCCGATTTCTGTCTTCTCCTCACATGGTATGACAATCAATATATGAACTTTGCTCGGCTATATAAATAAGTGCTTGAAGGGGAGAGCACAGAGTTTTTGGCCACTGATGGGAATGGATGCATGCTTGTTTTCAGAAAGAGAGATTCTGTGTTTCTTCATCCTTTTCTCTTGCTGTCGAATTCGATCATATGGGGGGCAAAGGCACTGCCAGTCAGATCACAAACTCGTATCATTGGCTGTGTCCTGTGTGTGGCATGTGAGCTTCAATGAATGAATGAATGCCTGCACCTGCATGCATGGAGGTGAGCTTGAGATGCTTCCTCCATGGAATAATGTGGTTTTGCTTCCAGATCTGCAGATCTGTTGCATGTAGACTTTAGATTGTCTTCGACAACCGTTACTCAAAATATAAGATTCATTCTACGTTTGGGTAGCGCTACAGGCAAATAGTTCAATACTCATTTTTTTTGTCTTCTTCAATAACAAGACTTAAAAGAGAACCCTTTCTCTAAATAAATCTTTTGGAGAGAGGATACTTAGATTTGAGTTATACCTCTCCTGACACCTAAAATGGGTCTTCCATATAGTTATTCTGTTGGAGGCTATAAGTATTTTGTTGAAGATCAATTTTGAGTTTGGGACTTCTGATTGGTCTCAGCCAGCCTTATGTCTCATATGTTGCCTGCTGCCAAAGGTGTAATGCAAGATGCCAAGATGGCTGCAAACTGGCTGGGGCAGGTTAGGCCAGCTGCTGGATTTGTGTGGACAAATCTTTTTCTGAGCTGTGTGATTGCTGGAAAGGATATTTGATGCTATATGCTACGTAGTTTTATTTTATACATTTATTATTTTTTTTTCTTGCCATCGTAACTAGTAGAAGATCTCCTGGTCAAAGATATCATCTGAGAAGGTCATGGCTGGGCAAGATGGTGTCTGCCTGGCCACTTATCGATTACTATTCCATTTCCTTGTACTAGTTAGATTTCTACTAAGAGGCAACTTTGATCTCTGTGATTATTCCTGATTGCGTTCGTGTCGGACGTGTCTTTTACTTGGGAGGAGTTGAAAGTCAAGACGACAAGACCCTTGTAGCCCATGCATGATTCGCTGTAGACTCGTGCATCCGTGACAAAGTGTCGGTTCACTGTTTCACAACGTCTGTCTGCACGGTCAAGGATGGTGGCTGCCACAACTTTTTTTCTTTATTATTTTTATTACAGAACTGGATAACACTATGTCACTGATCTTTCCAGCGGATACACTATACAGTTCCGTTTATATAGCATTGGAGCAAGGAGAGTAAAGGCCTATATAAGTCGGCTGAATGCTTGAGGTGGCGGAGAGAGAATAGAGGAGAAGTGAGCCGTAAGTTTATAATTGGCTTAGACATAAAAATAAAAAAAAATTATGAGAAAAATAAGTATAGATCATAGGTAAATCAATAACTACTATATGGTAAGCTGATAGATTGACTATAAATGTCTATATAGCTAGGGGTAAAGTAGATTTTTCAATCTTTAACTCGCATTGAAGTCGATTTTCAACCTTCAACTATGAAATCGGGCAACAGACACCCTCCAACTGCCAAACCGGACAAATTTGGTCTTCGACGGGTTTCAAAAGTGGTTTTGTATTTTTTTTAATAATAATAAAAATCTAGTGTGATCTCTAGAAGTTCGTAATTAATTTATTTTAAATTATAAAAATATGAAACTAGTTCATGTTTTCTTCTAAAGATATTATATGTGTGTGTGTGTGTGTGTATATATATATATATATATATATATATGTTGATGCTATATTTAAAATTATTTTAAATTTTGCACGAAATTAAATTGATCGCTTTTGGTTCTTTTACATGGCAGTTCGCCTCCTTCGTCTCCACGCGCACGGCCTTGCTTTTGGCCAAAAACAACTCGAGAGGCGGGCCGTGAGCGCCAAGCCCTATATTAATGTATACAGTAGCATGGCTATCCCCGCCGGCATTTATTTTAGATCAAAAAAAATATGAAACTAGTACTTTTTTCTAAAAACGTTCTCTACTTGTTTATGGTCTCAACAATTTTAAATATAGCATCAACATATATATAACATCTTTAGAAGAAAACATGAACTAGTTTCATATTTTTATAATTTAAAATAAATTAATTACGAACTTCTAGAGATTGAACTAGTTTTTTTATTATTATTAAAAAATAGAAAACCGCTTTTAAAATCAGCCGAGGACTAAATTTATTTGGTTTTGATAGTTGGAGGTGTCTGTTATCCGGTTTTATAGTTGAAAGTCGAAAATCAAACTTCAATGCGAGTTGGAGGTTGAAAAATGTCCTTTAACCTATAGCTAGCAGAGGACTGTAATATTAACCTTAATCTAAGAGATTCTGCAATGTTGCCTAGGCACACGGAATGAGACTCTTTGCGTCGTTGCAGTAGGCCGGCCCAATTTCATTCTAGTGAGCGTTCATTAGGAATTAATCTAGCGAACGCTCCGACCAGCACCCGCACCTGGTGACTGCCCACTCCCCTCTTCTGCACGGTTTTTCATGTTGCTGATGTCATCTTAAAAAAAAGCAAACTATTTATTTCAAATTGCTATAACTTGTGAACCGTGAATCTAATTTAATTCACGACAAGACCAACAAAACTAGACCCCACTTGCAAATATTTCAAAGATTTTTTCTAGTAGCAATTTATGTGTATTACTCCCTCCGATCCATTTTATCTGGCGCAAATTAGAATGACATGGTCTCCTAGATTACACTTTCACCATTTATTTGCTTTTATATTATATTATTTATGCTTATAAACTTATAATCATTAGATAGTATAATTCCTTACAAATTTAATCATATAAAATTTGTATTATAATAGTTAAAAATTATTAGCCTAATTATTGGTCAAAGTTTCTAAAATTTGAATTTTGATATGCGTGTGCGCTAAATAAAATGGACGAGAGAGTAAATTATAACATATAACCTATAACTTACAACTTATGCACATAAGTTGTATTTATTGATTAACTTATATACACAAGTTGCATGGAATAACTTATGTACATAAGTTGTGTTTCATAACTTTTTGTTTCTAAGTTTTGGTATAAGTTATAAGTTAATTCATTCTTTTGTGTGTTAATAACTTTTGTGTTTGTAAGTTTTATCATAAGTTATAAGTTAGTTTATTCCTTTGTGTTTAATAACTTTCTGTAAATGAGTTATGTTTCATAACTCTTGTGTTTCCAAATTTTCGCATAAGTTATATGTTATAAGTAATACGTTCTATATTATATGTATACAGTTATATGTTATATTTTTTTATAAACAAAAAAGTTATATGTTATAAATTAGTACACATAAATTATTACTAAAATTCTTCGAAACATATGCAGGTGGCGTCTAGTTTTGTTCGTCTCGTCGCGTAGAACACACCAGTGTAGATCGAATTAAAAATGAACACACCGTTTAGAAATTATAGTATTTTGAAATAAATGTTTTGTTTTTTTAGGTTGTGTCAGCGCTAACGTCATATACAGAGAAAGAGAACAAGAGAGGGAGAGGCGGTGAGGGGTGCACGGGATGGTTGTTTTCCAAATGTGAAAGAGGTGAGATTTTTTTCTTAAAATAGGAAGTTTAATTGGTCGGAGAATTATTCGTTTATTCAGTTTGAGTGACCGTTCGCCAATTAGTGGCGCCGGTAGGCCGGCCTGATTTGTAACGAGGCCCACCTCCAGTGATCCAACTGGTATCACTGAAATCAGGTCCACCTACAGTGATCCAACTACCCTCTCCAATGCCACAAACGAACTGTTTCTAGGTACGGGCATGTGACGTCTAACGTTGTGGAAGGGACACACACAAATCCTAGTTATGGAAAAATGATGGAGATTGACCAAAAGAGAGAACCTATATGTGAGTGTTATACTTGGAAAGCTAAAAAAATGTGCGGGGCACAGTGTTACAAATCCTAGTCACTATTACTACTCCCTCCTGTCATAAAAAAACATATGGGTTGACAAGATTTGATCATGTCTTAAAAACTAGAGACTTGCTAGCGCTCGGATGTCCGTCCGGGGCGCTAGGGTCTGGACGCTGCCGCACAGAGGGAGTAAACGAGCATATAGCGTATTAGGCTTGCGAGGGAGCGTACCAGCAGTGGGCCTGTGCCACCCTAGATGTCACCAACGCCGCCCCGAACTTTGTCCGCACCTCCGGACGTTTCCCACACGCATCCCATGTATAACACCCGATCTATTTTTGAAACATCCAGATGCAACAGTTGCAACATACCAAAGAAGACAAATGAAACATTTGAAACAAGTGTATGAAACACTTGCGAAAACACATGAATTTTTTTTGAAAAACCATTACAAACATATGCAACATCCAGATGAAACACTCGCAAACATACGTATGAAACACCTGAAAACACTTGAAACATATGCTTGCAACGTGCATGTATATGTAACATCCAGATAAAAACACTTGCAACATTCGTCTGAAACAGTTGAAATATTTGGAACATACACTTGAAACATACATGTATAGCCATTACAAAATGTGCAACATCCCGATCTACTTTTGCAACATCGATATACAACACTTGCAACATACCTCTGAAATATCCGAAACACTAGAAACATACTATTACAACATGCGCTTTCAGCGTAGCATCTGCTTGCTGCTTGGACAAATGGAGGCTCGTTGATGCCGAGCTCGATGTCGCGGAGTGGCGTGGAGGTCGCCGGTGTGGAGCTCAACGGCGGCATGGACCTCGGCAGGGGTAGGGGCAGGCGGATGGAGCGTGGTCGTGACGTGAGGCACAAGCGGGGGCGGCGCGACCGAGGGCAGGGTCCGTCCTGGAGTAGAGGCGTGCAACGCGATGAGCAAGCAGGTGACACGGGCGGGGGCGGCACGGGCAAGGCGCAAAGCGAGCGGGCGACTTATACGGGGTCCGTCCAGATGACTCACGGACAGACGACCTATAAGCAGCATTTCTATAAAAACTACAAACATCAATAACTCTAAATTATTTAGTTTGAAAACATGCAAACAGATTTGTATTTGAATATACTTACAAAATCTCTTAAATTTGAAGGATATTTATAATATATTTAGAAGAAATTTGTAGTCAAATATATGGATTAAATACCCTACAAAAGTCAAATTATGACCAATATTTTTTACTCGGGAGGGTACACAGAAAAGTCAGGGTGGAGAGCTGGATGGCGTTCAAAAAAGTGCTGCATGGAGCCCAATTGGAGGAAGCAGGCCCGGCCCAATCCCGTGCCAAATCATCGTCAGCAAGCGGCCAGATTAGATACAACGGTGGGCCCAATTAATCGATGTGATTCTTCTCAGCGCGGCGCCCAGTTCAGTCAACTGGGCAGAGATAGATAGCAAGCAGCATCGGAGCTGTTCGACGAAATGCCGCCATGGCCGCCGTGCCTCCAGCCCACCCTCACCACCGCTCGCCGGGCCACCGCCTTCTCCAGGACGACCTGTCTCTCTTCTATCCCCGCCTCTCCGACCTCGACCTACGAGCAGGTAAGACCCATGTGCCCTGTCGCCGCCAAGCTCTTTTCATGTCCTCCCACAACGCTTGAGCTTGGTGTCATCTCATCTGTGCAGGGGCAACACGAGGAGGAGCCGTCGTTGGTCGTGGTGGGAGGCGGCGCGGCGGGCGTATACGCCTCCATAAGGGCTAAGACACTTGCTCCGCACCTCAACGTCACGGTGGTCGAGAAAGGGAGGTTCTTGTCCAAGGTCAAGATCTCCGGCGGTGGCCGCTGCAACGTAACCAATGGTCATCATCTTGAGCCCGCGGTAATGCGCAATTCCGCCTCTTCCTCCTACCCTGGTCTTCCTAGATGGTGCTGCCCACGCCGTCATCCGGCCTGTCACTACCATTTTCGTGTTGCTGCAAACATATCAGCAGTGCCCATTGTTGTGTTGTTTACAGGGCTTGGCGAGAAATTACCCTAGGGGGAACAAGGAGCTCCGAGGATCCTTCTTCACCGCTCACGGTCCGCAGGATACCATGCGCTGGTTCACAGATCACGGTGTCGAGCTTAAGGTAGTCGGCTAGTTGCTTCAGAATCTTTGTATTCTGTATGCATTCCTCCACAGCTAGTTGCTAATGTTGCTCCCTTCCCCTTGTTGGTTGCCATCTCATAGACGGAGGACGATGGCAGAGTCTTCCCTGTCACTGACAATTCAGCTTCAGTTGTAGACTGTCTACTGAACGAAGCAAGAAGGCTTGGGGGTACCTCTTGCTAATTAATTACCTTTCCTGTTAATTTCCCCTTCAATGCTACCGCCACCACTCCCTGACCACTTCAAAACCAAATGGAAGTTTCTCTGCAGGCCGGCAAAGCTGTGTCTAGTGCATCTGTTGCTCAAGATGGAAAGTTTGTTCTCAAGGTTGAGAAGCGTACCTCTGATTTTGTTGATTATATCAATGCTAACTATGTCTTGGTTGCTACAGGTAGCAGCCAACAGGTATGGGCATTCCTTTTTGCCCCTCGCTTTGTATCGTCACCATATCATAGGGCAGAAAGTTACACCCTTAACATCTTGCTTACCTGTAGGGTTATTCAATTGCTGCACAGCTCGGCCATTCCATTATTGCACCAGTGCCCAGCTTGTTCACATTTAAAATCGCAGACAAGCGGCTGGCTGATCTCGCCGGGGTATGCATCCACAGAAGCTGTTTCAATTCCCATGCTAAGAATTACTCTATCCAGTAATAAAATAGTGATAATTTGTAAGTCATGTGGCCAAATTACATGAGTTTCCTCCGTTTACCTGCCTACTAGTGTCCATAATTTATTTGCTACTGAGGAGGAACATGATTGACATCAAGACTTGTGTCCTATAGAAGGAAGCCTCATCGTGCAGTTGGTTTTTGTTTCTAACAGGAGTACTGAGCGGCAATGACTTTTACCCCTTTTTCTTTCTGCTATGTAGGTTACATTTCCAATAGTCAAAGCAAAACTGAAGCTGGATGGTGTTAAAAAAAGTGTTCCCGAATTAACTCAGGTGAACATGCCATTTCTTTTCAGCATTTGGCTGGTTCTTAGAGAGGTAGCCAACTAGTTATACACATCGCTTACACCAAGTAACTTGTCTTTACAGACTGGGCCTATGTTAGTTACACACTGGGGGCTTAGTGGGCCTGTTGTGCTGCGGTTGTCGGCATGGGGAGCACGTGAACTACATCAGTGCAACTACCAAGGTATGATGCAATTAAAGTATACAGGACTTTCACTAGATTGACAATTGGGGGCAATGGCATCATTGTTATATTTGTCTAGTTTTGTAGTCTGTGATCATCATTGTATTCAGTAGATCCAGAACACTCCCTTGCATTCTTCTTTTCGTTAGAGTTCCAGGGAGTCCCTTGCACTTACCGTTATTATTTTTGTTACTTTCTAGCAATGGTTTACTTTCCTGAGTTATCATTAGGGAATTATGCATGTTAGCAAAATTCTATGATCTGACTCTTTTTGTTAGAAATTTTTACAGTCTTAAGAACTTTTGGGCACCTATGGACCGGTACTTTGTCATACTAAATTTATTATATCATTTAGAATGTTTCTTGTTTGTCCTCATAAATTCAAATGTTTGGTACTTTCTGCTAACCTTTTATGGCACCTGCTGAGTACAAACATGTTGCATATCCTGTTTTCTTGTTTCTCTAGTGATACAAGCATTGCGGTTTTACCTCTTCATCTGATATGTTCCTTTTCAGTTTCTTTCTATGTCTATCACAAAATACATTAAATTGAGAACAATAAATCTGATGGTTGACTTTCTGTACACTCAATAGTATCCACTTTCCTCATACATTTCTCTCAACACAGGAAAGCTTATGGTTGACTTTGTACCTGATATTCATATCGAGGACGTGAAGCGCATCCTATTCCAGTACAAAGATCAGCATGCGGTCCATTTCTTTCTTTGTAGTGTTTCCTTTACCCACTGAAGTTAGTGCCATAAATCTTCAAAAGAATCTGAATCTGTTGCTGGTTTAGCTACTCTTGAGTTGCCTTTACTTTGATGAGCTAAAAAAAAGTGTCCTCGAGTAAAGTGCTGCAATAGTTCTGAGTCTTACTACTAATTATTTGGCTTGCTGAGATGATCTTTGACTTTGCCAGCACAAATAATAACTGCAGCTTCCTGGTCTGTCACATCGGAATACTTTTACCAAAGTTTTAATTGACCTTCAAAATCATGAGTGAAGGGCGGGCCTGGTGCAAGTGGTAGAGTCTTACCACCTGCGACCGGAAGGTCCCGGGTTCGAGTCGCAGTCTCCTCGCATTGCACAGGCGAGAGTAAGGCTTGCCACTTGACACCCTTCCCCAGACCCCGCACAGAGCGGGAGCTCTCTGCACTGGGTACGCCCTTTTTCAAAATCATGAGAGAAATATTCGAACAGTTCCATAAATAAAGATGAATTTGAACTGCAGAAGCACAAAGTGAATAACACGTTCCCCACGGAGTTTGGCCTGGTGAAGAGATTTTGGAGATTCCTACTAGAACAGGAGGTGATACTATTACTGAATAGTGCTTTGCTTATCCATTTAGTTCGATGATTTCATCAGGAAAGTCTAACCTTTGCAGAGTTTAAATGATGATACACACTGGGCCTCCATGCCAAATAATCATCTAAACGCAATAGCCCTTCGGTTGAAACAATGGATGTTTGAGGTTGTCGGAAAGGTGTGTGATATCATAATATGCTAACTGAAATTTGTCAGCCATTTAGTACAGGATATCAACAGTAACTCACTGTGAGTTATATCATATGTAGGGCCAATTTAAAGATGAATTTGTGACTGCAGGAGGTGTTCCAATTTCAGAGGTTCCTAATCTTTAACTGCAAATTTCTTGAACATGAAATCAACTTGCATATAGACCTAACTTGCCTCCCTATTGTTAAAGATATCACTTGGCACTATGGAAAGCAAGAAACAGCCAAATCTGTTCTTTGCAGGAGAGGTAATATATCGTTCTTGAAGTCAAAACATTCTGGAGCAGCAAACTTAAAAGTTTATTTAACTTTTTTGCGGATGGCCTTGCTCTAGGTTCTTAATGTTGATGGGGTCACAGGCGGATTCAATTTTCAGGTAAGCTGTACAAATTCCTTTAGAATATTGTTTTTGTTAAAAGATCAATAGGTTCACCACAAACTTTGGCAATGGAAACTTGATTGAGTATTTCATATTTAAAGTGAGAAGAAAAAGGTTTGTAACCAGCATTAGTTGTTTGTTTTTCCACAGAATGCATGGACCGGTGGGTATATAGCTGGGACAAGCATAGGCACACTAGCATCGACTAGCAATCTCTCAGAGCAGCAGTCATGTTTGCAATTGTAACTGGGAGTATATCAGAGAAGGAAATGGATTGAGTGATGAAAGAGACTCCTTAGATTATCTGGGAATGATTCAGGGATACCAACAAATATGCAATCAAGATAAGGATATTCCAAGATGACTAGGATCAGGGAGCTACATTTGCTACTGAATTGTAACACTAACCTAAGATGGGGTACATATAGCATGACTGCATGATAGTAGTTACAATCTAGGTGTACAAAGTGCAATCTGGATTCTGGAAAAATAATAGTTACGATCTAGTTGATCAAGTTGTGAATTGTACTTGACCGATCAGAATGTGCATCCAGCTATGATTCTTCTGTCTCAACTCTCAATAATCAATACTTGTTCATCAACAACATTACCTGTCAGCAGCAGCTGTCAACCTGTCACTCAAGTTAAAATGAAGAATTGGAACATGGAACCCCTGATGCAGTAATCGCTCAAGTTAAAATGAAGAATTGGAACATGGAACACCTGATGCAGTAATCCTCACTGGCTAATTGTGAGAAATTTATGCTAAACGAACAATGCCATCTCTAAATGTTACCACAATCACACTAAATAGTTTCCAAGCATAGACTATTCGGCTACCAAACTACACCTGACCTGACTAAATCACCCTATGGAGCGAACTATATATGGTGCACATCTTTATTCATCCCAAGCTGATCCTTCCACAAAACTGTGCCTGCTTAAATAGGTCCCTTATTTCTGGCCTGGCCAATGACCTCACTGCAAGCTTACAATAAATGCATGCGCTCAACATAAGGATTGTGCAACCATTTGTTGAGTGGCTCCCCACAGCCGACAAAGCAGCCAGTATTTCCACGGGTGGTGAAGAATGGGAATTCAAAGAGGTTTAGAAGCTTTTGAACCGATTGTCTAACCAGCGAAGATCCAGTTACCCTGCTCCTCCTGCCCCAGCCAGTAACAATGTCAATTCTTTCAGGGCCAGTGCCCAATGTCAGAATCTGCCTATGGAACCAGGCAAGTGTCCTGGACAGAGCAGTCACTGCTGTGCCCTCAGACATCAAGTGAAGGTTGATGAGCCAATACGACGAGCTCTTCTCCCTCACAGAATCTGGGTACACATTCTTCTGTGCAGCAACCTCCCATATAAGGCCCGCTTCCTCCTTGAGACCAGACTTGTGCAAGAAGTCTATGACAGCATCCATTAGACCCCTTTTACTCTCTCTGTCCTCACTGTGCATCATGTCCAAGAAATACCCGGTGTGATCCCTGACGTTCTGGCCACCAGGTTCTGCATCAGGCAAGTACAGCAGGAACATGTGAGCTGGATGTCCAGTGATGGCCATGAGCTGGCCGCACAAACCCATCTGTGCCTGAGCCTCGGTGCAGCAGCTGAGCAGCAAGGTATAAGTCTGCACAGATGGAACAAGCCCTTGAGCAAGCATGTTCTGGAGCACGATGTAGGCATCTTGAAATCTGTTCATCTTCAGAAAAGCACTCAAGAGCGAATTGCAGGTAGGCACGTTAGGCTGCAAACCATCCTGAAGCATTGCTTGGTACCATCCTAGTGCTTTGTCAACATTGCCGGCTTTGCCCCAGAGATCGACCAAAAGTCCATATACTGGCTCATCAGGAGCCCAATCGCACCTCATCTCAATGAAAACAGCCTCAGCCTCATCCAGATGGCCACAATGACCAAGAACTTCCATAACAATGCTGTAAGTTATTTTGTCAGGACGGAACCCAGCAACCTGCATGTCTTTGTACAGCTTAACAACATTTTCATAATTTCTTGCTTTGGCCTGGAGCGCAATCATAATGTTGTAAGTAACAAGGTTAGGTGTGCAGCCATTTTCAATCATCTCACAGAAAAGCTTATAAGCAGCCACTAATTGACCACCTTTACCAAGGCAATTAACCATGGCACTATAGGTGAATGTATCTGGTGACAGGCCTACTTCTTGCATCCTGCCATATAAATCCATTGCAATGTCCAGGTATCCAGCTTTAGCATGGATATCAATCAATGTACAATATGTAACCCGATCAGGCTCATAACCAGCTTCCTGCATTTCCTCAAAAACATTAACAGCCTCCTTAAGATAATTTGCACGGCCATATGCATGTATTATTCTGTTGTATGTCACCACAGTTGGTTTACAGTGAGCTCGGCTCATCTCATCCAGAAGTTTCTTCAAAACACCGAATTGCCTGGCTTGCCCAAGGATGCCTATCATGGTTGTGTAAGTATGACCATCGTGCTTGAATCCAGGTTGCCTCTTTAACCAT
This sequence comes from Miscanthus lutarioriparius, assembly GCA_904845875.1. Lineage (NCBI taxonomy): Eukaryota > Viridiplantae > Streptophyta > Magnoliopsida > Poales > Poaceae > Miscanthus > Miscanthus lutarioriparius. The sequence goes on from CAJGYO010000015.1 coordinate 6,615,987, forward strand.
TGAAAGAAACCAAGAGCGACAGTGTGGTCATGAAGCAGCTTGAGTACTTGATTCGCCTGGAACGCATCTATCTTGCAATGAAGATTATCCAGAACATGCTCGGTCATTGGACCCCATTTCATTTGCTGCAGTGTGTGGTAGTACTGCTCAACTGACCGCAATGACTTCAATGATCTTAAGTTAGATTGGGGTCCTCCACTATGAGCTTTTATTGTTCCTGTAGAACACTGAATTTTGTTGCTAGAACCATTAAAAACATTGGGACCTGATGGGTTCCGAGTTTGTACTTCATCTCGCCTGGCATCTGAATTGAAATGATTAGAATGATATTTTGCATATGGTGGACCAGGATGCCCTTGACTCCTTATTTGTGATGGTGAACTGGAAACCATCACAGATGGTCCTGAGAAACTCTGCTTTGGCTTTGCATAGCCAGCTCTTGGGTACCCCTTCCCAAATTCATTGTTTACGGAAGGGTTATAAGCCATCTTTCCCTCAGGAAAGTTAAGTTGATTCTGTGCCCTGTTATTAGAAGAATGGCTATCAGATAAAATCTGATAAGAATAGTTAGTACCCGTCTGTGGAGCCTGATCAGTGCTTCCATTATTAGATGAGGACCTGAAATTAACCAGCTCAGAATATACACCAGCTCCAGCAATTCCAGATTGAGAAATGCTTCTGGCTGTCTGCTTAGATGGCTGTACATAATCACTTCCTATAATCTGCTGATGATTGTGAGGACGATTGCTTCTGTTACTAGATGCAGGCTCCTTTCCTGGAGGTGAGGTAGTGGCATGAACAGCTGGAGCTGGGTGGCCAGTAGCTCCAATAACATCTTGTACAGGAGGCTGAATCTTCACAGATGTTCTGTGGGTTGAATGAGACTTCTGCTCGATAGCAGTTGCAGTCTGCCTTTTTGGAGCATAAGTCTCATCCTCAGGACATGTGCATGAAGCTCCATCTGTGCTACCACACCTTGATCCATTAAGATAGAAGGATCGTGCACACTGAGTTAGGGTGCCAAGTTGCTTTGCCCTCAACATGAACTGCAAAGTTAGTTCACAATATGTAAGAACTCTTAAAATACAAACACCTAGATATTTCATTTCTAAATTTCAAAAATGATTCATAACATTATATAAAATGGTCAAAATAACACATTCATTTGAGTTTAGGCTATTTTTTGACATAATCTAAAGAATAAGAAACTAAAAACAATAGCAGGTCAAAGAAATGAAGATATTGCCAACCGAGAGTAAATAACAAAATCAAACAGCATATTGCAAGTTGTAGCAGGTACTTCTCTTTACTAGCATTCAGAGCAGTATGTGTACCTCCATGCGGATATATGAAATCTATCTGCATTGTGATTAACAATTCAAGTGAACATTAGGTTTGTGATTTTTATTCCAGCAATGTTGGTTAAGATTCTTTTAAACCATGGAATTTTCAAGTATCTATTTGCTATGGCTGAACAAGGATAAGAGCACAGAAGATACCCATTACCAAATATTACATCGTGGTGTTTCATCCATTTTGAAGATTAAGAACCCAGTAAGATTTAGAAATGCAAGTGGATGACAATCATAGCAATGACTAGTCATAATATCGATATTAGCGATGATGAGACTTGTCATCCAAATAATAACCATGGCAGCATAAACTTCAGTAAATAAAATATGTTTCCAAACAGGAAAAGCACAAACAAAAAGAAATTGTGCATAAAAGGCCTACAGTGCTACTTCTTATACTCGTTTTGTAGTCATTGTTCTAAATAAAGAGAGCAGTAAATTTTTGGTGAAGGATATGAAGCAAATAGATATGGCATCAACTCATATAAGGCGAGGAATGTTGACTCAGATGCTGAGTGTTATTTTTGTGGGGTGCATGTCTATGTTCGGGTATTAGCACAAGGATGTCCTGGTCCTGTGTGAGTCGTTGTGTTGGAACTAATTCTGTAACCTCCTTTTGTTTTTCTGCTGCTAATAATATAACGGCAAATCTCTTGCCGCCTTTAGAGGTGGCAGGCAAGAAGGGAGTGTAATACCGGTTAACAAATCCAACCACAACTTCACGTCAATGTAGAGTTGTAGGCTTCTAACCGCCACTGAAACACATGTGACCCCTCATTGGCAGACCTGAAAGAAAACATTGATGCAAATCAACATATAAGGTTTATTTAGGATGAACCATTAGCTGTCTATAAATAAAACCAGTAGAATCAAGTCAATAAGCCTATTATGGTCACCAATGTTAGGCCTGCGCTTCCACAAGAGAATTATGGAATTTTTAAGTTACAATTAGATATAGGAGCACAATTAGTAACAAGGTTGTCTCTACAAACCAAAAGTCACTCGGCAAAGATAGCACATAAAAACCACGCCGAAAGAAAAAGGTTCGAATAAGCAGCATGACAAAAAGACAAGTTGAATGTTAGATCAAGCAAGGACATAAATTTGTTCAGCGGGAAAATGGGCTGCAGGCTATAAGGCCCAACAACACACATGTTTCCAGATTTAGGGCATCTTCTGGTGAAGCCCATTCACAACATAAACATGACTGATAAGCCAACCTACTTGACCCCTGTAAGGAGGCTTTTCCCATCATCTTGAACCTTTTGGACTTGCATGTTAACTCTAGAAAGACCTCAGGGTGTGCAGGTTTCAGTTAAAAGTCCAAAAATGGAAGCTCCATTTTTGGCCTTAATGTCATTCAGCTTTTATGTCCAAAAAGTGACCCTAAGTGAAGTAGCACGCAGGCAAAAACAGGTCCGCAATATATGGAAGAAGTGCCCTTGATGCAAAAGAATCTATTTTAATAGCAAACAAAACAAAAGTTTCAAGAAAACACTACATTTTTTTGTTGTTGTTGTTGCATAAGAGGTGTGCATTCTTCTAGTAGTATTAGCACAGGCAGGCCTTCACTATGATTGCAAAATGACCAACAAAAACAAGGCGATGGAATCATATATAGAGTTGAGAAGGGTTCCATCATCTGGTATTTACTATGCGAGGGTTCAGTGCAAATACAATTGACACGCTCTCGCATACTTACTGTGATTCATATCCATTCCAAGTAGGAAGAAGTGAAAAGAAAACATGCATCGTTAATGAACATTTTATGGCTCGCTGATGTGCTGCTCAAATCAAAAGAAGAAACAAAATGCGCATTTCAGGTTTGATTCTAGAAACCATTGTACTTTGTTTTGCTCACTAATAACTGAACAATAGGCCAAATCAAGGTGTCGGGTAGCTAAACAAGGGATGGATTTAATCACTGGAATTTTGGGGGGAACAGGTAGAATCCGGAATGCAACATTGTAGGAATAGCTGTCAGATGCATACTGTATGTACAAGATTCCGTTACAACGCGGAGCCGCACGTGATTGAGTTGAAGCCAACGTCACCCACCCCCAAATATCTTGGAGAGGAAATCAAACAGAAATTCGCAGTACAGCACGCAATCCGGTACAGACTGAACGGAATGGAGACAGAAAAGAAGAAAGATTTGATCTTTTCTCGAGCGCTGACCCTGCTCGCAAAGCAAGATAGGGAGGGAGGGAGGGAGGGATTCCTTACCAGGGAGAGGAAGAGAAAAGGCGAGGTGAATCCAAGTCCAAATCGAGGACGGATGGCGCCCTGGTCCACGCTGGGGGAGCTGGATCTCCAGTCCACGCCACGCCACACGACTCTGCGGCGCCGCTCCTAGCAGAAGGCGGGAGGAGGGAGGGCAGAGGAGGAGAACTCCATGCCCGTGTCCATGGAGAATGGGTGGGTGGGTGGGTGGGGATCGGCTGCGTTGCCGGCCGTCGCTTAGGCGGCGCGGTGGGGAGGAAGGAGGCAACAGGAAGGATCCGAGGAGGAGAGGAAGCCAACAACCAGAATCCCAAACAGCTGATGTGAGAGGATTCATCTGTTATAGGCTCCGGAATGCGAGGGGCCCTTTTGGATATTTCCGTTGCCAGTGGCTGGGCCAGCAGCGGCCACCGTGTCCCTGGGGACCCGCCCTTCTACTTCTTTCGCAAGTCATTCGTGGTCCGTGGAGTTAGTCAAAGCCAAATACTCCTCCTCCTATCCTTTTACCTTTTAATAATAACCAAGCCCATTTAGCAAAACCCAATAGAGACCCAAATGCTCCTAAACTATAATTCATAATTCAAAAATTTTTTGTCTGGAAAAAGTGCATCTATCTATAGATAGTGGTGAAACTTAGCCGAACAAATAAGGGAGACAATCTATGTAATTGAGCTCCAAATACCAAGGAATGGTAATGAAATTACGGTTTACACAATGGGGATTAAGGCGAGCAAGAGGGGCAGGGCCCACCTTAACCTTAACTAAGCTTCACCCCCTATCTATAGAGTATGAGATCCAATATAACATAGCATATGGACTAGCTTCAAGCCCACTACCCCTGTCGTGAGCTTCTTCCCTCATGTGTCTTCTCGATCTAGAGCTTTTTCCATGCACGGGGACGATATATCACCATAGCCGCATTATGCGGCAAAATGGTTGGTGGCTACAGTGTTGTCGTGAAGCCCCGTGGTGGGATTCGAGGCCTCATGAAATTGGGCAGCATCGTTGATGTGTATGTTCCTTGCTCCAAATATGAAGACATAGGCTTAGAGGTCGAGACGTACGGTCTAGATGTGGCCACAGGCATGAAGTTTGCGGTTAGAACCAAGTTTCTAGTGTCATTTCTAATTTATTGGATGTTGCTTCTATAGGAGAGAACCAACAACATCGCGGCGGCGAGGCTCCCCAACCGCTGCTAGAGAGCATGGATCCCTCCTAAATTCCCCACTACTCTCCTATATAGAATTGGAGTCTTTTTAAAACAAGGGGACAATCGGTGGTCGCTATTGTACTAGAAGCTCTAGCTCCTCTGTTTAAAAAAGAAGAAGCTCCAGCTCTTCACCAAATGACAAACATGGATTAGTGATGGATATGACTGAATTCCACTCTAACACGTAATATATAACACAACCAATATATTTAGAATTGATTATAAAAATCTATATAATTGATTAGAAAAATCTATATTCGTAACAGAAGAAAATGTGCGTGACCACATGTGTTGTATTCGAGTACAACATCATCTGTCAATATACAAGTGCAGTTATTGTACGATGAATTTGACAAGAAACACATTCTTAAAGTCTGTCGAAGTGCTAGAGACATTTGCTATGCAATTCTTTGCCATTTAGATAGTCAAATAATGGTAAAATTAAGGTTTGAGTTAGGCCTTCTTAATTATTACAGATTTTTGTAATAAGTAGTCTAGTTCTTTTAAATATAAGAGATGATGCCGAGTTCATTTCTCTTATAGGTATTAGCCCGTGCGGTGCTACGGACAAATCAACTTTATATGAAATGATATAATTCAAACATTTGATAAGCATAATATGCTAGATACAATATTTTTAGTTTAATTTGCATGGCATATGCTATTATGTGTTACGTGGATTTTGTTTACCATCCATAATTGATGTTTTGTACTAAAAATTCTAAGAATAACTTTTTAGAGCATATTTGTTGACATACCCCCTATGGTAGACTCTCGTCAGTCGATGTCAAAGGCAGGGACAGGCGTGGCGGCTAAGGAGGTAAATAGGATGGTGGGCTTCATGGTGTGAGGATCCGGTGCTCCTCCCTTGGTGACGCCCGTCCCTTCCTCAAGTGGTGTGAGACACTTGTGCTCTTAACTCGGTAGTGCCCCTGATGGCCTTCCCTGGTGGTGCCCCTCTCCCTCTCTTCCTTTCCCATGGCAGCGCCCCTCTTCCTCTTCCCTTTCCCGATCATGCAGCCTACACCGGCGGCACGTCAACATATCTCAGTTTTTGCAGCGACGGTGTGGGTTTGTGGTGTCAAGCTTGGTATGTGGCGAGCAGCAACCCTAAAAGTGGGTAACAACTAGACATTAGGCTCCATGTTGTCATAGTCGGTAGAGTGGAACAGTGCGTGTGGGGCCACCATAGAGGAGAGGGATAATGAAATTGGGGCCATGGAGAGATTGGGTGGCCGACCACGCATGGATGAAGAGTCACCAAAGAGTGTTACACATCAGCTTACAATTGAATAGAATAGTCCATCTCAGCACATAGTTTTATAGGCTAGCCACATCATTTAATTATTATATAGTGCTATGATCAAACATGGCATATGAAATATATAGCCTTGAAATTGCATAGAACTATTTGATTATCTTGCGCAAAGGATCCTCAGGAGCACGTGAGAATGAAACAAATCGTTCTCAGTGGAGGTTTGATCGTGTTTCATTTTGTGTCCAAAGGGGATCTCAATGAAATGCATGGCAAGACCATGGGAGAGAGAGATAAAATAGGACTGAGAAATTAAGCGTAGTACGTAGTCAGCATGATACATCAAACGATAGTTTCACGGGGGACTGGTATGAACCATCTGTAGATAACTTTAAAAATTTATGGACCTTGATCAAATCTATTTTCAAGTTGATGGAACTAAAAACCCATTTACAGATTAACAAACGTTCAATAAATTTAACTCAGTATTAACATTAAGAATAGGGAGTGCGATCCAAGTACAAACAACAAGAAATTGAATGCTAATACAAAACAAACAAAGGATTGGTGACATGAGCACACACACCTGGAATCGCCCGGAGAGCAGACCTAGCTAGGGATATGAAAAAATTACTAAATCGAAAATACTTGCGCTAGCTAGCAAGTTAACTAAAAGAAATTATTTTGCTCCTACTTCATAAGAGAATGACGTTCTGTGAACTCGCAGCGTGATTCACTTTTGTTTGCTGCTAGCAGCAGGAAGAGTGGAGGAAGAATCAACATCCTGCTTGATGAAGCCATTGTTATCCTTCATCTTAGGTATCGCCTTCTCACCCGAAGAATCCGTACTGGACATATACCATGAGACGATTTCATTCAACTAGCAGGACATAGAAGTTACTATATATCTGGACATACATTATGTCTAAATGCTTAATAAAATTATGTCTAAATGCATAATAAAATGGATGTAAAAAAAATTAAAGCGATTTGGGAGTAAGATGAGTTTAGTAACTATTTACCTAGATTCACGAGGCATGTCATCATTTTCACCGTTCATGCCGTCAGCAAAGTAATTCGATCATCATGTCGTCTTGCAACTCCAGCAGCTGGGTGGAGACAACGATGGGTTGTTGCTGGTAATGGAACTGGGGCAGCATTGTCGTTGCGTTGATGAAGAACGGATGCTCGTACTGCGGTGGCTGTATGGTCCACGGCAGCGTTTGCGGCGGTGGTGTCACCGCGGCAATGTTGCCGTCGTCGGAAGTGACGGCGTTGTTGATCATCATCTGCTGCTCATCACCACCACCACCACCGTACATGAATGGTGCCCGATCGAGCAGCAGCCGGAATGCCCTCGTCGCCACCCATCGCCGCCGTCCATTGTAACTGGAACGGCGGCGGCGGTGTGCAGGTGGAGAGGACGACGACGACATCGCCTCGGCCGAGGAGTAGCGGGCTCCGGCGCCGCCGTCCAAGTTGTGGGGACGATGAACCGGTGGTCGTCCGCCGCCTTGGGCGACGACGGCATCAGCTCGGTAGGCCTGAAGGTCGGCGTGGACGCGACGGAGCTCGTGCTCCGCCTGCTGTATCCGCAGCCGGCGGACGGGTAGAGATCCCATGCCTGCGACTCGTGCACGACGCACTGTATCGTCTCATGCCGCCTCTCGGGGTCAGGCCCGGCGCGGTCCAGCGTCTTGAGGATGTTGCTGACGCCGAAGAGGCGGTGCGCGTCAGGGTTCAAAATTTCAGCGAAATTTAGGTCGAATTTCACGAAATTCGGTAATTTTGGTGGCCGAAATAAAACTCCAAAATTTTTTAATACACTAATACATGTGCTATATAACTCTAATCTTATATTTTTCTATTGTTTATATTGCATATTCTTCTATTTAATAGATATATAGTCATAAATCATACTAATATTTGTTTAGATCTAATTTTTTTAGAAAAAACATACTTCATATGTTAATCTCTAAAAAAATTTCGACTGAATTTTGTGAAATTCGATAATTTTGGTGGTGACCGAAATTTTGGCGATACCAAAATTAAAAACCTTGTGCGCGTTGCGGAAGACGCGAGGCCGGTCGTGCGGGAAGTACTGCGCCATCGGTCAGTCTGTCGCGCAGCGGCGGCACTGGTACTTGCACGCCATGCAGCAGCAGCAGGAGGAGCACCACCGCCACCGGCCGCCGCCATGGATGGATGGATCCAGATATCGAGTGGCGAACTGCCGATGTGACGTGGGTACTGTCGGCGAGGTTTCACGCGCTGGAGTTCTGGGGTTGTGGAGTACTCTGGTGTGTGCCGTCCAACGTGCGGCTGCCATGCATATCTAGCCCACAAACTGTAGGCCCCGTTTAGATCCAAAATTTTTTAGGTTTTGGCTACTGTAGTATTTTCGTTTGTATTTGGTAATTAATGTCTAATTATGGACTAATTAGGTTCAAAAGTTTTGTCTCGCGATTTCTCACCCAACTGTGTAATTAGTTTTTTTTTTCGTCTACATTTAGTACTCCATGCATGTGCCGCAAGATTCGATATGACGAGATCTTACGTAAAATTTTTTAAATCTAAACGGGGTCTAACTAGACCTCCGCTTCTTTCTCACGCCGATGAATTTCAAATTCATTCGGAAAGCACGCACGTGCGTGATTTCATATTTACTTCTTCGAGGGCGGACAGGGGCCTACAAGGGCCACTAGAGGCGTGGCCCAAAACACCTTCTTATCTGGTTTTCTGGCCTAATCAGAACTGTCACTAGATATTGGGCCAAATTGCACCGGCCCAGGCACAGAAAACACAAGCGCCTCCCTCCAGCGGTCCAGCCATCCTCCCGACACCGCGGCTCGGATTCCCGTTCGACTTCGTGCGCCGCAATCTCGTCGGCATTCCTGATCTTCACCGGACTCTCGTCAAGCCAGCAGACGCCGTCCGACAAGACCGGAAGAGGAGCCGCGGCCGCCGGCCGGTCGCCACCAACGCCAGGCCGCTAGGGGCGGTCACGGACCACGGATTTCTGCGTCTGGACTTTGGTTCTTAGTCTGTGCAAACTGACTTCTGGACAACCGTGCACCCTCCCTCCAAGCTTCGGCAGCGGCACGCCTCCCACCCATAGAGCATCATCTTCTGACCTACCGTGGTGACCAGCTTCAGGTTGAGAAGCAGTGAAGCATGCTGGTTGGTACACTTCCTGCAGAATAGTTTATATGAAACTAACTGTCTATGGATTAGATTCATTTTGATACTGGCGGTTTGTGCAGGCTTGTTTCGTTTCTTTGGCAAAAAAATGTCATTTCCATCAGCATCCGTAATTTAGTACACACAAGGAGTCATTGATTCTTGCAATTGGTAGTTCCAAGCACATCTTATAGGTTTTATTCGGCTTGCATTTCTTATTTTCCTATCTAAATTTTCTTATTTGATTTGTTTATTCCCACTACTAATTTACGTGTCCTTTTATCTGCAAAGCTGAGGGCTGAGATGTTGCATTGTCTTGTAATGTTCATGCAGAGAACAGAATCATGATACCCATATAATGCTTCTCACTCAACCTGTCCTACATGCCGAGGTAAGGCTGACCTTGGGGTCTTCTAATTTTATTTTATGTGAATATGGCTACTAATTTTTTTGCATGATCGATATGCATGAGGGCTGAGATGCTGCATTGTCTTATATTATTCATGCAGAGAACAGAATCAACAAGATGTGTTACCATATAATGCCTCTCGCTCAACCTGTCCTGCACGGCGAGGTAAGGCTGGCCTTGGGGTCCTCTAATTTCATTTGATGTGAATATGGTATCCAATGTGTTTTCAACCAGAGTGTAAATGTTCAGATATCTGTCTGCTCAAAACAAAAAGCTCTCAAATATCTGTACTGTGCATCGTTAACTCAGATGCTCTTTTCTTCCATATTCTAAAGCATACCATAAGGTGAACCAAAGACAGTTCACCAGAAAGCCATAAGGTGAACCAATAGTTACCCCCTGTGATTCGAAAGCCTAAATATGAAGTTGCTAGTATTTTTATCTTTTGGAACAGAACCGCTAACATTTGGAATGGCAAACCACTTTGGAATGCACGCCAAACTGATTTTTATTATTTGCTTATGCCATAAAGTAATACCATGCATGATTAGAAGATTTCCCAAATTAACAATAAACATACCATAAGGTTCAGGTAGCCTGCATGCATAGACACAAAACAAAACTAGCACTAATTTTATCCTACTTAACAAGTGCTAACATTTGGTTTGGCACACCACTTTGGAATCAAGTATTTTTATTTTCAAAACAGCAGCAGCAAAATTTTGGGAAGAATATTGTTACTCTGCAAAAAACAAGTATGTATAGCAAGATTGTCTTCTTTTCTTCAAACTGAGAAACTTAAAATTGTCATCCAAGAGACCAAGACAATCTTATACTACATTGCCTCTGGGATTTCTCTGTAGCCCTGACAATGAAATACCGAATAAGGCAATTACTAATAGCTCCCTGCCTCCCTCTTTTTGGTTTGCAAAGTCAAGTGCCATCAAGCTATGTCTCCATATAAGAGTGTGCAGGTTTTGATTTTGTTAACAAGGCAAAATCAAAGCCATCAAGGTTCTAGAACTATGTATTACATGATGATTTAGGAATCATAACTGCAATAATCGACGCTAGTAACCCTACTTGCCACACAACAAGACAGTTTACTAGAAAACAGGTCTTTTGACTCCCATATTAATAAACTAGCTTTTTTCCGATGTCTTGTTGGATAAAAAATCCACAGTTGCCAATGCAATGCATATGCACGTGCTTACTTTTTTCAATAAACATGTATAGGTCACAATAGCACAACACTTGTAGCCTGCACGACTGGATTGAGACATTGTATTACACGGTGAGTGCTACCTGAAAAAATAATGTGTGTGAATTTATCAACTATTTGCTTAATTTTCTAGTTGAGCCTACTAATTTTTATATGCATGCTAATGTTACTGATTTTCTAGAGCTATATTGCATTCTTGTGTTCTTCTAGTTGGTCTTCAGCTAATGTTTCAGATTATGTTATTTATTAAATAGTGTAAATACTCATTGTGTTAAAGATAATTCTTTTTTTATAGTTGAATCAAAAATACAAGTTAGGAATAAAAGGGCAATGGATACCACCGAGTGCATCATGGCAGCATCTTTGTTTGCATCTTCGTAACCATAAAATTTTATCCTCATTTCATCTATGATTGTTGTGACATTCACCCTATGCTTTTGATTGTATTCTTGTATAAACATTATTATTTGCTGATCAATATTAATAAATTATTCTGTTAATTTTACTGGAGGTTCTTGCATGCATGTTAACCCCCTTTTCCTTTGTGGTCCAGATATGCTGACAAATCCTTGTAAGCACTATAAATGATCCCACAACTTTGAAGAATCAGGACACAAAGAGGATGCATCCTAGGACCTACTATACATGTCATTTTTTTTGCTTAACCATCTTAAATTTTTGAACGAAACAACCAATACGTATTGCTCTTGGTGTTAATTAGATCGAGTTCCTGCAAGTTTTTATGAACAAGCATTAATTAATTTTCTTAACCCTGAAACTGAACTGAATCTTAGCTTAAGAAAAAGAATATCAGGATTTTCATTTTTCATCTCAGAAGTGCTAAAAGGATTGTTGCTAAAACGAAATCTTCTCAGATTCATTCAATGAAAGAAACTGATCACTTCTCATTCATGTACACTATTAGTTCTACGATCAATGAGATCCATTCTATCCTTACAGAAGAGTATTCAGGGCCTTTCCCTGTTTGCTTGGTCGTAAACGATCGTAAATTTCCAGCCAAAACAGTATTTTTCTCTCACACCAAACCAACCAGTAGTAATAATCCACAATCGTATATGATCGTTTCAGCCCCAGCCGAACAGGCTGTTTGTAGCTGGTGGCTGATTGTAATTATATCTACTACCATTGATAGTTATTTATTCTATTGCCGAATAGATCGTTATGCCAAAGGAGGTTCAAATCCCCAAAAGAAGTGTATCTAGTATTTAACTTTTGGTTCATGGGTTCAAATCCCCAAAAGTCGGCCATTGTTCTCTTGGATATTGTAGTACCAATGGAGTGCAATTTTGTTCTGGTGGTTTGTTTTTTTTTTCCTTCCTCTCTGCTAAACATTGTCCTGCAAATGTATGCCCAGTGTCAATCTAAACAATCAAATTATCTTGTAAAAAAGAAAACTAGCAGGGAAAAGAAAAAATATATGTAACCATAAAGCTCTATTTTAAGGAAGGCCACCGTAACAAGAGTGGGGCAGGGGTTTGGCCTAGAGAAGGCCTTCTTCATATTTGGAATGCTGTGGGAGCAGTCTTAATCCCTTCGGGTCGAGTTTTTACAACCATAGTTATTTTTCTTGTTTCTGATCCATAATTTCTTATGTCCAAAGTTATATATAACCATAAACATATAAATATTTGTTTTTTGCATTCTAAATATTCACAAATAGATTGTGGGGACTGGGGACTCAGGTTTATTCTCCCCGCTCCCATTGCACTAGCCCAGATTGCCCCGGCCCCCACCACTCCAGGCTAGCTCACCGCAGCCCCCGCCACACGGCCTCAGCTTGCCGCCGCCCCTGCTCCCAGGTTCGGCACGAGCGACCTCACCGCATCTGGGCCCGTGGCTGCTGCCCGCACCTTGCCTCGTCGCCTCGCGGGCCCAGAGGCACCGCCATCTTCCCCTCACCCCATCAGTTCGCCACCGCCACGGGCCGAGGCCGAGAAGGCTCAGGTGACGGTGGCCACCGGTGGTGAGCTTGCTTCATTCGGCACTTCCGTCCTCACCTTTCCTCGCCACCAATGTAGGCCTACCCTGCATCGCCGTCCCCCTGTCGCCCCTAGCACGCTGCCAGAACGGTCCCAGTTGCTGAAGCTTGTTTGCTCGGATGGAATTCACTTGTATCCTTCTTAATCCCTTTTCGAGCATCACCTTTTGTAGCTAGGTTCGATCAAATTGGTTTTGAATATTAGGTTCCATGATTTTGGTACCAATGTTTTCAAGACGTTCGATTAATCGCGACTAATCGTCCTAGATGGTTGGAGCTACTCGACCGTGGCCTCAACTGGCCGAGCTTGGACGTCCGATTAGTCGTCGCCCGACGCGATTAATCGTCCGTCCAGTCCGTCCTCACCTTTCCATCTCCAGTTAATATCTAGTTGTCTTATATTTTGGCCCAAACCCATTAGGGTTTCTCTTCTTTCCTATCCTCACTCCCTCACCTCTCACTCACTCGAGCGGTCCACACTCACTCCTCTCACCTCTCCCGTCCGGCTTTGTTTGCTCGGCTGCAGCTTCAGAGCTTCTCTCCTCTCCTCCTTCTTCCCATCCTTTCTCCTCCCTCCCTTCATCATCCTCCCTTTTTGTAGCTAGGTTCGATCAAATTGGTTTTGAATATTAAGTTCCATGATTTTGGTACCAATGTTTTCAAGACGTTCGATTAATCACCTCCTCTAATCTTGATGCTCTACACGGCTTATGCTCTTGGTAGCTACTAGATCTCGGATCGGGCAGCCTCTTGACCAAGTGTTTGCACAAGCCGTCAAGGAGAAGTTGTTCCCGATCCTCGGTTGCCTCCTCGAGCTCGATTGTTGTTGGTTCAAGATCCTCACCGCTCCAGATGTTGCATCTCTTATTGAGAAGGCCATAGCAAAAAAACCTCCGAAATGGTCTGCGGAAGCCAAAGATCCCAAGAGGAAGGCCAAATCTGAGACCCGGATGGAAGTATGGGTGGTGGCCGTCGAAGGACAAGGTGCAATGTATTTTTTTAAAGAAGATAACTCCATCAGTCCAAACAAAGACCTTCTTTGAGGTTATGGTGATGCAATTAAATGTGGAAGTTTGAAAGGTCCTAATATGGCTAGAGAGGAGGTGAATAGCCTATTTAAAAATCTATAAATCAACTAGAGCAATTTGATTAGTATACAAATCTAATGCAAACTTGTCTTATATTTTGGCCCAAACCCATTAGGGTTTCTCTTGTAGGCTTTCACAAACTATCCCTCAATTACTCACTAAGAGCTCTCACTTGCTACTCTAAAGAGCTCAACTAGATGAATGTAAATAATAAAGCAAGCTCTCAATCTAATTACTCATCAACTAGTTTGCGAATGTAAATGAGTAAGTAGAGTGATTATACCGGCGTGTGTAGGATGAACCAATCACAAGATGAATATATAGCCAATCACCGGAGAATGACAAAGAAGAGAGACAATCGATTTTCTCCCGAGGTTCTTGCTTGCCAACACGCTTACGTCCGTTACCAACACTTGGTGGTTCGGCGGCTCTCTCTTGGACACCGCAAGAACCGACCCACAAGTCTCAATGACACAAGCAATTTACTAGAGTTACCTTTCGACGCTCGCTCCCTCTACAACTCCCTCTCACAATCACCAAGGCGCCACGAACAATCACCAACCCATGCCGATCCTTCACATTGCTCCAACTGTCTAGGTGGTGGCAACCACCAAGAGAAACAAGCGAAATCATGCAAGCCAACACACGAATACCAAGTGCCACTAGATGCAATCACTCAAGCAATGCACTTGGATTCTCTCCCAATCTCACAATGATAATGGATCAATGATAGAGATGAGTGGGAGAACTTTGGCTAAGCTCAAACGTTGCTATGTCAATGAAAATGTGCAAGAGAGCTCCCTTGAGCGGGGCTATGAAGAGAGCCCCCATCAAATAGAGTTCCTCCTCCTGGGCAAAACATGCTCGACCGGACGCTCATCATACCGATCATCTCCCCTCGTTCAAGCTTGATGACGCTCGTCACCAGCTTCAAACGCTGTTCGTTAGATTTCAGCTTATGCTCTCTTTCTCTATGTACTTGTGTAGATCCGGCGTCGGTCGTTTCCAATAAGCTCCCGAGCATGTTTTTTCGATGGAACGTGTACATGCACCTTGATCGGACAAGGAGAAGTTGGTTCTACTCCTTCCCATCAGCCTCCTCGGCCTTTTGACCTTTCACCCGGTCATTGAGTGACCAGCGTCGGTCGAAGACTCGCCACATCATTTCGACCAACTCCATTCTTTCTAACTTCAACATCCTCAAATATGCCAACTCCGGAATTATGCATCCAAATATAATAGAAAATATATATCTCATTTTTCCATTGAGAAGGCCATAGGAAAGGGACCCAAACCCATCTCAACCCCGCAAACACCTTGTGCACATGTGTTAGCATATTTTCACAAATATTTTCAAGGATCCCAAGAGGAGATCCCAAATGCTTAAGACCCTGAGATGGAGCATCTAGTGGCACTTTGTGGCATTTCGATATTTACAAGACGGCTATCTATCCCGAATATGATCACACTCACTAAGTTTTGATCACTAAAAAAATAACTCCATTTTATACCTTTGCCTTGAGCCTTTTTTTTCTCTTTCTTCTTATCAAGTTCAAGCATTTGATGATCACCATGCTATCACCATTGTCATGATCTTCGTCATTGCTTCATCACTTGGAGTAGTGCTACCTATCTCATAATCATCTTGATAAACTAGGTTAGCACTTAGGGTTTCATCAATTAACCAAAACCAAACTAGAGCTTTCAAAGTTGCCCTGAGATTATTGCTAGAGAGATGGATGCTTACATCAAGAAGCATACAAGGTCTGTAGTTGTGGTAGTTCCTGAAGTTCAACAAGATTCTGAAGAGGGTGAAGGTGATGAAGTTACTGAAGTTGAACTAGAGAAAGTGCCTAGTTCTGGGACAAAGACCAAGCAGAAGCAAGTACAAGAAAAGAAGAAAATAGCTCAAGCTTCAATCGCTGCGTATATGGCTGCTGCTGGTTCATCTAAACCAGCAAATCAAAAGAACACCAAGTCAGTTGTTGCCATGCTTCGGAAGACACCAGAAGAGATAGTTTTAGAAAGGCACAAATTCAAGATTTCTCAGCCTACTCTAGAGCATTGCACAAAGAAAGAGAACAAACAAGTTGTTGATGACCATGTAGCTGATTTCTTTTATGAAAATCGTATATCATTCAATGTCATTAACTCAAGAAGCTGGGAGATTATGCTTGAATCAATTGGACAGTATGGACCTGGGTACCGCTCACCATCCATGCATGAAATTAGGGAGCCATTGTTAGAAAGGGCTGTCAACAAGACAACAGAACTGAGAAAGAAGCATGAGGAAGCTTGGAAAGAGTATGGTTGCACTCTCATGTCTGATGGTTGGACAGATACTAGCCATCGTCATCTAATCAATTTTCTTGCAAACAGTCCAGTAGAGACCTTCTTCCTAGGTTTAGTGGATGCATCAAGTGAGGTAGCTGATAAGGATATGCTAGCAGATTTGTTGGAGAAGCAAATTGACAAGATTAGAATGGAATATGTGGTGCAGGTTGTCACAGACAATGGGTCCAACTTCAAGGCAGCGGGAAGGATTTTAATGGATAGGATCCCACACTTGTTTTGGACACCTTGTGCTGCCCATTGCCTGAATTTGCTGCTGCAAGACATTGGAGAGATTAAAGAGTTTAACACTGTCATAAATTCAGCAAAGAAGGTGAGCAGATTTCTATACAAGCATGGGAGGATACTTAATCTAATGAGACAACAAATAGGTGGGGATTTTGTGAGGCCAGCTGTGACTCGGTTTGCTACGTCTTATCTCACTTTGGCAAGTATGTATAAAAATAAGAATGATTTGAGAGCTTTAGTTGTCAGCGAGGAATGGCACAATAATCCCCTGTCTTTGTTTATTGAAGGCAAACGAGTTGAGGATATTATCTTGTCTGTGCCATTTTGGACTAAATTGGAATATTGCTTGAAAGCTTCACAGCCACTTCTCATTGCTCTACGGATTGTAGATGGAGATGAGACACCAGCAGCTCCTGAGATCACTGTAGCTATAGATGTTGCAAAAAACACCCTAAAAGAATCTCTAAAAGATAAACCCGATTTACTTGTCGAGGTAATGGTGTTATATGATAAGAGGTGGGAAACCCAAATGGAGCAAAAGCTATAGGGGGCAGCCCTTTTCTTGAATCCAAGCAAGTTCTTTGCCATAAGGGAGAAAGACAAGAGACAAGCTGGAAGGTTAAGAGGCATATTCAATCAAGTTCTATGGAAAATGTAAACTGATGACGATGTGTCAACCAAGATTTCGCAGCAAGCTGATGACTATGAACAATTCGAAGGCGAAGGCTTCTCAATGCCTTTAGCTATAAGGGACAGAGAGAAAAAGAACCCTAGTAAGTTTAGAACATTTTCTTTCCTTCTATTGTGCTGATTCTATTTGGCTATGTGCTGATTGTAGTCTAATTGTGTTTCAGTTCGGTGGTGGTGTTCCTATGGTGGCCATACATTTGAACTACAATGTTTAGCAAAGAAAATAATTAGTCTTTGCTGCTCAGCATCAGGTTGTGAGCGTAGCTGGAGTGAATTCTCTAGTGTAAGTATCATTGCTAGAGTGTTAGTGTTGTTGCAAATTATAGATCAATGTGATGTTCTCATGTTAATTTTTTTCTGCAGATCCACACCAAAAAGAGGAATAGATTAGAGCACAAGAGGTTAAATAAATTGGTTTATGTCAGTTACAACAACAAAAATGACAAACATGTTTCAAAAAATTCGAGAACTTGGTTGCAAAGGAAAAAGGAGCAACCCTCTCTTGCTAGAAGAGTTTCAGTGGGATAGTGAATGGGTGGATGAGAATTCTGAGGAGGTGTCTTGGGTTGTTGTGGATGAAGTTATTGGTGCATCTGAGAATCTAAGGAGTCGTAACTTGCATAGGGTTGCTTGCTACCGTCGTCTTTGCGACCAATGTCCGAAAGATTTATACTAGGAACAAGAAGCGTCCTAGGAGGACTTCTGCAGCACTACATATATCTGGAGGGGAAGAAGATGATAGTGACCATGATGCCCAAGAAGATCAACATGCATCTAATCCTGTGGTACCAATGGAGGAGGATGAAGACACCCGTGGAGATGGAGGAGGCTTTCGTGTAGATGCTGATTTACTTGAGTAGTTCTTATTATTGGCCATTTTGCCTATTTATGTACTGGACTTGATGTATGCACTATGGCAGTGGCAGTGTGCCACTATGCACTATGCAGTTCTGGACTGGTTTAAATTATGTGCTTTACTGTGTTAATTTGCTTTGTTGATCACTTCATTGCCTTTCACCTAATTACCTTTGTTAACGTGCTTTATTTTTCTATAATTTCAGTTTGGCAGCAGCAGCCAACAAGACAAGAAAGGGCTCTTCAGCAGCCAGGTAAGTGGCCAGCTGACCTATCTATCTAGAGCAGTAGAGCCTAGAACATGTAGTATACTAGTGTGTGTGTGTATATATATATATATATATATATATATATATATGGTATATATTTTATACTGTATATATAACTATATAATATATATATATATGGTATATATCAGTCCCCATATGTAGGGTTCGACCGGGATGACCAGGGGACTCGTCCAGGGTCGATTAATCATCCTGGACGACGACTAATCGTCCTGGACGTCCTGGACGGTCCTTAGGTGTCCAGGCTCGACCAGCCGTCCTGAAAACATTGTTTGGTACTGATTGTGCGCATAAAGATTAATTTTTCTATTTCGATTCCATTTTCATTTTTTTTCTTTTCTTCTAGTTTAGTTGTAATGAGCGGTATGCACAGATTATGGTACCCGGGGTTTATCCATTTGTCTGATTTCATTTCCATACGCATGTGCAATTCATATTTTTTATGGTTTGAAATCCTTTTGAACATCACCGATTCATTCTGCACTCATTGTAATTTGTTTCCTCAAACCCAAGAGGCCAAAGTTGTTTATCCTATGAATTTTTTATTGTTCAGATCCTTGACTTATGTTACTAGTTCTGGCATGATTATAATTTTAAAAATGGCGTATCCAGTGCAGAGAGCTCCCGCTCTGTGCGGGGTCTGGGGAAGGGTGTCAGTGGCAAGCCTTACCCTCGTCTGTGCAATGCGAGGAGACCGCGACTCGAACCCAGGACCTTCCGGTCATAGGCGGTAAGACTCTACCGTTTGCACCAGGCCCGCCCTTCACATGATTATAATTTTACTGAGCTAATAAATTTATGCACCCCACCTGGGCACCAGATGATGTTCATGCTGGACAAGGCCCCAGTCGCTCATCCAAAAGGTTATTTGTTTCTTCATGCTGTTGCTTCATTACCAATCTAGGCAAATGCTTTGTTGTGTGTTGTCAAATTGGGCTTACTAGATATTTATCTATTACCTATTGTTTGATGTATTTATATTTGTTTCAGTCTCTAACTCGATGTGTTGTTGTTGTTTCAGTTTGCAATTCTGCCCTTTCTGGTCTGCAGCTACTACTCTCAGGTAACCAGTTTGCCTGAATCCCAAGGCTTCAGTAGTGTTCCACCAGAGACGCCTCCCCAACATATCCCCTGTGTGACAGACGTAGCAGCATTGGCACATTGTGTGTTTAAAGGTGAGTATGCATTGGTAGCTGGTCAGCTTCGAATGTACTTAAATTTTAGCTCTGAATCATATCTCCTTCCACTAAATTCATTATTTGTTCTACTTTGTTTGGAATGGGAGCACTGCTTTTGTATTTTTATCCAAATAATACAGTATTTGTGCTTTAGGAAACGAATTTTTATAGTCGACAAGTAATTCAACATAAGAATTTGTTTAAGGATGACATGACTATACAACGTTATCTATGCAAGGGTGCACTGTTGGGTTTCACAAGCTCAACTTATAGGGAACGATCAGACTCATTTGGTTGTAAATATATTAATTTGTATGCTTCACTCATTTTATTTTGAACATAGTGAGTTTTAACTTGTAAAAGCAATGTTGTTTTGACCTTAGGATCTTTTGCTATTTACTTTCTCCTATTGTGGGACTACTTTCACACATAATTATTTGTTATTATATGCAATAGGTATAACTGTTGGTGCTAATTTGATCACGTCCCACACATTTTTCTGATGAAAAACTGTCCGTTATCGTTTTAATAATAATTCTCTGCAACTGAAACCAGTATGCTTGGTTCAAGAAAAATGTTTGGGTTTTTATTTCCGTATTAAGAACTAATCTTGCATGTAATAGATCCTTGATTCATCCTGGCTGTCAACATACAGTTCCGATATTTTTAGTTGTTTCTCGGTCTCTTTTTTCCTGATAATATACATATGTTGTTTATTGATTTTTCCTGTTTAGCTCTTTGCTTGTTGCTTGTGTCTGCAGATCCAAGGCATTCTCCTTCAAAGAACCCTCACTAGCTACTCCTCAGGACCGCTCACAGAAAAGGTCATGTTTTTCCATATTATGATCTTTTTGTTTACTCTCACTTACTAAATTGCTCTCCTGATAATAACCAATCACAATCTTATGGATCCTATTAATGCACTCTTCTAATTTGTCTATTCTGAAAAATTATGCTGCATAAAAGTTTAGTTCTTGAATGTGCTATGTAATCATTCATCATGCAATTTTTTTTGAATGTCACAGACTTTTTTCCATTCCTTTGCAGGATGGATGTTGACCAGCGCCTGGTGGATATGATGCCCTTGGCTCAGTTCTGCTTCTGTTCTTCCTTATCTATTTTTTTCATTGTGTGAGATGAGCCTCCAGATGAGTTAGCTTACAGCTTATTTATGTTGTCAGGAGCAGGTCCTTTTTGTCGAGCTTTATATTATCATTTCAGTTATGAATCCTTCCTGCCCTATCCTCTGTTTTTTTCTTCTTTCATGGCTCTCCTTGGAGAGGAGCTCCAGCCGTAGGCATCAGAGGTAAGCTGTCATATGTTCATCACATGTTGATGAAAAGTTGGGATCCCACATGCATTGGATTTTCTATTTACATTAGGAGTTCACCACTGCTTATTTGGTCAAACTAGAAATTTGCACATTCATATTGACTATATCACAAATATTTGTATGCCAAATCAAAAATTTATATTTCGTAGTTCACAAGTGAAATCATGTGCGATTGGACTAGTCTTTGTGTACACATCAATATTTGCTAACAGGAAACTATCTATATTTTTTATGATTCATATAGCCTATTTCATATCTATATCTCTGGTGCTAAATTCGTGTTGTTTTCAAGTTCACACGTGAAATCATAATAATTTACCACTAGACATTAGCTTGAGCTAGTTAGATTAGTTTCTGGTGAACAAGCACACATTATTTTTCTTAACCACAGTTCCCTGCATGTCTTCTTAAAGCTTGAGGCTGCAACTGAATTGAATCTTCTTAGCTTAAGGAATATATCAGGGTTTTTATTTTTCATCTCAGAAGTGCTAAATGATTGTTGCTAAGACCTACTGAGCTACACAATGTAGTAGTACTTCATTTGTCACTACAGTATAAGCCTTATAATATCTGGAACTGTGATTCAGGATAGGTGCCTTCTTTCCAACAATTCAGCATGGTGCATATATACCATACAGTGCATGTCTAGTTTTTTTTTTTTTTTTTTTTTTTTTTAATAAATCTAGCCAGCTTACTTGAACTAGTACTCACTTCCATGATAATTCATCCAGAAAAGCTGTGTTGCATTGCAAATGACATCCAAAGAGCCCTCAATGATGCAGATTTCAGTTCATCAGAAGGAAGCACTTTGATGCCTGTAAATCATCATTGCAGTTCTTCAAAAAACAAAGAGTGTATCTGCACCTTCGGGGGATCCAAATCTCCTCGTTGTGATCAACCTGTGGAGTGTTTTTGTGTGTGTGTGTGTGTGAAAGAATCAAACTGTGGAATTCATAAACCATCGCCTTACTTGCCTCTTCGCTACAGTTTCCCGGTTCAAGTTGTCCCAATCCCAAAGAGTAGGCCTACAGATTCTTTGTAACTATTAAGGAACCAAATAGTTGTATTTGTGATTAGCATCACCTACTATTATTGTTGACAGGATATGTTTGTGCCGATCAAATTAAAATAATATTTATAGTTTAGATAATGAATTATTATTGTTGGCAAGTAAAACACAGTCAAATATATGCATCCCTGAAGGCCATCCCTGAAGGCCTAGCGGGAAAAAATGACAACAGGCTACAAACACACAAAAACCGATAGGAAACACACAAAAATCACCGGAAAACAAACGAGCGAGTGGGCAATAGGCATGAAAGAAAAAAAATCGGCTAGAAACAAAAAAAGATCGGCTAGAAATAGGCACGGAAGAAAAAAAAATCGCAAAACATCGCTTCTGGGGCCGAGCGCGTGTGGTCCGTGGCCTGCGGGTGGGGGATGGCCTCGGCTACTGAATATTATTCAGTATCCTGGGGGACTAACTAGTAGGAAATAATTTTCTTATATAGGGTGTATTTTTTCTACTCTTAGGAGTAGTTACTCTCATCTTCAATAAATCACGTTGTGTACGTGTGCATACTAATTTATCAGTTTGAGTATGTTTAGATACTCAATTTAAGATACTTCAAATCTTAGTATGTGAATTTTTTTAAAAAGCTCATACTTTTTAATATATTACTAAAATACCACTGCAGTAGTATATAAAAAAAGTATAACCATATACTATATGTATATTTGCATACTTACATATATACTACTCTAGATAGTTTAGTATGATGATATACTTCGTCTACGTACACTTCGTCGGGCCATAGACATCCTAAATCTAGAAATATAAACATGAGAGTAACTACTCTTTGAAAGTAGAAAATTATATATATATATATATATATATATATATATATATATTGTTATACACACTTTGAAAATAGCCCTAAGCGTGAAAATTGACGAGCTCCGCCACTGATTACATACGTACTATCATGTAATCTACTTATCTATCTATGAGAAACGAAAAACGCAACAGAATATATAGGAAATCAGTACGATACAATTAAGCTAGCCGAGAAATGCAAGCAGAGGAAGAGCACACCAACACATAAGTACCATCATGCATTGTAGGTGTACAATTGTACTATCAAATAAATCTCTGTATCACTCTAATTAATTAACAACTTGTGATATACTAATATCTACAATCTGCTGGTGAAGGTGGTGGTTTTGGGGGCCTCGGCCTCGGCGGCGTACTTCTTGAGTGCATCGCCGGCGTGCTTGAGGTTGTCCGGCACGGGCAGATTGCAAAGCAGCGTCACCCTTGACTCGGAGATCTGAGGCCCCTTCTTCCCCTGCGTCGACGGATCCTGCCTCCATAGCTTCACATCCCACACCTGCATTGCATGCAACAAATTAATTAAATCACTAGATATGGTACTAGTCAAGATGATGGCATCAATATAATATGCATGTTAAAAAGTATCTTTAAATCTATAACTAAGTTATACATGATCTAATGAGTATTAAATTTTTACTACAATTTAAGCATTCAATAATTAGCTCATCATAAAAATTTCACTAAAATTAGACCATAAAAACTACAGCTATGAATTAATTATAGAAAAGCATAGATCTAAAACCACAATAAAAAAATTGTATTAGAGTATACTATATTATATATTCACTATGTAAATTTACTCATGTGGAGTCTAACAAAATTGGATTTTCTGTTTTATGATGTTTCTATGATTTACTATGTTTTTTCAAAGATTCAATAAAATAAATAAATAAATAAAAGACAAAACCGTCTTTGAAAACCTCTTATAACCGGCTCGGAGAGGTAAAATGAACGATTTTAAAAGTTCAGAACGGTTATTTACCCGGTTTTAGAGTTCAGGGAAGTAAAATAAACTTTCGTAAAAATTAAGGGATGTAATGTGGACTTTTTCCTTTCTAAAACAACATGAAGACTTTTGATCAGCACGTTACTTTGGTGCTTGGAAGAGGAAGGAGATGAAACCTTCATCAAGAACTAATTGGATGGGCTAATACAATTACTAAATGGCTGTTTAGCTCTCAGCGATTAAGAGGAATTGAAATGCAATCTAATAATAAGTAAGAAGTACTTGTTATATATTGGTTTCATTCATTCATGGATCCAAACATACCCTTATAAGTGAATTTGGCGTGTGCGCTCCGAAAACGTGTGAACGTTTCATTTTGAACTTGGTATATGTATATTCTCTCTATACCAAAAACATAGTACGATGCTTGCTTATCTAGATTTGTATTTAAATTGTTCTTTTACGGAAGGAGTATATATGCTTTGTTGCTATATATAATAATAAAGCGGTCGAGAGATCGACGTGTTATCATATGGGCCTGTTCGCTTGTCTGAATTTTAAAGGAATCTGGATGGTTTGGAGGAATGTTGGAGGAATTTGTGAGAGAAAAACATTATTCTGAATAAAAAAATAAACGGATCAAACCGGATTTAAGGACACGCGAGCGAACGGGGCCATAAACAAAAAGGGTGGTTGGATGGCTTTTGAGAAATACATTCACTCCTATACTACTATTTCACGTGTCAGATTCTTTGCCATTTAGATTTTCTTTCTCTATCAAAAATTGGCATCGTATTGTGTGGTCATCATCTACATTGTTGTCGTTGTCGATACGGATAAGATTGGATGGCGAGGGTGCCACCGTGTAAAGTCGTCATTATTGTCCCATATCCCCCATCCAGGCATATTTGTGTACGAGTAGTACTAGTACAATAAAGAATGAAGTGGAAAAATTAACTGGTTGTAATAATGTGGCCTATATATAATCAAAACCGGAGGTAAAATGTACCTCATTCGAAATTTCAAACGAGGTGGTACTATATATATAGTTTTTTTTTTGCATGAATGTGGTCAGAATGGATATCCTCTTGATGCAGTGTATTTACCATTTAGTATAAAGCCCAGTTTAGATCCTCTAGTTTTTAGTTAATTTTTAAGAATATAGGTTCTGAAAACTGGGTAGAATTTAAACGGGTCAGTTTTTATTGCCAATTAGGAAGCTGTTGGTATCTAAGTTTTTATCAGTTTCTTATGACCCTAGAGCAATAAATAAAGTCAGATTTTTAAAAACTTGGGATTCAAACAACTCAACCAATTTTTACTCATAATCCAGATTTTGGACATTAGAGCCAAAAAGTAGTTTTTAAGAATCCGAACCGATCAAAACAGTATAAGAAGATCTGGTAGATATGATCAGAGACGGATGAGACGAGACGACAAATGCAGGGCCGCGTGAGGAGGAGCTGAGGAGGTGGTGTGGCCGTCCGGGGAGGCAAATTAAAAAGTTAGTATTGGCGTGTGTGGTTGTGGGTGCCTAACTAACCAACTTAGGCACGGTCGTCGTTCGCTAGCTAGCTAAAAATAATTAATTAATAAGCAAGAACAAGACGAACGTAACGGAATGCTATGTGGTCGCCGTGGTGTGGTGCCGGCGGCGGCCGGAGGGGCTAATAATAAGCGTACGTACCTGGGTTGAACGGCCGACGTGGATCGGGACGGCGCGGACGAGGACGACGTCTCCCACCTTGGCGCTGCGGAAGTGGTTGATGCTGAGACTCACGCCGGCCACCCGCCGGAAGCCCGACGCCATGTGCGCGCCCATGCTGGCCAGGCCCTCCGCCACCAGCGCCGACACGCCGCCGTGGAGCACCTGGAACGGCTGCACCAGCACAGCACGGATGACGGAGGATGAATGATCGATTCAGGCGGTATCTAGCTCGATCATCAAGTCACCATCATCAGAACGAACGACGACGCACTCCCGCTACGCACCTGGCAGCACTTGGATGTGATGGGCAGCCGTCCGGTGACCTGCGACGGCGACACCTCCTCGATCTCGAACCCGATGGAGTGCAGCACCGGGTCAAGCTCCGCCGTCTTCTTCCCACTCTCCTGCTGCTGAGGCGGCGGATGATGATCCATGGCGGCCTGGACGGACGACCGGCCGGCCCGACGGCGAGAGCGAGGGAGACCCTGGTGAGCCGCTAGTAGCTAGCTGCTGGTGGCTGGGCGATGGAAGCTATGGATGGATGGATGGATGAACAGATTGAGAGGAAGAGGACGAGAGGTGAGGTGACGTCGTAGCCTATTAATCTGATTGAGAGAAGAACGATCGTAAAGGTGAGGTTTCGTCGCCAACCAATTAAATAATTCACGATATGATACGGTCTGCCGAACAGGCCGATTTACGTCCGGGCTGTGCCTACCTATAGTGGGGCAACAAGAAGCAATTAAGCACTACAGCCACTACTATCTGTCATCTTTATTGTTATTTGTCTTTATTATTATTATTAATTTCCTGCCCGGGCCCTCTCTCTCTGTGGGCAGGGGCGTGTATACCCACTGAACAAATAAAGGCCTGTTAAGTTCTCAAAAATTTTGCACAGGGGCGTATGGTAAATATGAGGCCAATTGAACAAATAAGGATCAATTATGCTGCAGTTTAAAGCTTTATTTTTTTGCCATTATATACTAAGGATCAGTATATGCTGCCTTTTTTATTTTATATCTGTGGGTTGTGACGGGAAGAAATAAAACATCAAATGTTCATGAAATGTACGCTAGAATGTTACATGTGCATCTATGTTTTATCTTTTTCATAAAATTCAAAATCTATAATTTATTTTATTGATAACCATGACATCCATGATATTAGTTAGTTAATATTTTCGATAATGTTTTAGAGCTATATTGCAATTGTTACATATGGATCATGCAAAAGTAGATCGGGATGTTACACATGTTGTATATTTTTGCAAGTGTTTTTAGTGGTATGTTGCAAGCGTTTTGAAAAAAATGTTTCATCTGTTTCAGATGTATGTTGCAGCAAGTGCTTTATCTGAATGTTGCACATGTTTCACACACACGTTGCAAGTGTTTCATTTGGATGTTGCATATGTTTCACACATATGTTGCAATAGTATATTTTAAATGTTTCATCTGTGTTCGATGTATGTTGCATCCAAGTGTTTCAGGTTGCAAGTGTTTCAGGGGGCACGGTGAGTGATGGGCGCATGACCCGGGCGCCGGGAATGGGGCGCAGTAGAGCTGGGGACCAGCGAACGAGGGCGCCGCAAGCTAGGTGCCAGCTCCCGGGTCCTACCCATGCGGAGAGAGAGGAGGAGGTCAGGGGAAGGAACGGGGCGCAGCGGGGGCAGGGTGCGTGTGCGAGACGGGGGCGGGTTGCGCGACCGTCCATATCTAGAAGTGTGGTGCTGCGGGCGCAGCGTTGAGGGCAGGGTGCATGTGCGAGTCGGAGCGCAACGGATGGAGGCGGGCTGCGCGGGAGTCCAGACGCGCGCGGTTGTCCGGATGTCCGAGCGCTAGCCACGCCTAATATTTTTAGAACTGAATTAGCTAGTTAATATTTGCCATAATATGTAGCTCAGAGATATATTTATTTAATAATAAAAATAGAAATTAGGCGAATCTTATCTAACTCTAATCTTACCTCTTATCCATGCCTAATATTACCTATACCTAATGCAAATAGATCCCTCATATCCTGATTAATCTGAATATGAATTCTAATCAAATAGAAAAGAATAAAAATAGAAATTAGATAAATCTTAACTTAAAACTGAATCACGGAGAATTTTTTTTGGGTCTGATCCCTTTTCCTTTTTTTTTTTTTTCTTTTTTTTGTTTTGTTTTTCGTTCATTATATTACGTGACCCGACTCTTTCACCGTTCCTTTGGATTTTTTTCTCCCTGCCGTGACCGTGCTCCTCTTGTTTTTTCTGTGTCCGTATTCCACTTGTGATATTTCTTCCTTAACGTGTTCCTCTTGTTTTTATGTGCCCGTATTCCACTGTTTTTTTTACAACATGTATGTATTCCACTTGTAATGTTTCTCCCTCAATGTGTTCCTCTTTCTTACTTTTTCAATTTTTCTTTCACTTCCTTTTTTTTAGAATAATTTTTTCTTTCACTTCCGTACTCCTATTCTTTTACCTAAATAAAAATTTTAGCCTTTTGTTTTTAGATTTCTATTAAGGTACTCATCAAATGGATCTATTTGGATTAAGATTCCAACTATCCAGGCCTCAATAACATATATTCAAGCAGTAGACTCACGAATATAAACAATTTTCACATTCACATAGTTAGTTAGGAAAGCCATACCAAACAAAATGAGAAGAAATTTTATCTCTTTATTAGGTAATAGATAGAATAAAGTATTACTAGTGCTAAATATATAGCTAGTCCAATATGCATAGCCTTTTTGATTTTTTTGTTGGTCAAAAGGGACGCGTGCTTGCTCATGAAATTCCAATTCATGCAAGGATCTTACTTTATCCTTTCCAAATTATAAGACGTTAATGATGGATGGATCTAAATAGATCAAGTGAAAGGTCCTAATGGCTAGAGAGAAAGGTGAATAGCCTATTAAAAATTCTACAACAACACTAAGACAAGTAATTAGTAAATAAGATGGCGAAATGAATTTTACGTTGGCACTACACTTATGTTGCAAGTCACCTTCCCAATTCTAAAATCTATGTTCTCTAGTATATCACAACAAGGCTAAGTCACTAATTTACACCTAGGTGAGCGAGCTAGCAAGAGAACTACAACTAAGAAATATACTAACTAGTTTCAATTATCACATCCTCTACACAAGTAAAAGCACAATGTAATACAAGAGAGTGGTAGAGAGGTATACCGCCGTGACAAGTGATCAATCAATGAATACCAATAAATACCAAGGAGACAATTAAGACACAATGATTTTTCCTCTGAGGTTCACTAGCTTGCCGGCAAGCTAGCCCCCGTTATGGCGATTCACTCATTTGGAGGTTCACACACTAATTGGCATCACACGCCAAACCCACAACTGGGTGCCACACAACTAACATAAGATGAGGATCACACAAGCCACGAGCAATCCACTAGAGTACCTTTTAGCTCTCCGCCGGGGAAAGGTAAAGAACCCCTCACAATCATCATGATCGGAGCCGGAGACAAGCACCTTCCTCCGCTCGACGATCCTCGCTGCTCCAAGCCATCTAAGTGATGGCAACCACCAAGAGTAACAAGCGAATCACACAGTGAAACACGAACACCAAGTGCCTCTAGATGCAATCACTCAAGCAATGCATTTGGATTCACTCCTAATCTCACAAAGATGATGAATCAATGATGGAGATGAGTGGGAGGGCTTTGGCTAAGCTCACAAGGTTGCTATGTTAATATAAATGGCCAAGGGAGTGAGCTTGAGCCGGCCATAGGGCTTAAATAGAGCCCCCAACCAAATAGAGCCGTTGGGCACCACGGGCAGCTCACTGCGTGGTGACTGGACGCGTCGATCAGATCGACCAGATGCTCAGCCCCCTACGTCTGGTCGTGGGATCACTGCCACGTGTCACAACTTCAAACGCGCGCCATCCGATCGCAACAGTTAACTTGATCACTTGCGCGGTTAAGTCAAGACCGGACGCACTACGAAGATGACCGGACGCACCCTCGCCTGGAGTCCGGTCACTTCCAGTAAGCATCCAGAGAGGCAAAATCACGATCGAACGCGTCAGGTCACGCATGATCGCACGCGTCAGTGAGTCCGGTCACCACTGCCTCGCTCTGATGCTTGCATCAGCGTATGTCACAGCATGACCGGACGCAGGCCCTGCTCGTCCGATCACTTTCACTATTTAGCGTACGGTCAAAGGACCGAGGGCAGCCTTCACTGCGCGGCAGCTGCTGAGTCCGGTCGCTGCTAGAACAGCATCCAGTCACCTCGAGACAGCCCCTTCTCAACTCCAACTTTATCACCCTTGATCAAATGTGCCAACCACCAAGTGTATCACCTTGTGCACTTGTGTTAGCATATTTTCACAAACATTTTCAAGGGTATTAGCTCTCCACTAGATCTAAATGCATATGCAATGAGTTAGAGCATCTAGTGGCAATTTGACAACCGCATTTCGATACCTCGATTCTAAGTGTGATCACACTCACTAAGTGTCTCGATCACTAAACCAAAAAAGTTTCTATCAAGTTTCACATTTGCCTTGAGCTTTTTATTTTTCTCTTTCTTCTTTTCCAAGCCGAGCACTTGATCATCACCATGGTCACACCATCATCATGATCTTCACCACTTGCTCCATTACTTGGAATGTGCTACCTATCTCATGATCACTTTGGTAAACTAGGTTAGCACTTAGGGTTTTATCAATTCACTAAAACCAAACTAGAGCTGTTAATCTCCCCCTTTTTGATAATTGATGACAACCCTTTCACAATTATATGAATTGAAATTCATTTGAATCCATGTTGCTTGCCCAAGCATATTTAATATGTGTAAAAGAATATGGACAAGTTTTATGAACCCCTATTGGTAGCATTTGCCCCCCATACATATGTGCTAAGAGTTTGGATTGAAGCTTGCACATATGTATGAATTTGAGTTGTGGGAGAGTAATGTCTACCAAATGATGCTAAGGTATAAGAGATTGACCTTTGAAGCGTGATGCCAATTGGAGTGCACCAATATACCATCCTTAGCACCATTAGTAACTAGACATACACAAAAACTAGAATACACAGTGAGATCAACATTAGAAGTAAGGGTCTAGTTTTCATAATACAAGCACAAATCTAGTTACTCAACCTATGCATGCTAGTTTTTCATTTCATCATTCAAACCTACAACTAGCATACACCACACAAGCATGGAATTTTAAATTTAAAACTTGTGCCATGCAAATAAACATATAAAATGCACACTCAAATGCATCAATCAAGTTTATGACCACAAAGGTTCAATTTTAGATAGGTTAAGATTATCAATGTCAATCAATGAGGTGAGGATCATTGTCCCATATTTGGTCCAATCTATAACACTTGCCAAAGATATTTAACTCAGTTTGATCCAAGGACAAGCTTTTTCACACCTCATTTCAAGAGTTATCTTGTACCATATTGAGTTAAACACTTATAGCTCATTTTCTAGATTAAACACTAGGTTCATAAGCCCACAAACATGTCATATGCTACCATTAGATCAAATCAAGCATAGAAGCAATAGTGGTACCATACAAGCATCAAATTTATTTGATTTTCATAAATGAGCCTAAGACATGTGAGAAATGACTAGATGCACTAACCAAGTCCTTAGCAAAGGATGTATGCATGTCAATCAACTTTTACCTTGGATTGCTCGAAGAAGAGTCATGTCATATAAGTGGGGGTGCATCAACACATATTTGAGAAATTCAATATGTTCAACTCATTTCTTATCTTGCAAAACATTTTCTCATCCAATGGCTTGGTGAATATATCGGCAAGTTGATCTTCGGTGCCCACACTTTCAATGCAAATGTCCCCTTTTTGTTGATGATCTCTAATGAAATGGTGGCGGACATCAATGTGCTTTGTTCTTACATGTTGAACCAGATTGTTGGTTAGTTTGATTACACTCTTATTGTCACAAAGCAATAGCACTTTCTTGAACTTAATTCCAAAGTCAATCAAGGTAGCCTTCATCCAAAGTATTTGTGCACAACAACTACCAACGGATATGTATTCGGCTTCGGCGGTTGATAATGCAACACTATTTACTTCTTTGATGACCTGAAACAAGTGATCTTCCCAATAATTAACATGTGCCCAAGGTGCTCTTCCTTTCAATCTTGCATCCCGCATAATCCGAGTCAGAGTAACCAACTAGCTCAAACTTTGCCCCTTTGGGATACCACAAACTAATTTTTTATGTATGCTTCAAGTACCTCAATATTCTCTTTATAGCCTTCAATTGACTTTCTCTTAGTGAGACTTGAAATCTTGCACATATGCACACACTAAACATGACATCCGGCCTTGATGCGGTCACATAGAGTAGGCTTCAAATCATAGACCGATATAACTTTTGATCCACCATGTTGCCACTTGCATCACTATCCAAGTTGCCATTTGTTTCCATTGGTGTACTAATAGCCTTTGCTACGTTCATGCCAAACTTCTTGAGCATGTCTTTGATGTACTTGCCTTGACTCACAAATTTACCATTCTTCAATAGCTTGATTTAAAGACCAAGGAAGTAACTCAATTCTCCAATCATGGACATCTCAAACTCATTAGCCATCATCTTTCCAAACTTTTCACAAAAGTCTTGATTGGTTGATCTAAATATGCAACATAGATTTGTAACACAAACAAGTCCTTGCCAATCTTCTTGGTGAAAAGAGTGGTGTCAACCTTACCCATCATGAACCCTTTAGAGAGTAGGAAGTCCCTCAACCTCTTATACCATGCTTTAGGTGCTTGTTTCAATCCATACAATACCTTCTTCAACTTGTACACATGGTCAGGCTTCTTGTCATCTTTAAAATCGGGAGTTTGCTCAACATATACTTCTTCATTAATGTAGCCATTGAGAAATGCACTCTTGATATCCATTTGATAGAGCTTGATGTTGTGGGCACAAACATAGGCTAGCAAGATTCTAATTGCTTCTAATCTAGCAACCAGGGCATATATTTCTCCAAAGTCAAGACCTTCAACTTGAGTGTAACCTTGTGCTACTAATCTTGCTTTGTTACTTACTACTGTCCCATCTTGATCTTGCTTGTTTCTATAAACCCATTTGGTTCTAATCATATTGTGTCTTTTTGGTCTTTCCACTAATTTCCATACTTGATTTCTTGTCAAGTTTTTCAATTCTTCATGCATAGCATTCACCAAATCAACATCCTTCAATGCTTCTTCTATCTTTTTTAGTTCAATGGATGACACAAATAAGAAACGCTTACAAAATAAAGCCAATCTTGATCTAGTTTGCACACCTCTAGAAATATCACCAATTATAGTGTCAAATAGATGATTTCTTGCAATATTGGTTTGTTGGAGAATAGGAACTTGATTGCTTGCACTAGCTTGATCATTGGGTTAAGATGATGTACTAGCCACTTTATCTTGTTCATTGTCATGAGAGCCACTTGAACTTGCTTTATTAGTATCATCTTGCACATTTGAGTTAGAGAGCACTTGCATTTGATCATCTTCATCATCATTAACTTGTCTAGACCTCAATTCACCAACATCCATGTTCTTCATAGCATTTGAGAGTTGAATGCCTCTAACATCTTCTAAGTTCTCATTCTTATCTTGTAAACCCTTGATTTCATCTAATTCAACATCATGTACCTCCTCAAGAGTACCACTTGCCGAATTCCAAACTCTATATGCTTTGCTAGTGATTGAGTATTCAAGCAAGAATCCTTCATCACATTTCTTCTTAAACTTGCCCAATCTAGTGTCTTTCTTTAAGATATAGCATTTACAACAAACATCCAAAAATATGTAATATTGGTCGAGAATTGATGTCTAATTCCAAATTCATCACATAACTCATCAATTCTAGTGTTCTTGAACACATTACCATTGTCACTTCTAACTCTCTTGATGGTTATTTCAAATTCATTATGAATACCCTTGATAAAAGATTTGAAAGTTGCAAATACATTACTCTTGTCCACTAGAAAGAATACCCCAACGTATTTAGTATAGTCATCCACTATTACAAAGCCATATTTGTTTCCACCGATGCTTGTGTATTGTGTTGGTCCAAATAAATCCATGTGCAATAACTCAAATGCTTTACTAGTACTCATCATGCTTTTCTTAGGATGGGTGTTTTCAATTTGTTTACCGGCTTGACAAGAGCTACAAAGCTTATCCTTCTCAAACACAACATCTTTCAAGCCTCTAACCAAGCCATGCTTAACCAATCTATTTAATTGTTTTATTCCAACATGACCACACCTTCTATGCCATAACTAACCCATACTAGACTCAGTGAATAAGCATGTTGACAATTGAGCTTCACTAGTATTAAAATCAACCAAGTATAGATTCTTATATCTAAATCATTTGAAGATCAAGTTAAAGCCATCTACACTTATGATCTCTACATCATCTACCCTAAATATACATTTGAATCCGATATCACACAATTGAGCCATGGATAGCAAATTGAAGTTCAAGCTCTCAACTAGCAACATATTAGAAATGTTCATGTCATTGGATATTGCAATCTTACCAAGCCCTTTGACCTTGCCTTTGCCATTGTCACTAAATGCGATACTATCATAACCATTATTGTTATTGGCATTGATTGAGTTGAATATTTTTGTATCACCGGTCATGTGTTGAGTGCACCCACTATAAAAAACATAATACCTTTCTCTGGCTTTGTAATTTACCTACAAAAGAAGATCAATTTTTTTAGGTACGTAAACTTGCTTGGGTCTTTGAACGTTAGTAACCAAACTCTTTGGCATCCAAATAGCTTTCTTCTTTGAGCCCATCCATGGTGCACCAATGAATTAGCCTTCACACCATTTGTACCCTTAGTAAGCACATAGAAGGAATCAAGCTTAATAGAGGATACATTGGCTTGAGGCCTCTTTTTCATGCACTTTTGCTCTACATGACCAACTTGTTTGCAACTTGTTCAAAACCGATCATTGTTGTTCACAAAACTAGCCTTGTGAGGAGCAAATGCCGCCTTGTCTTTCTTGGGGTATAGCTCAATCCCTCTTTGTAGAGAGATGCTCTTTGGCTACCCAAACACATAAGCAAGCGGTCCTCACCACCATAGGCCTTAGCCAAGGTGTGATTGAGCTCTTTTACCTCCTTTTTGAGTGTCTCATTCTCAACCATTAGTGAGACATCATAAGTGAAACCATCATCACTAGATGAGCTAGAAGTGGATGTGCTACAAGAAGGGTTAGTGGGAGCAACAATGATAGGCTTATAGAACGATTCATCAATTATTTTACAAATAAAGCCTTTGTCACATGTTATAACATGATTCTTCTTATTTTACTGATTAAGTAGAGAGGAATGAGCTTTTTCAAGCTTCTTGTTAGCCTTGCCAATCTTCTCATGAACTTCCTCTAGCCTCTCATTTGATGCATTGAACTCATCAAAGGCTTGCTTAAGGGTTTTAGTTCCTTTCGCAAATCTTTGCATTCCCTTCTCTTAATGTCAAAATGTTCCTTAGCATCATCTAACATGTCAATTAATTCATCTTTAGTGGGTTCATCATCATCATCACTATCACTTTTATTATTATCATGTTCCTCATCATCACACTCATCATCGGATTATACCTTAGTGGCCTTAGCCATGAAGCATGATGGAGTGTCGAAGAGAGAAGGCTTCACATTAATAGTAATGCTTGTAAGAGACGACTTCTTATTGGTCTTGTCATCATCACTATCATTATCATCATTTGAGGAAGCATCACTATCCCAAGTGACAACATATAAACCACCCTTCTTTTTCTTCTTGAAGGTAATCTTGTCCTTCTTCTTCTTCTTGTCCTTCTTGTCATTCTTCTTGCTCTTCTTGTCATCATCATCATTGTCACTATTGTATGAGCGTTGAGCAACAAGATGATCCTTGCTTCCACACTTGAAGCATCTTCTTGACTCTTCCTTGTTCTTAGATGAAGACTTCTTCCTTCTAGCATGGTAGCACTTCTTCACCATAAACTTGCTAAATCTCTTGACAAAGAGAGTTATCTTCTCATCATCATTATCATCACATAAGCTATCATCTTCACTTGATGTATCTTGCTTGGCCTTGCCGTTGGATGATTAACCGGCTTTGAATGCCACACTCTTCTTCTTCTCATCCTTCTTCTCTTTGTTCTTTTTTCCTTCTCATCATCATCTCTATAAGTATCATTGGTCATGATATCTCCCAAGATTTGGTTTGGTGTTATTATGTCCAAACTGGTCCTCACTAGCAAGGTAATCAACATGCCAAATCTTGCGGATAAGCATCTCAAGAACTTATGGGAGAAGTCCTTGTCTTCCACCTTCTCACTAAGTGCTTTGAGATCATTGACAAGCACTTTCATCCGATGAAACATGTCCGGCACACTCTCATCTTCCTTCATCTTGAAGCTAGCAAATTTCTCCTTAAGATTGTATGCCTTTACACCCTTTATTGTCTTGGTGCCCTCAAATGATTCTTCTAACTTCTTCCAATCTTCATGAGCCATCTCAATGTTCTTATTTATTTAAACGTTCTCTCATCAATAGCATCATGAATAGCACTAGGAGTAATGTCATTGTTTTGGAGAAGCACTTCTTCGACCGCGGTGGAATTCTCTGGATCGGCTATCTCAATTTTGATCTCCACTACCTTCCACACTCTTCTATTGATTGACTTGATATGAGTGGTCATCTTTGACTTCTAATAAGGATAATTTGTGCCATCAAATTAGGGTGGCTTCTTGGTGCTGTTGATTTGAGCCATTTTGACACCGAAGGTTGTTAAGCCTCAAATCACGGTGACCACGGCTCTGATACCACTTGAAAGGTCCTAATGGCTAGAG
Organism: Miscanthus lutarioriparius; assembly: GCA_904845875.1. Lineage (NCBI taxonomy): Eukaryota > Viridiplantae > Streptophyta > Magnoliopsida > Poales > Poaceae > Miscanthus > Miscanthus lutarioriparius. The sequence continues at coordinate 6,652,256 of CAJGYO010000015.1, forward strand.
GGGGTGAATAGCCTATTAAAAATTCTACAACAACCCTAAGGCAAGTGATTAATAAATAAGATGACGAAGCAAATTTTGCGCTACACTACACTTATGTTGCAAGCCACCTACCCAATTCTAAAATTTAGGATCTCTAGTATATCACAACAAGGCTAAGTCACTAGTTTACACCTAGGTGAGCGAGCTAGCAAGAGAACTACAACTAAGAGCTACACTAACCAGTTTCAATTACCACAAGCTTTACATAAGTAAAGGCACAATAGAATACAAGAGAGTGATAGAGGGGTATACCGCCGTGGCAAGTGATCAATCAATGAATACCAATGAATACTAAGGAGACAATCAAGACACAATGATTTTTCCTCCGAGGTTCACTTGCTTGCCAGCAAGCTAGTTCCCGTTATGGCGATTCACTCACTTAGAGGTTCACGCGCTAATTGGCATCACACACCAAACCCGTAACCGGGTGCTGCACAAACAATACAAGATGAGGATCACACAAGCCACAAGCAATCCACTAGAGTACTTTTGGCTCTCCGCCGGGGAAAAGTTAAAACCCATCACAATCACCACGATCGGAGCCGGAGAGAGCATCTAGTGGCACTTTGATAACCGCATTTCGATACGAGTTTCACCCATCTTAATAGTACGACTATCGATCCTAAGTATGATCATACTCGCTAAGTGTCTCGATCACTAAACAAAAAAAAGCTTCTATCAAGTTTTACCTTTGCCTTGAGTTTTTTGTTTTTCTCTTTCTTCTTTTCCAATAACCATGGTCACACCATCATCATAATCTTCACAACTTGCTCCATTACTTGGAATATGCTACCTATCTCATGATCACTTTAATAAACTAGGTTTGCACTTAGGGTTTAATCAATTCATCAAAATCAAACTAGAACTTTTATCAAGGCTAATTGTTGGTAAAAGTAGATGGCTAAACTCATGATTTAGCCAACCTCTAAAATAGAAACCCAACAAAAAAAAACAGAAAACTCCAACAACTTTTTCATTAGGGTGAGGCGAATGGCTAGCGGCACATGTAAGCTATATCTAGCATGTGAGAACTCTAAAATAGATGACTTACTATTTTAGAAATGGAGATACAACAGTTTGGACTCTCTCCCTCGAAAAAAGCAGCTTTCCTACCGCTGCTGCAGGGTCGACGATGAAGGAAGGACGGGTGCGTTTGCTACAGTCAAACTCATACCTCAACCGACTGGACTGCCCAACCTCCTACCCGTCCCTGATGAATGATGATGAAGAATTGAAGATTGAAGAGGAGGAACACCAAGCACGACAATGACGACGCCGTATACCTACCGGCTACCGCTACCATCACGCACGCACTTAAGCTGGGGTGTTGTCTTCAGCCCAGCCCACTCACAAAGAACTAAGGAACGTAACCAAGGAATGAAGGCCTTCTTTGCCTTTGGCCCACGCACGCTGATTGCATGCATGCATGCATTAGGCTGCTTTAGCCCCACCGATTCTATTAGGCTTTAATTTGGGCCATCATATAACTTGGGCTGGCTGGACTGGCCAACCTACCCGTCCGGCCGTCCCTGATGAATAATTTCCTGTATAATAATAATTTTTTTTTTGTGTGCAGAGAGTGCTTTTCTGATTTTGTGCTACATACTCCATCGCGCTGTAAATTAAGGCCCAGACACCAGAATCAATAATTCATGAATTAATGAACAATAATCAGTCTTAGAACAAAGCATTGTTGGGTTAATTATTATTCACTAGAGATCGGCTAGAGATACCCAATCCAGCGATTTGTTCCGAGATTGATTATTATCCATTTTTGCTTTATTTATTGATTTTGAAATTCATTTTTATTCTAGTGTACCTATAGTTATTTACTTGCTCGGTTTTTTAGACATTTGCATTGCATCCTCGTCTGTCTCAGTCACTTGTTGCGAATTTATTTGCAGATCATTTTATATTGCTAGCTCATGGCGTGAATTATGAAGCATCGCTACTTAGCTAAGGTGCTACCGCTTGTATAGTTATAACAACAATATGCATTCTTATTTGTTTTTGCTAAAAATACTCTCCGTATGTCAGGCATTTTCTTTTTTTTTTTGAGAAAATATCATATTTGAATATTCGTCTCGGTCCGAAATCATTTAAGTTAACGCTAGTTGTGGATCCGCCCACTGTATGGATGGGTCTAAAAGATAGACACACATAAATGGAGTTCAACAATCTAGAATAATAACTTAAAATTTATAAGAAAAAAAATTAAACCTTCGATACCTTGTATTTCAGGACGGTGGAGATGGTACTTCATGTGTACCATCGCAACGACGTACTATAGTATATATACTACTACTACTATAAAGGTTTGACAGTTCATCTTCTTTGCCAGCTGGAATTGCTATATATATGCTTTACTCTGTCTCCATCTTACTGTGTTTCGGAGTAAAGCACGTTACCTGTCACGCTTTTCATTAATCAGGAGGTTCGGCGTTACCCGACGCTGTAAAGGCCCAGCAGACACGAGAATCATTCATTCATTCATTCATCAATAAAAACATGAACGAATGAAGGATCAATCTCACTATCTCAGAACGTACAAAGCACTTGCACCGACTGGACTGCTCCGATCCATCAAGAAAGAGGTCGCACAAAAGATGGGCTAACAACCCAACATGCATGCACACTTTTGCTGTGTAACTAAGCACCAGAAGATGACAACGACTAACGCACGGCCGTGCATGCATTAAGTAAAATCCAATAGTATACGCTTTCCGTTTCCGTCATGATCATGGGGAAAGCAGCGGCTGTGCGCGCGTGAAGCGCTACGGCGGGTGCGCGCCAAGCATGCTTCCTGGACAAGGCTCACCGGAGGCTAGGCCCATGTCCCGCCAGGAAGCTTCTTCCCCTCGTCTTGTTTTTGCTTTTCCCTTTCAACACGCAAAACAGAGGCGTCCAGGATGCCACCGCCACCATCGGGCGGTCGGCAGATTCATCCAAACAAGGCAGGCCAATACATCAAAACAACATGTATGTATAAATATGCAAGAACTTGATATTATCAGTTGCAGATAACCAGCTTCTTCTCAGACACTAGAATTACACAATAGAACCAACCAGATCTGTTACTAGAAGCAATTCAGTTATGATATCAGATAGTACTGCTGTTACCACAATATAAGCAGATCTGATCCTAACCGATATGCAATTCACTACTTTTGCATAAGTAATTCAGTCGTTTTGCATAAGCAATCCAGTTCTCTTACATCACAAATAGTAATGCAGTTTCTACTGCATTAGCAGATCTGATCTTAACTTGGACATGTAAATGACTAATATTTTACTGCACATCTTACTACCAAATGGTGTTCTTACTAGTTAACATGGATATATGCTTGTAAGTGCAATCAAGCTCTAAGTGGGTTTTGGTAATGTTGACCACACAATTAAAGAACTAATAGGCTTTGACAAGTGTTTGACAGCATATCTTTAATCGTGGATGCAAAGAAACAAAGGTGGAGATCCCCCAACTCGAATGGATGGCTTGCAACGGCTCCAAGAGCTAGTTTAATTTATTTTATATTTTAAAATTGAGTCATAGGACAAGCCGTACTATCAAGGAGGATACTAATGGTGTGCTGGGTGGAACCAAGTGCTCAAAACTCTATCTACATCTCAAATAATCCCAGCCATAAAAAGCCAGCCGAGCTGAACTCTTATCTGCTCTGGCCTGCGCGGAACCTCCGCATACTGACGCGGAGGCTCCGGGGTTTGACAGACCCGATCATTTTATGGGTGATGTGGATGGTATTTATACCATACCCCTTCGCCCCCAATGGTTATCTTCTCTATTCCTTTCATTCCTGACAAACAGAAGCTCTCTCTCTCTCCCAAGTTTGGTGCTCCCAACTCTCTTGCTCAAATCTTTGTAATTTCTTGAGGGATTCGGCTGTAGAGAGTGTGAGAAAGCTCGAGAAGATCCTTCTCCTTCGTTCTTGTTCACTTGGTGAAGCCCTAGCCGCTTGGTGTGTTCGTTTCTCTTGGAGCTGGGCTCCTAGACGGCTAGCGATCACCCGGTAGCTCCCAATCCACTATGGTTGAGCAGCGGGACGTTTGTATCACCCTTTATGACTTAGTGGAACCCTCCAATCCATTGCCTTGGTGATAGGTTGGAGAAAAGGAGTGAGTTAAAAGAGACTCCATAGCCTTTGTGGCGAGTAGAACCATGGGATAAATCCTTGTGTCCTCTGTGATTGCTGTTGTTGTCGCTATTACTTGTGATTTGAATTATTTTTCAGGGTTTGCATCCGATCTATGAATTCCTCATCTTCTAGGTGCAACTGACTATTTGAATAGCTCAACACACTCCCCAAGAAGGCTAGTATTACATTCGATCTATTTTTCATTTGTTAAATTATGCAGTAGATCGATTTCATACTCTGATCCCGGAGGTTCCACGCTCAGTCCTGGAACCTCCATGCCCCGGAACCTCCATGTTCTGACTGGTTTCGTGAAGTTGATTAACTTTTAGAGAAAGGCCTATTCACCCCCTCTAGATCACTTGCTAGATCCTTTCAATTAGTATCAGAGCGAGTTTCTTCATAATAGCACTTAACCGTGTGAGGAAATGGCAAGTCCTAGAGAAAGGGTACCGGAGGAAGACGGAGATGAATGCTTTGAGGATGTTCCTAGTGAAGAGGAACCCGAAGCTCCTAAGGATGATCCTACAGCAGTGCTTGAGCGACTTCCAAAGCTCAAGCTTGATGCTAAGGGATCCTCCAAGGGAGACAAGCAAAGGGACAAAAACAAGAACAAGGAGAAGAAGAAACACAAAGCAAGAAGAAAGGTGCAATCAAGCCCACAACCAAGCAGCGAGTCGGAGAATGGAGATGATGATGATGAGTACTATGCTCAAAGGCTACCAAAGAGGACACTCAAGTCTAACACCAAGAGATCATATTCGAGTGTATCCTTTAATTATGATTCCGTAAATTTGCCTACTAACACTCACATCAACTTACCCACGGGCAAGTTACCCTAATTTGATGGGACTAACTTTGCCAAGTGAAAGCATATGATGAATGCTTATCTTATTGGACTCCATCCGGAGATGTGGAATATTGTGTGTGTAGGTTTTGAAGATCCCGTTGATCCCAAAAATCCCACACTAAGAGAGATTCGCATGATACATCACAATGCTCAAGCTACCAGTGCTCTTCTAAGTGCATTGAGCCCAGAAGAGTACAACAAAGTGATTGGTTTGGAGATTGCTAAGGAGATTTGGGACACTCTTCACCTTACACATGAATGGGTTAGTAAGGTAAAGAAGTCCAAGATTGATCTATTGATGGCTCAACTCAATAGGTTTGTCATCAAGGATGGAGAAGGCCCTCAAGAGATATTTGATAGATTGATGGTGATAGTTGGCAAGATTAGAGGCTTGGGTGGGGATGACTTGGATGATCATCATGTTGTAAAAGTGATGTTGGAAGCATTTGCACCAAGAAACCCAACTCTTGTAACATTGATTAGAGAGAAGAAGAGGTTTGAAGAGTTCACCCCTAGTGATGTCCTTGGAAGAATACTCACTCATGAGCTCATGGAGATGGAGATACAACAAAGGAAGAAGTTTGGAGAACTAGAAGCAAAGATGGAGAACTTGAAAGTCAAGGAGGTAGCTCTCAAGGCAAACAAATCAAACAAGGCCTTCACCTCAAGCAAGCCGCCAAGATCAAGATCAAGCAAGGTTGAGATGGTTGATTCATCAAGTGACTCAAGTGATGATGAAGTGTCTTCTAGTGAGATTGGTGATGTTGCTTTGTTCATGAGGAAGTACAAGAAGGGGTTGAAAAGATAAGGGTACAAGTTTGTGAAAAAAGATTTCCCAACAAGCAAAAGAGGAAATGCTATAATTATGGAAGCACGGAGCATTTCATTGCCGATTGTCTTTATGAGAACAAAGAGGACAAGAAAGATAAGAAGAAGAAGCACTACAAGAAAGATGACAAGACCCAACACAAATAGAAAAACTATTCGGGTCAAGCTCATATTGGTCATGAATGTGATTCAAATGATGATAGCTCAAGTGAAGAAGAAATAAAGAAAGTTGCAACAATTGCTATCAAGAAGCATTCTTCTTCACCAAAGCTCTTCACTAACTTGACCGATGATGAGGAGAGGTCTACACTCTTTTGTCTCATGGGCAAAGGAGAAAAGGTAAAACCTAAATCCAAGCCTAAACCCTCTCCTCCATCTAGTGATGAATCCGACATAGACTCTAGTGATGAATCTAGTGATGATGAAGTAAACGACTTGGTAAGTAAAATGGATAAAAAATCTAAGAACTTCATAGCCAAGGTGGTAGATGAATTAGAGAGAACTTAAGCTACTCTTGCCAAACAAGAGAAACTCTATGTTACTTGCAAGAAAGCTCTTGCATCAGAAAGAAGTGAGGTTGAAACTTTACGTTTGGAAGTTGACCAAGCGGAAAGTGTCATAGCTACCCTAAAGGATGATCTAAATACTCTTCAAGAAAAGAACAATGCTCTCAAGACAAGAAATGAGGAGCTTGAAGAGCAATTTAGCATCATTTGGGATAAAACCTCACATCCTACGAAAGCAAGTGAGATCTCTAATGCATCTACTAGCAAGGGTTGTGATAGATGTTATAATGTTGATTTAGAGGCTTGTGCTACTAACCTTGCTAATATGGAAGCTATGAAGAAGGAGATTGTTAGACTCAACAATATCATAGCTAGTGGGTGCATGGATGATGCCAGCAAGAAGCCCTAGTTCATTCAAGAAAGACATCAATTCATCAAGGGTGGACTTGGTCACAAGAAGGGTGGCAAGATCGGCAAGAGGCACAAGGTAAATGGAGTGTCTTGCATCATGTTCAAGAAGAAGGAGACCATTAGAGAGGTGCGGCTAGTGCAGACCATAGAGGCTCTGAGCCTGAACACGAAGGCTCCACGCCCTGGAGGTTTTGGACCAAAACATGGAGGCTCCGGGGTCTAGAAGCACAGCAGCACCAATAAGAACAAGACACAACCTCAACCAAGGCAGCAAGCTCCTAAGGCTTCTAACAATCGTCTATAGGTTAAGGGGAATCCAATTGTGCCCAAGAGGAACAAGTATGCTCACAAGCCCAAGACCCATGTCTCCCAAGAGAGCATGTCCTCTAGCTATGTGTTGAGACGCAACAACCTTGGTAAAGTTATTACCACATATGTTGGAAATGAGCCCAACATATATGTGAAAAGATCTCTATGGGTTCCTAAGATTCTAGTGGCTAACACTTAAGGCCCCAATGCAAATTGGGGACCTAAAAGAAGGAACTAAACTTATTTTGCAGGCATACTCCTTCAGTGGATCAAGTTGGGTGCTTGATAGTGGATGTACAAATTATATGACCGGAGAGAAGAGTATGTTCTCATCTTATGCCCAAATGGAAGGTCCAAGTGAAAACATAGTATTTGGGGATAATTCAAAAGGAGAAGTGCTTGGTGTCGGTAAAATCTCTATAACTCAAGATCATTCAATTTCCAATGTTTTACATGTTGATTCATTAAGTTATAATTTATTATCCGTATCACAATTATGTGAGATGGGCTATGATTGTCACTTTATGGATAAGGGTGTGACCACCATTAGAAGGGAGGATTCCTCTATTGCTTTTATAGGTCGCTTGAAGGGCAAGCTTTACCTAGTTGATTTCAACAAAAGTAAAGCAACGCTTGAGACTTTTTTAGTGGTAAAATCTAGCATGGGTTGGTTATGACATCGCCGACTAGCTCATGTTGGGATGAGGAACTTGGCTAAACTTCTAGAGGAGCACATCCTTGGACTAACGAATGTTCAATTTGAGAAAGATAGGATATGTAAAGCATGCCAAGCCGGAAAGCAAGTAGGCGTATCACACCCACCAAAGAGCATCGTCACTACCTCAAGCCCATTGGAGCTTATCCACATGGATCTCTTTGGACCGGTTGCATACATTAGCATTGGCGGTAACAAATATGATCTTGTTGTTGATGATGATTATTCTCGCTTCACGTGGGTGTTCTTTGTGTATGATAAGAGTGAAATGCAAGGGAAGGTGAAAACCTTCATTAGAAGAGCACAAAGGGAGTTCAGGCTACCTATCAAGAAGGTGCAAAGTGATAATGGCACCGAATTTCGCAACACCAACGTTGAAGAGTTTCTTGATGAGGAGGGCATCAAGCATGAATTCTTGGCTCCATATACCCCTCAACAAAATGGGGTGGTTGAGAGAAAGAACCACACTCTTATTGACATGGCAAGAACAATGCTTGATGAGTACAAGACTTTGGACAATTATTGGGCCGAAGCAATCAACACCGCTTGTCATGCTATCAACCGCCTCTATCTTCACAAGTACGACAAGAAGAGATCATATGAGCTCCTAACCGGTAACAAACCCAAGGTGTCATACTTTAGAGTATTTGGGTGCAAATGTTTCATTCTTAACAAGAAGCCCCAAAGCTCTAAATTTGCACCTAAGATTGATGAAGGCTTTCTTCTTGGTTATGGTCCAAATGAGCACGCCTATCGGGTTTTCAATCTTTCTACCGGAAGAACTAAAATCATGGTAGATGTAACATTTGATGAATCTAATGGCTCTCAAATGGAGCAAGTTGGTCTAGATGTTGTAGGAAAAGAAGAGCCGCCTTGTGAAGCAATCAAGCATTTGGCCACAGGTGATGTGAGACCAGTTGAAGCAACTGAAGAAGAAGACCCTCCACTCCAAGCTTCAACACCACACCAAGGGCCAACTGTTGTACCATGTCCTGTGAATATGCAGGACGAGGAGGCTCCGCTCCTGAACGTGGAGGCTCTGAGGCATGGAGGTTCTATGCCTGAGCGCGGAGGCTCCGAGGTCTGGGACAACAATCAGCAAGAGGATGAACATATTCAAGATAATGAGCCTCAAGCTGATGTTGATAATGACAACCAACCCCTACATCAACCTTCAGATAGGCCACCTCATCTAAGAGTGCATCAAAGTATACAATGAGACCATCCCATTGATAACATCCTTGGGAGCATAAGGAAGGGAGTAACAACTCGATCTTGTCTAGCAAGTTTTTGCCAATTTTACTTGTTTGTTTCTCTTTGGAACCACTTAAGGTAGAACAAGCTCTTAAGGATCCGGATTGGGTGATGGCTATGCAAGAAGAGTTGAACAACTTCAAGAGAAATCAAGTATGGGAGTTGATGGAAAGATCCAAGACTAATGTGAGAGGCACTAAGTGGGTCTTCTAAAACAAGCAAGATGAACATGGTATGGTGACAAGGAACAAGGCAAGATTAGTTGCTCAAGGGCTCACTCAAGTTGAAGGGCTAGACTTCGAAGAGACCTTTGCACTAGTGGCAAGACTTGAAGCAATTCGGATGCTTCTAGCCTTTGCTGTCCATCATGACTTCAAGCTATATCAAATGGATGTGAAGAGTGCTTTTCTCAATGGTCCACTCTCCGAGCTAGTCTATGTGGAGCAACCACTGGGATTTGAAGATCCTAAGCATCCTCATCATGTCTACAAACTCCATAAGGCGCTCTATGGGCTTAAGCAAGCACCAAGAACATGATATGAATGCCTTAAGGATTTCTTGCTCAAGCAAGACTTTGAAATAGGCAAAGCCGACACTACTCTCTTCACAAGAAAGATTAAGAATGATATATTTGTGTGCCAAATATATGTCGATGACATAATATTTGGTAGTACTAATCAAACTTTTGTGAAGAATTTAGTAGGATTATAACAAAGAGGTTTGAGATGTCTATGATGGGTGAATTAACGTTCTTCCTTGAGTTTCAAATAAAGCAATTGAAGGAAGGGACATTCATATGTCAAACAAAGTATATAAGAGATATACTCAAGAAGTTTGACATGGCAAATGCCAAATCCATCATGACACCTATGTTAATAAATGGGCACTTAGACATGGATAAAGATGGGAAAGCCGTTGACCAAAAGGTATATCGTTCCATGATCGGCTCTCTACTTTACTTATGTGCATCTAGGCCGGATATTATGCTTAGCGTGTGTATGTGTGCTAGATTTTAAGCTAACCCAAAAGAGTGCCATCTTATGGCCATTAAGAGAATCTTGAGATATCCTAACTTTGGCTTGTGGTATCCTAAGGGCTCCAATTTCAATCTACTTGGGTATTCGGATTCCGATTACGCCGGTTGCAAAGTAGAAAGAAAAAGTACATCGGGGACATGTCAATTCCTTGGACGGTCCCTAGTGTCTTGGAGCTCTAAGAAGCAAAATTCTGTAGGTCTTTCCACCGCTGAAGCTGAGTATGTGGCTGCCGGTGCATTCTGTGCCCAACTACTTTGGATGAAGCAAACCCTCAATGATTACGGATGTCGCTTTACCAAAATCCCACTTTTGTGTGATAATGAAAGTTCCATAAAGCTTGCAAACAATCCTATGAGCCACTCAAGAACTAAGCACATAGACATCCATCATCATTTCTTGAGAGACCACGAAACCAAAGGAGATATTATAATTCACCATGTGAGCACCGAAAAGCAACTAGTCGATATCTTCACAGAGCCTCTCGATGAGTCAAGGTTCTGTGCTTTGAGGAGTGAACTAAATATACTTGACTCTCGTAATGTGATTTAAAATCGTGCACACCTCTGTTTGTTGCTTTATGTTTCAACTAGTTAGGCTTGCAAAATTCTCATAAGTGTTTCAAATGTTGGTTCTTATGTCCAATCTTGTCTCTAGTAGCTATTGTTATGTACTGTTGTTTTGTTGGCTAGCTACAAGAGACAAGAAGTCCATGACCATTAATTAAAACACTTAGAAATTCCTTAGAAAACAGACCTAGTGTCTGCTCGGTGTCAGATCATGGAAGCTCCGTGTTTCTACGTGGAGGTTCCATGGCCCGGAGGCTCCGTGGTCTAGCACGGAGGCTCCACGCCCTGACGGTTTCACTAGGGTTTGGGTAAAAATCAAAAATGATTTTCATATTTCCCCTTTTACCCCTCCCAGTAACTATCCTAAGTTACTAGGCTTCTCATTCACCACGCCATGCCCCGCATTTGTTCTCGCTCTCTCTCGCGTGCGCGCTCGCCTTTGCCATCATCGTTGTCACGCCGCCGCTCCTGCCGTCGCCCTGCTCCCCTATGTCACGAGGGTGTTTGTGGTGGTGGTGTCGAAGGTTGGGACTAAGGGTGAGTTCGTGGAGGAGGAAGAAGAAGCCATCTTCACCATCTTTTGAAAGTGCAGTCATCGCCGGCCAAAATCCTTGGCTCCCCGGCTGCACCCGTAGCAGAGGAGCAGTCCTTGAGGTTGTCTGCGATCGTCATCGTTCTCCTCCCCTATGATTTCTCACATCTAAGGTGAAACCCTAATTCCACCATGGATTCTTTTTGGGTTATCTTTTCGATCGATTTCTTGCGTAGATAGAGTTGTTCTAGTTCCTTAGTGCTGGATTTGATAGTACATTGTGCTAGATTTGAGTTGATAGTTGAATCAAATTAAGGGCTCATCCGCCTGAACGTAGAGGCTCTGGGCATCTACGTGGAGGCTTTGGACGCCAGAGGCTCCACATCAGAGCGCAGAGGCTCCACGATCTAGACATACTGAGTGCCTTGATTTGCTTCAAAACTCAACTCAAACCTACTATGATGTTGCTATTATGTTTAAGCACTATCTCTTATTTTCTCTACGTGTTCTTTTCGTTAGATGTAAGGTGATCCAGGTCGGAGAAATGAGAAGAGGTCGAAGTGCTTCAATGATCCTATCGACCACCAGATCAGAGGGATAGTTATAAGAGAGCTTGGTGGTGGTGGTGAAGATGTTGGTCAAGGTAGTGGGTAGCAGGGCAAAGGTCGAGGCAGTCGAAAAGCTCAACCTAGAAGAGGCAGTGGTAGTAATGCTGGTTGTAGCAGTGCTGGTCGTGGTGCTGGTGCTGCTAGACATGGAGAAGGACCTGCCGATGATGGAGGAAGAGAAGGAAAGACCATACCTGCAGTTGGTGCACCAGATACACCCCCTCGATTCTTGGAGTTTGATCTGTCCTATATGGTTCAGCATCAGGGTGCCCTAGTAAGGAGAGAGCCAATAATCTATGATCATGGAGTACAAAGGCAGCACAATAACTATCACAACTTGGGAGTGCAAGTCAAGAGAGCTGGGGCAACAAATCCCTATTCCTGGTTGAATGACAGAGGGATCGATTATAGGTTTTGGTCGCTATTTCAGTTTGACTTCTACAGGATAGTGATTCTTGCCAAGGAGAAGAAGATTATTCAGATGAAGTACATAGATTGGGATCATATTGAGAGCATGAACACCCTAGACTCTAGGAGAGTGATTGAGGCAGTGACTAAGCATGGGCTGAAAGATATCATGGGCTTCCAATATGATTGGAACCGAGAGATTTTGGCTCAATTTCATGCCACCTTCTTTCATGATGTGGCAAATGAGACCATTCATTGGATGACGGAAGGAGTTCACTACAGGTAGATTTCAATACTTTTGCTCGTCTTCTAGGGTTTGGGAGTGGAGATAGATATGCAGACACCATTTAGATAAAGAATGTCATGAAACCTTAGGATATTGTATTTGCATGAGAGAAGAGATCTAGCTGATGGGAAGACCATAGGGCTAAAGTCTTTCTACTATGCCATGAACAACCTTTTTAGAGAGACAATCAACCCAAAAGGTGGTGACTCAACTTCACTGAGGAAGTATGCTAAGAACTTGCTTGCAAGGATGGCTCTAGGGAGTGATGCTTTCTCTATTAGCAGGTTTATTTGGGCTGAGTTGAGTGACTCACTAGATGATGCTAAGAATGATCTCACGTATGCTCCTTATATCATGTATATCATTGAGAGGGTGTCCGGCATTGAGTTCAAGAAGGATGTGGAGCATAGGCCCTACAAGTTGACTCAGTGGAAGCATACATGATGGGAGGCAATTGTTGGGGCAACAGGCACACCAGCTGCAGCAGAGGGTAGACACACTCACAGAGCTAGTAGCAGCAGGCCTTCTTCCTCTCATCATAGGTCTAGGGGAGCAGGCTCAAGGAGTTGCTCAAGAACATATTTTGCATGTGTCAGTATGCTGTGCATGCTGCCTATGAGGGAAGAAAGGACATAAATGATATGAAGAGGCAGCTAGGACTTAAGGTCAGAGAGATCTCTCCTCCTCCAGTGTTTCCACCCTATGAGGACAGTAGTGAGGATGATGAAGAGATGGGGTATCCTCATGATCAGGAGACGCTTGGTGAGAGGATGAACATCCTCCAATGTGAGAGAGGATAGTCTAGGCTACAGAGGCACACAACTACTATACAAAGGGCCGGCAGGGTTGTTGTGAGTGATAGTGACGAGGAGTTCAGTGAGAGGACTGTTTTGGGCAGCAGGTAGTAGACCAACCTGGCAGATGATGATGACAATGACATTGGCAGTGACTGGAGTAGGGAGTAGTGAGACGACCGTGCCTTACCTCTCTTGTCCTTTCCCTTTTTGGCACCTATTGACAAAGGGGGAGAGAGGCAAGATTGAGATGTTTCTTTTGTATCATCGTCGTCTTTCATCATGGTGGTAGTAGTAGGGGTGGACGTTGTGAGTTGTGAGAGTTGAGGTCATTTTCGAACTCTCCTTCTATCTTAGTGGTCTGTAATATTACTTTGTATCACCCTTGTGTGGCGATTGGTGGTCATGGGCATGGATATGTGAACTTTATGTGTAATGGAATGCTAGAACTATGTTAGAACTGCTTTATATTTCTTATATATCTCTAGTATTCCATATCTATGTGTGCTTGTTTATATATATGAGATGCTTTCTGTTCTGTTAAAATATTCTGAGTGTGCAGAACGTGGAGGTTCCATGCCTAGAGCTGGAGGCGTCGCGATCTGCAGACCCAGGATATTTTCTTTTGTGCATAAACTGTCATACGCATCATGGATTATTATTTGACACATGTCTTTTGCACCCCACGATGGCATGTGTAACAGAACCGACCAATTATACGAAATTAAGTAAGAAAATCATCCACCAGAGCAGACGATTGAGCAAACTTAAGCCCGTATAACCCGGTAGTCCGTGAAATCACGAAGGATTTCAAACCAACTCGTGTCCCAGCCATGATCGTACTAAGTTTAGCGGTCACCAATCACATATTACATAAAAGTTTCCCTAACAGATACATCAGAGTTTAAATGAAAGTTATTACAAAACAAGTTCGAATAAAAGTAGCGGAAGTCATTTGTTTAAAACCACACACACTCACACGGAGTTCAAATATAGTGCCAGCTGATGATCATCTCCAACAAAAGCATTAGATGAGACGTAAGGAATGACCATGCCCATGGTCCTAAGCATCACCATCGCGAGGATAGAGGCGGTTGATACAATAGCCATAGTACATCCGCCCATCTCGCAACAAGTGGGAATAAAACCACGAGTACGAGAAGGTACTCGGCCCGGACTTACCCGACATAACGAAAATAAATGACACCAAGGATTATGCGGCATTATAGTAGGGTAGTGACTCATTTGCAAAAGAAGCATTTTAGCATTTCAAGAACCTTTCTAAAAGCGGTATTGTCAAGTTAATTATTATTAACTTTTCGACTAGATTTTCACCTATACTAGAGTAAACATGTGATTAAGCGATTAATGATAACCACTGATCATTAAACAACTTCCATCTTGTCATATTCACTATAAGCATCCAAGTGTTCCATAAACATTTACTACGATGAAGTCACTCAAGTCAAGTGCTCACTATCCGGGAGGCGATGGCGATTCGAATCGATTCCTAACCAGGTGGTGATTTATTCCTTACACAAATCTCACTCACCCTAAAAGAGATATATTGATCACCGAGTCAACTTTCCGGTATCTCGAGTTTGCCAGAACCACATGTACCGGGGGGCCGACCCGATTGCACTTTGGTCTTATCATCCCGCCCGTGTCCTACCACACTGCTTGACAAGGTCTTGTTGCGGGCAATCTACTCGGCCGAAAAAATCTCCCGGCTTCAGCGGTGGGAAGGTACTTTATCCGCCCGACTAAATGTAAGGCATCGTTCAACATGACTCGAGGCCCAACAACGGTCGGTCCTTAATCGACACAGACGGAAACACTACAGTCCAAAACCCTGCAAGTCTCCGCCCGGTCTCAACTTCATTTAACACTTAGTTATACCATGACTTCATAGCCATCCAAACAGATCCAGGTAACCACCTATAGCTCGCAGGTGACAGGAAATCACCCGACTTCTACCGGTCTAAGCCAGCTAAGCATTGACTTGACTGCGGATACCAGGGTAACAAGGATATAGTATAACAAAGGTAAACAAGGTATAATGCAGCAACGGTTGCAAACAACTCCTGAACGTAATGCATCAATTTAAAGTAAAGCATTTAACGAAATCATTGCAAACCGGGAGAAAGATGCTCCGGGGCTTGCCTCTCTCGAAGGAGCTCGGACGGTGATCGGGGCACTCCGGAAGTTCTTCAACGTCCTCCTCGTCGGCTTCTGGCACTTCCTGCGGCTGCACCTCGAACTGCTCCTCGGGCTCCTCGGGAATGACGACTGGGTTCTCGGTTTGCGATCCTGTATGATGCAATGCGTGTAAGTGCCTATGCAATCGGTGCATCGAAGGAGATGAATGCGATGAACATGTTGAAAGGCAAGGTAGACAACATCATCCAAGAAACTATGCTACAAGCACATGTCATCTACTGCATTCTCTTCTACTACTAATATGTCAAGTTAACCTATCTTGTGAAATGCTTCAAAGATACACCAAAGCTTTACTAATTTCTTAATCACACTTAGGGCAACACTTGCTTATACCTTAATTAATAATAGGTTTGAATAGCAACCTATATTTCTGATGCTCCTAAAAATCTGAGAAAATTACAGTAGCATACTACTACCCTAAACAGACTACCATAAAAATTTCATGGCATTTGGATAAGTAAACTATCCTACACAAAAATGACAAGCTATAGCCTAAAAATGAGCATGAAATTACTTTGTACTATGAAAAGTGTCAAACAACAGAATTAATATTTTTCCTAGGTTCTTCATGGTATATAATGACTGTACAAAAATTATCACATGCATGTTTTATACAAAGTTTGCTCTCTAGCAAAAATAACAAAAATCAGCCATTTAAGGTACTTGAACTACACCTCTAAAGTTTTCCACATCACATGCATGAAATATATTTTTCCTAGGAAGTACATGACATAAGAAGATTAACAAACTTGGAATCATATTTTTCTGAAGCCTAGATATTTTTCTACATATTTTTCAAGTTATCAGCAATATTCAAGATTAAATAAAATCCTATAGAAAAGTATATCAAAAATGACATGCACTATTTTTCCCAAGTAGATCTGGTGATAAGGAACCTAGAAAATTTTGTTTCAACAAATTTGGAACAAGTTTGATCATCCAAACATTTTTCAAACCATTTTGATTTCAAATAACAAATAATAAAGGAAATCAATTCACTTTAAACAATCTTTGGCCGGCCATTGAAACAGCTGGCCCACGGCCATCACCGACTGCTTGCCCCAAGCGCCTTGAGGAGGGGAGTCGGCTGGCTCGGGGCTCGACCACGACCACTTAACTGGCCGACTGGCCGGAGGCCGAGGCCATCTTATCTGCGCTTCTTATTGTGCCTGTGTGGCTTTCGACACGCAGGCAGTGACCATCTCCGCCGAGGCAAAGGGGCTAAGCGGCGCATGCGATCTGCGAGAAGATGGTGAGTCTTGGTAGGGTAGCTAGGCGAAATTTGGAGAGAAGAGGAGGAAGGCGACTTCCATGGCGGCCAAACCACGGCGACGCCGTGGCCGTCGGTGGCGAGACTGAGGCGGCTCTACCTGAGCTCGGAAGGCGGCGCAAATGCGAGCACAGCTTGAAGGAGGGCGAGGCGGAGCTGCGGGCGCGGGATTGCCAGCCGAGGTGGGGAAGCCGCGGCGAATTCCGCCGGCGGGTGCGCGGCGCGGCGAGAGGCAGAGCTTGGGGCTCTCGGCTTTGGCGAAGAGGGAAGGCAGCGCGGGGGAAAGTGGGCGAGCTCACCGGCACCAGCCAGAGGTGTAGTAGCGTGGGCGCGGCGCAGGTCGTGGCTGGCACATGGGCGTCGCGTTAATAACAAGCAGAGGCGGCCACCTGGCGCGCGCTCTGCTGCGCCTGATGACGATGCCTTGTGGCCTGGTGTGGCAGTGAGGCAGGCCAGGCGCTGTGATCTGATCTTTGGGCCGAGGCGAGGCGGCGCCTTGTGTGCCGGAGGCTCATTGGCCGGCATGCGGGCATCTTGAAATTTAGGGAGGCGTGACCCAGCAAAATGCTAAACACTCTTTTTTAATTTCCAATTTCAATAAATTTTAAATACAGTTTTCAAATATTATTTTGAGCAAGAAAATGACCTCTTTTGAAAATGTACCAAAAATGAAAGTTGCTTAGAATTTAATTCCCTACAACTTTGCTTTTATGACCACAGCCAAATTCTTTCTAGATTTTGAATTGGAAGATCAAAGTCCACGTTTAGCTCAAAACCCTAATTTTTGGAATTTATTCTTGAAGCCAAATTTTGAATTAATTTGAATACAAACATTGCTCCAAAAATTGAACTAAACATTGCTAGATGATTTACAATAGCAGCCAAACATGTTCTACTAACCTAGCAAGCAAGAATCAGAGCAAAACAACTCTAATAAGTGTATGCATCATTTACGTTTCACAAACATGTTTCGTATGTTTCGAAGTAATGTTTCAGTTATTATATGCAAGATTATGCATGTATGATTAGGATGCTTGATGATGCATGATATGCGTGATTTGCAGTGCCTAAATGTAGGCATAACACCGGGGTGTTACAGCATGAATACAATGTATCTTTCACACTTGCTCTTAATATATGCAAAGTATGTCTTGAAGGTTGTTTGTAACATTTCTAGAGGCAATGGATGGAAAGGCACCCCTCAACATAATCACCGATTAGGACGCTGCGATGAGAGCCGCCATTTGCACTGTTTTTCCAAACATGACCCACAGGAATTGCAAATGGCATATCATGGACAAGTTTTCAGGCACAATTGGACTGATCCTTGCTAAAAATAAAGAACTAAATGAGGAGTTTGTGGATTGCTTGAACCACACTGGAAGTCCAAAAGATTTTCGGTCAAAGTGGGTCGTTATGGTCCAGAAACACGATTTGGAGGGCAATGAGCATTTTCAGCACCTGTACCACATAAGGCAGAGCTTCATTCTAGCCTACTACATGCATAGCTTCTTCCCATTCCTCTAGTCGACTCAAAGGAGCGAGGGGTTCAATGCTTTGCTCAAGAAGTATGTGAACCCAAACTTGTCCGTGCTACAATTTGTGAGACAGTACCAGAAAATACAAGAGAAGTGTCTGGTAGCACAGGATGGGCAAGACTTTAGGACTGATGAGAATGAGCGAAGACGATGGTCAAGGCATCCACTTGAGAAGCATGCTTCCACTGTATACACAAAGAATAGGTTCTACAAGTTCTCCAAAGAGTTTATGGGTATGAAAAAAGGAACTACCTTGTTACAGCAATAGAAGAGGAACTGGCTAACAGTAGTGTTGAGTGTACTTTTTTCTACAAAGGACAAAAGAAGAGGAAAAAATTGGTGTAAGTAATGGATTGAAACCACACACAAAATTTGGACAAAACCCAAAAAAAGGAGTGAAAGTGAACAAGTGGAATGGGCCTCCACAAGATTCATACAAGCTTGTGTTGTGTAGGCCCACGAATGGGGGGGGGAACAAGTAGAGTTAAGCAACCATATAAGCAACAAAAGGAATGACCTTTTTGACTAGTAAGAATAGGCTAAATTGCCTATTTAGGAAGACATTGTTGCCTAACGAATGACACTTAAATTGCCTAAGAAAATGGAAAGATGCTAAAATGGGGATGCTAAGAACACGGGATTCATGAAAAGACAAGACCATCATGGGATTCATGAAAAGTTAAGCTGAACTCTAGGAAAAAGGATGAATCATCATACTACCACACAAGTCAAAAGTAGGCACGAAAGAAACTACATAAAAAAGGATGAAGTATAGGATGAATCAAAATTTTGTAATTTATTTATTTATTTTTGTTTAAAAAATAATCAAGTAATGGGCTAAACTCTAAACTTAGTAAATAGGAAAGGCAATGCACATTGACATTTGAGTCTTAGCATATAAGATGTACAACGGGTCTACCAACACAAATTTTCACGCAAACACATTCAAGTACATTTAACAAAAAATAGTAGTCGTAAGAACATCATTAGAGAAGAGACCATGTACAAACCTGATCTGAAATGCCACTGGGAACCTTCGAGGAGACAAATCTTCTTATATCATCCATGTGGAACAATGAAGGCTATGGAGTAGAATAGCTTGATCCTTTCAACTGGACACATAAACATGTACAGGCAAAGTTATAATATGGACATGGGGATACTTTAGCGACAAAAGGGAAGCCACATTGACCTATTGATACATACCTTGAGCTTCCCAAATGAGTCATCACGGTTGGTGTCTAACTTGATGACCTGATCCAACAATTTCCTTGACCATGCTGCAACTCTAAGCATGGTGGAAGGGATTTTTACATTGTCAACCAGAAGCGAGTCTACATATAGAATCTGCAAAGATGAAAAATCAATGAGGGCATCAAAACATAAGAAGAAAGAATGAAGAAGTAGAAACATATATGGCTGAGATTGGTAGTGCTTGTTGCAGCGGCGCTATGGCTACTGCTGCTGCAGCAGCACCCACCAAACACTGCAGCATAGAACAAGACGCGAAGTGTCAGTGCAGAAAGTGACCAACACATAAATATTTATAGTTTTGCCATACGTTGTGATTGGATGTGGCCTAACACTCAATGACACAGGGTTTATACTAGTTTAGGCAACGTGCCCTACGTCTAGTTTGAGTCGGTCGGTGACTTTATTCCTGAGCCTAGGTGCTCAAAGTTTGTTGTGGGTTACAAACGGAAGGGAGTAAGATGGGGGGTGCAAGAGGTCCAGTCAGACTCCAGACTAAAGGGCTGAGAGTGACGGGAGCTCCTACGTGCGCTAAGTATTCGAGCGTGCGCTCTGTGTAGCTTTAGAGTGTCTAAAGTTAGCAGAGGGTGAGTCGATCGTTGGTTGTTCTAATCATTCGAGTCCTCTCTTAGAGAGTTGTCGATGGATCATCGTGTGTGTGAGTGAACTGATCGTGAATGGATCTGTTCGTATTGGGAGAGAGCGCATCCCCTTTTATAGATGAAGGGGATGGCCCTACAAGCGAGAGAGAGAGTACGTCTACTAAGTCTTGTTGCCCACGGCGTCGGGTATAAGATGATTGTAGGTGCTCACATCACTGTTTATGCCAGACGCATGTGGGAGGTTTTACTGCATTCACCATGTATGGCAAATGACGGCGCCCACAACACTGTCGATGCCCAGAGGCATGTGGGGGATTTTACCGTGTTCCCCTGGTATGGGAATTGATGGCGCCCGCAACACTGTAGGGCAAACGTTGGCGCCCACAACACTGCTTGGGTTCTGACATGCCTAGAAGGTTGCAGGGCACCCTTCTGACATCCTATCGGTACTGTCCTGTAGATGTACAGGATATGGTCCTTGGTATTGCTTTTGACTTGAGCGTCTTGCCTTAGTTGCTCCGTCCATTTCTTGGGTTCTCACCGAGCGGGTGTCCCCGGTAGGTTGGTCCCAGTCAGCTCCGACTGTGCCTATCGAAGAAGAGTTGTAAGCAGAGGTTCGGTGTATTCCTGGTTCGAAGACGCGGGTCGGAGTCGGAAGCAAGCGACGTTCCTCCTTGGCCAAGCCTTTCGGTTGGAGAGGTGGGCTGAAGTCGAAGCGAGCGTTGTTCCTCCTCAGCCAGGCCTTCCGGTCGGAAGCGAGGCCTTCTAGTCGGAGAGGTGGGCTGGAGTCGGAAGCAAGCGCCGTTACTCCTTGGCCAGTCCTTCCGATTGGGCGCAGACCCAAGAGTCGGGCGCAGCCGAGGCAATGAGGGATTGGGCGAGAGTCATGGATCCAGGCGTTGGGTGCAACCGAGGCAATGAGGGATCGGGCGAGATGGACTCATAGACCCAGGCATCGGGCGCAGCCGAGGCAATGAGGGATCGGGTGAGATGGACTCGTGGACCTAGGTGTCGGGCGCAGTCAAGGGGTAGCCGAGGGATCAGGCGAGACAGACTCATGGACCTAGGCGTCGGGCGTAGCTGAGGTGTTTGGGCGTCCTGAGCCCCTAAGCCCCATTAGGCTCGGTAGGGGTCAGTTTGAATTTTCATGTGTTACCCCGTCCGTGGTTTTTGCAACCGGAGGAGTTGGGATAACGTCGCTTGCCTCGATGGCTCGAGTGACGCGCTCGGTGAGCTCGCTAATGAGCATGTTCGAGTGAAATCCGGGTCTATCATTCATGACAGGGTTGGCATAGCCCTCATGTGGCATTCCACTGCTCCTTAACCCATGTCCCGGTAGATGTCTAGGTCATTTCGGAGACCGACCTAGGTGGCCCGCTGGCCTCCCCTTGATGGAGATTCTGTGGGCATGGCTCGAGGTTAGGATCGAACGAGAAGGTTGAGATGACCTTGTCTGCTTCGGAGCAGACTGGGCGAGGGCCGCTCGGGGCTCATATGCGTTTTCTCCCCTGGCTCTGTTTGACGCGGGGCAGCCTCGAGCCCTTTGTGGGCCAGCCTTCGAACCCTGGTCGGTCGTTACTCATATTGAATGAGGCAACTGCTGCTTCATGATGCAACACAGAGCATTGTGATGCATTTAACTACATATGTGATGCTTCGGATGTGTGGGATGAATGAATGACTTGTATGAATGAATGTGTGAATGCGTGTATGAATGTTTGAATGACAACAGATGAATGAATAATCATATAAAGAAAATAGTGGGGGTTGGTAATGTTACCTTGATGACTCGAGTGATGGGGTTTGAGGAGCTCCTATCAGATATGTCCGACCAGGATCCGTGCTTGTCGTTTGTGATAGAGTCAGCATGGCCCACATGGGGCGTCCCTTTGCTCCTTACCTCTCTCTCAGCGTTGGCCTAAGCCATCCGATCAACTCAGGAAACCCGTTGGTCTCTCTAAGGCATAGATTCCATAGTTGGGCCTTTCCAAGTCCTGCCTGGGAAGGCGGAGGGCCACCTGCGCACAGTTGCGTCTTGTTTCTCCCGCTCGGCATGCGGTAGTGGTGGGCCATGCCCAGGCCACGTCCTATCTAACCAGGCGTCGTCTCGTCGAGCAGGGTGCATCCCATCGGTCAGGGCACGTCTTGTCGTATCCCATCCGCATTGTATGGGGGAAGGGAGAGGGGTTTTCACCCCAATCCCTTTCCTTTCCCCAACTGCTGCTCCTTCTCCTTAAATAGGGGAAGGGAGAGGGCTTTCGTCCCATTCCTTCGCCTATTCCTCATCTGCCGCCTCTTCTCCTTCTTCCTTCTCGCCAAGAGCATTTGAGTGCCATGGTGGTTCCTAGGAGAGAAAAAGGGGAGAGCGAGGGAGAGGAGAAAACTCACAGATCCATTCGCGAATTCGGAGCATAATGTCGAGCTAGAGGTCATCCGTTGTGAGCGAGTCGGTGCTGGCCACCTTCGCCGAGAAGGGGGTGCTGCCGTCGAAGGAGGTGGCGCACTGGAGGGCTCCTACAGGGGAGGATTTCCCGTGACCTCAGGATGGTGAGGTTGTCTCCTTCCTCGCCTTCCATGAGCGTAGGTTAGGATACCCCACGCATTGGTTCCTGCGCGGGCTCCTTAACGAGTGGGGTCTGGAGCTGCAGCACCTCAATCCGACTAGGGTGCTGCATATCGCCGGCTTCATCACCATGTGTGAGGCCTTCCTTGGGATGGAGCCGCACGTGGGTGTATTCCAGCAGATGTTCTCTAGGTGAGCTTTATCGGAGGGGAAGCCACTCAGGATCGCACCGGTGGGAGGCTTCGCACTGCAGAAGAAACCGAGCGTGTCTGGCTCATACCCCGCGCACACCCCCTGCGATTCCAATCGGGGGTGGCATAGGGAATGGTTCTACATCAAGAACCTAGCAGAGGCGTCATTCCCACCTTTCACTGGTAGGAGACCGGAGAGGCAGGAGAGCTGGTCGTGGGGCCCTGCCAGTCGGTAGAACAAGAAGCTGGAGATTATCGAGGTGAAGCTCTAGATGCTAATGCAGCAAGGCCTTGATAGGGTGCGGGTGTTCCACACCTTCTTCCGCCATCGGGTCGCCCTACTGGCAGAAAGGGCATGGCCGATGTGGATGTACACCAGCCCGATGGACTCCGACCATGCGTCGCTGGAGGAGCTACCGAACAACGAGGTCTGGAGTCGTCTCGACCTGGTGCTGCAGCTGAGGGCCAAAGAGACCCTTGATGGAAAGCCTAGACATCTTCACGCCGCAAAACTGTCCAAATTGGTGTGCTCCCCTCTCCTCTATGTTCTTTTCCCCTTTTGCTCTCCTATATCTTGACTTTGAGTCATCCGTTTCGTAGGGACTCAGAGTTTACAAGTCCCGGCCGCATCTTCCAAAGGGGCCGAAGGGCGTGGCCCGGTAGGCCGCCCTGAAGGAGGCGACGGTTGAGAGGAAGAAGAAGAGAGCTAAGAAGGCTCTATGGAAGCATGAGAAGGAGATGGAGATTGCTCGGCATGTGTGGGCCGGGGAAAACAAGAGCGACGTCGAGTCGGAGGATCCCACAGAGATGGGTGACGATGTGATCTCCTCCAAGGATGACAGGGGCCAGGAGGTCGTCGTGACCTCGGTGGGGCATCGCAAGCCTGTGGTTGCGTCCGTCGATGGTGAGCGGGAGGTGGAGAGGCGCGGCAACGTTCCCATGCCGAGGAAGTGCGCCGTGAGCTCAGACGCCATTGGAGAGCGGGAGGCAAAGCAAACGCGGTCACCGTGCCCTTTGGAGGCATCGCCGGCCTCATCCCCTCCTGTCCCAGGCGCGGTGGGGCAGGCCAGGCAGTTGGAGGAGTAGGCTCGCACCTGCGCATCATCGGGGCTGGCATCGGTGCATGACCCACAATGGGGGGATGCCCCACCAGCTGCTCCAGTCGGTGCGCCTCGAGACGGCAGTCACGGCGATGCGAGGGACGAGCGGGTGGCGGCCGGGTTGACTCCCCCCTGGTCGAAGTGAGGGACATGGGTCATGGCCTGTGAGCAGTCCTCGGCCGGTGGGCCCATTGCCAATGGGTCGGGGCTTCAGAGCCCTGCCGCTTACGTCCCGGTATGCATTGTTTGATTTCATAGTTTCAGTTTTTTGGAGTGTGACTGACCTATACTTTTTCGACAGTGGCTAGATGCTGCTGGGGTTGAGCATTGCCCCACCTCCAGTGTGGGAGGAGTGGAGTCCCACCTTGCATCGCATTGCAACGAGCAGCGGGGAGAGCAGTGCGGCGGCGGTGCGACCTTCCCTTCTGGGTGCGGCGCCCCCTGGGTCGGTTGCTAGTACGGCGGCAGTGGCGACGGTGGTGTTGGCAGCGATCCCGGTGGTGATGGCGGAGGCTACGTCGGAGGTGACCCTTGCGAGCCCTCCTGCACCGGCTAGGGCGGAAGAGGGGAGGGAGACCGGGCTCCCTGCCTTGCCTAGCGGAGGGCCGCATGGCTCACCCTCCCGGTCGAACCCGGTGGTGTCGGGGGGAGATGCAGCCATGCGGGAGGTGGAAGGTCCGCCGGTGGGCCGTGAGATCAAGATAGTGGAGGTCTCCTCCGATGATGAAGCAGATGACAGGGTGGAGCCACCGACGCCGTCGTAGGAGCTGGCGGTGGTTTGATCGTCAGCTGGGCCTTCTAGGAGGCTAGGGGCTACCGACGTAGTGTGGCCCTGCCCTAAGGACCCGAGGAAGGTTCGGTTCATCCTTCGAGATGAGTAGGAGGTTCAGCTCTGGGACGTGCTTGGGGGAGAGGACTCACCATGGAGTCCGATCTCGTCCAAACCAGGGTGAAGCTCGAGGAGGCCCTGGAGCGGGTCTAGTCCGTCCAGCAGGCGATCACGGTCAACCTGCCCCGGGTCGTAGAGGTGAGTTTTTTGCATTTGTCCTTGACTCCTTGGTCTTTTGTCGGTTGCCTCAGCATGCTTGCTTCTTATTTTGCAGGGTCTGGAGGAGATGTCGAGCCACAAGTCTTGTTTCCTCCGGATGGAGCATGCTCGGGAGGCCAAGATGTCGTGGCGGGTCACCAAGCTCGAGCGTGAGATGGAGTCCTCCCGCCATGAGTCCCAAGACCGGGCGGTGGAGGTGACCAAGGCGCGGGCGGCGGAGCGGGCGACCGCCACCGAGAGGGGGCTTGAGGCAGCGAAGGTCCGTCAGGCGGAGACCGAGGCGGCACTGCAGAAGTCCCTGGTGGAGACCAAGGTGGTGCTCCAAAGTACCCTGGAGACCCTAGAGACAGAGCGGAAGGCTCGGTCAGAGGTCGACCAGGAAGTGCTCGTGCTCCGGGGCCGGGTGCTTGGGACCGAGGAGTTGAACGCCCGGTTGCGCGAGCAGGTGACTCGATAGGAGGAGGGACTCTCCATCCTCGAGAACACCCGCCTTGGTATGTATCCATTCTGCTTTTGATGTCTTGGTTTTTTCCTTTAGCCTGCTTCTGAGCCTGTCATCCTTTTTCCAGAGCTGGGCGGAAAGGTTGGGTCGCTGGAGCAGGACTTGGAGACAGCCAGGGCGATAATTGGCCGGAATGCAGAGGCACTAGCCAAGTCCCTTGAAGAGCGATGTGCTCTCAAGGGGGAGCTCAACCAGCTTCGCAACGTCACCCAGGTCATCGTCTTGGAGGTCTTTGGGTCGGCGCCGAGCCCCAGCACGCCCACCGTCCAACTGGCGGAGGTCCCAGACGAAGTGCGGGCGCTCATCGCCGATGGGATGTTCTATGGAATGTCAGGGGTGCTGACATCGGTGGTGACGCACCACTCAGATCTAGACTTCGCCCCCATCTGCAGCAAGTACGCCGATGGCTGGAGCCCAGAGGCCATCCATGCGCTCGGGGAAAGCTTGCTGCCACACGCACAGTTGGTGGCCGAGCAAGTCTTCGCGTAGTGGGTGATGGATGCCCGCTGTGCCAACGCGGCCGAAGGCACGCACCAGGAGAACGTCACTGAGCCTGCAGATGGCGTGGAGCCTGGCTCGGAACCGAACACTGTCCCACCGGAGGATGAGCAGCCCCTACTTTCGC
Organism: Miscanthus lutarioriparius; assembly: GCA_904845875.1. Lineage (NCBI taxonomy): Eukaryota > Viridiplantae > Streptophyta > Magnoliopsida > Poales > Poaceae > Miscanthus > Miscanthus lutarioriparius. The sequence goes on from CAJGYO010000015.1 coordinate 6,678,457, forward strand.
CAGTCACGCCGACAGCCAATGCCGCTGGGCAGCCATAATTAGCATGTAAATGTAGAAACAAGTAATTTGTGTAAGGGATAAGTTCATGGGGGAGCCCCCGTGTGAATAGTTTGTATTCATGAATACATCCATTTTGTTTTATGATGAATCACTTTGTTCGGGGAAGCTTATCCCATCCGTTCTTTATTTTTACCTTAGCATAATTTTGTTTTTTATTCTTTCTTTTTTGCACTTGCCCATTCGTCCCATAGGCTGCAACCTTAAGAGCCCGGGCATGGCCCGCGAGGCTCAGCTGCTCGTAACCGTAGGTAGAGGCGGGGTGCGATCGGTCGGAATATTTAAAGCAAAGTTACGTAAGGTAATTAAAGGAACGAACTACCCTTTTGTTCGGGTAGAAAGATTTTTACCATATGATAGTAAACAAAAAGAGAGGTGGTACCACACCTCCATGGATCCCTTGAGCGACCCGGGCCAAAAGTGTTCGGGTCGGGGTGCTCTGTAGGAGCAAACGTTGAATGAAAAAATGGTAAGACCAAAATTTTAAGGGAAGAAACGACGTAACTCTTCGATGTTCCAAGTGTTGGTGAGAACGTTGCCGTTGTCGTCCTTCAGTTGGTAGGCGTCCGGTCGGATCACTTCGTTCACCGTATAGGGTCGATCCCCACCGCCTTAGTTTCCTCGAGTGGGCGGAAGGCAGTCGAAGAGGTTGGCTTGTTGCAGTCCGGGACTGCTGTGGTCGACAACTCCCCGAGCCACGAGAGCTCAGAAGAGTTGATGACGGCAGTGGCGAGCTTGTAATGCTTGCGGTCGCACGTGAAGGCATGCGAGAAGGGGCTACCCACAGTGATGACGCCGTTCGGTCCCAGCATCTTCAGCTTCAGGTAGGTGTAGTTAGGGACCTCCATGAACTTGGCGTAGCATGGCCGCCCCAAGATGGTGTGGTAAGACCTCGGGAAGTCCACAACCTTGAAGGTGAGCACCTCCGAGCAAAAGTTGGCTCAGTCACCAAACATGATGGGCAGGTCGATCTGCCCGAGCAGGTACGCTTGCGCTCCTAGGATCACGCCGTGGAAGGGAGAGCTCGCCGGTCGGAGTTCCGACCGGGGGATGCGCATGATGTCGAGGGTGTCGACGTAGAGGATGTTGAGGCCACTGCCTCCATCCATCAGCACCTTGGTGAGGCGCTTCTTGTGGACAATGGGGTCGATGACGAGCAGGTAGCATCCCGGTCTAGCGACGTGGGATGGATGGTCCCTCTGATCAAAAGTGACAAGCAGGTAGCATCCCGGTTTCGACGACGCACGCCTCTCAGTAGCGCACTTTGTGATGGCACTTGAAGTAGATGGCATCGGTTCCCCCGAATATCATGATGCATTCCTTGGGATCGGGGAAGCCGTCCCCATCCTTGCCCGCTGCGCCTTATTTCTTGGCTGCTGCCTCCTTGCCTTTTCCTTCTTTTGGCCTACCGGCCTGTCGTAGGAATCGCTTGAGGAGCTCACAGTCCTTGTAGAGGAGCTTGACAGGGTAAGTGTGGTTGGTGGAGGGGCTACCCATGAGCTTGTCGAAGTGGTCAGATAGGCCCTGCTGGGGCTGCTTGCCCGCGCAATCAGCTGCAGCGACCAACGCGGAGTTGGCCCATCGACGCTGATCCTTCTTGTTCTTCTTACCCCTCTTCATGGAGGGGCCCTCGTCCTGGTCCTCGCACTTGGCCTTGCCCTTGTCCTGGCCCCCATTGAAGACCGCTCTGACCACCTCCTCGCCACCGGAGGCATGGTTCGTAGTGACGTCAAGTAGGTCACGGGTGGTATAGGGCTTCAGGTAGCCAACTTGTGGATCATGGACTCACAGGTTGTCCCGGAGAGTAAGGCGCTGATGATGTCCGCATTGACGACATCAGAAAGGGAGTTGCACCACTTCGAGAACCTATGGATGTAATCTCATAGGGACTCGTTGGGCTCCTGCTGATAGCTCTTGAGGTCCTAGGAGTTCCAAGGGCGGACATACATCCCCTAGAAGTTCCCGATGAGGACCCTCTTGAGGTCCGCCTAGTCGCGGATGCTGTCGTGCGGGAGTAATTCGAGCCACGCTCGAACATGTTCCCCTATGTAGATGGGGAGGTATTGAATGATGAAGTGATCGTCATCCACTCCCCTAGCTCGGCAGGTGATCCATATATCGGGATTTGTCTCCCTGGTATATTTGGCAATGTTGGTCGGTGGTCAGAAGCGCCATGGGAACAGCGCTCTCTAGATGCGCTGGCCAAAGGCCCGTGGTCGCAGGCCATCCAGGCTAGGACTCCGGTCGTTAGGTCGGTGACCATGCCTGGGGTGCGTTTCACCGGTCCCCTCGATGGTTCGGCCGGAGCCCGTGTCGTCTGCTCTCACCGCCGCTCGATAGACGTCATCATCATACCGGGCCCGACGCTGGTTGCTGATGACACTATGAGCGTCTTGGTTCAGCTCAAGGCGTTCGCGCACAGGCAGTCGGTGTGGAGCGGGTGCCGGGTTAGGCCGTGGCACAGCTGTGCCCTCATGTTCTACGCCCGGTGGCTATAGAGGCGAGCGGATGGAGCGATACGACTGGTGCGTCCCCGCTCCCCTAGAGGGGAGAGAGGACGTGAGTCAGTGGCGCAACACAGAGCTTTCTATCTGTTGAATGGCGGCGGTCTCCACCAGTGCCCAGAGGTTCTGGTGGATCGCCTATTCCTAGGGGTTGTCCAGCTCAGGAAGGCCGCGTTGAAGCATCGCTATGGTGGCGATGTTTTGGCTAGCCTGAGCGAACTGTGGGGGATCGTCCCCCCATCCATGATGTTGCACTGGACCTGGCGGGCATGACCCCGGGCACCGCTCATCGGGTTACACGCACGGGGCGCATCGTGGTGTGCCGGGCGCGTCGGCGCAGGTGGCGGCTGGTTCTGCCACCTTTGTCATAGCTCCTCGCCGTGCGCCTAGGCACACACGAGGGCATCCACGCGAGGGTCCGAAGGGGTGTGGGTCTGTAGAGACTCCGCCACCACTTGTGGTTGTCCCATAGCATCTGCCATAGCGCACTCCTAGGACAGAGGGTGGCTGGGTGCCATGACATCGCCGATGCTAGAGTCATCGCTCTCAACATCGTCATCCATGAGGTCATGAAAAGAGGCAGGAGCGTAGCTCGCCATCCCCATGAATTCAGATGTGAGAGGGGGCAGCGCCAGCATCCTTCGGAGCCCTCGGGAGTACGCGTCCGTAGGGGATGCAAGGCCGTAGGGGAATCGGTCGCATGGCGGTCACGGCATGGACAACGGGATCCCTCCGGAGAATCGGCGAAAGACAGTAAATAGCGAGTAAATAACAATACGTACATTACTCAGTAAATAGCGAGTAAATAACAGTACGTACATTACTCACAGTGGGGTTTGAGCAGAGCGTATGCTTGGAACGAAGCGCAGGCGCCTCACCGTTGAAGTCATCGGGCATCCTAGAGCCGATGGAGGATGCGCCTCCTTCGATGGGTGCCGAACAAGTGCCTCCTCACAGATGTGCAGCACGTCGAGCCGGTCGGCGATGAAGTCTAGGCTTCCTAAGAGGAAGGCCTGTGATGGCTCGAAGATGGGAGGATCCCACGTCCCAACAGGTGGGAGTGTGGGAAACTCTAGCAAGCCAAAGCGAGTCGTATCGCTTGATCCCGCCATGGCGAAGATGGCGGAAAGGTGGGCCATCTGATGACCAAAAGCGTGAACATACGATGTCTTCCCCACGGACGGCGCCAACTGTTGGTGCAGAAAGTGACCAACACATAAATATTTGTAGTTTTGCCATACGTTGTGATTGGATGTGGCCTAGCACTCAATGATACAGGGTTTATACTGGTTTAGGCAACGTGTCCTACGTCCAATTTGAGTCGGTCGGTGACTTTATTCCTGAGCCTAGGTGCTCGAAGTTTGTTGTGGGTTACAAATGGAAGGGAGTAAGATGGGGGGGTGCAAGAGGTCCTGTCAGACTCTAGACTGAAGGGCCGAGAGTGACGGGAGCTCCTATGTGCGCTAAGTATTCGAGCATGCACTCTGTGTAGCTTTAGAGTGTCTAAAGCTAGCAGAGGGTGAGTCAATCATTGGTTGTTTGAATCGTTTGAAGTCCTCTCTTGGAGAGTTGTCGATGGATCGTCGTGTGTGTGAGTGAACTAATTGTGAATGGATCCATCCGTATTGGGAGAGAGCGCATCCCCTTTTATAGATGAAGGGGATAGCCCTACAAGCCAGAGAGAGAGATAGAGTACGTCTACTAAGTCTTGTTGCCCACACCGTCGGGTACAAGATGATTATAGGCGCCCACAACACTATTTATGCCAGACGCATGTGGGAGGTTTTACCGCATTCATCATGTATGGCAAATGACGATGCCCACAACACTGTCGATGCCCATAGGCATGTGGGGGATTTTACCGTGTTTGCCTGGTATGGGAATTGATGGCGCCCACAACACTGCTTGGGTTCTGACATGCCTGGAAGGTTGCAGGGCACCCTTCTGACATGTCTTGTTGGTACTGTCCTATAGGTGTACAGGGTACGGTCCTTGGTATTGCCTTTGACTTGAGCGTCCTACCTTACTTGCTCGTCCGTTTCCTAGGTTCTCACCGAGCGGGCGTCCCAGGTCGGTTGGTTCCAGTCGGCTCCGACTGCGCCAGTCACAGAAGAGCTATAAGTAGAGGTTCGGTGCATCCCCGGTCGGAGACACGGGTCAGAGTCGGAAGCAAGCGACGTTCCTCCTTGGCCAGGCCTTCCGGTTGGAGAGGTGGGCTAGAGTCGAAAGCGAGCATTGTTCCTCCTCGGCCAAGCCTTCCGGTCGAAGAGGCGGGCCAGAGTCAGAAGCGAGGCCTTCTGGTCGGAGAGGCGGGCCAGAGTCAGAAGCGAGCGTTGTTCCTCCTTGGCCAGGCATTTCGGTCGGAGAGGCGGGCCAGAGTTGGAAGTGAGCGCCGTTCTTTCTTGGCCTATCATTTAGGTTTTTGGGCTGGCCCAGGAGTTGCGCGTCGTTCGCAACGTCGTCTGCTAGGCTGAGCCTTTGCTGGGAAGTCGGTCCATGAGGGGCCCTGGGTTTATGAACCCGACACGAAGCAACTTACCACAAGGACAAGAAGACAACCCTTAAAAGATCTTCTTTTGCCCATTTTGGTTGCTACGTCTTTAAGCTGGTCAACAACAAACCGGCACCAATTCAACTTCTTGACGCAAGAAAGATCCACAATGGCTAGATAGCACCTTGGGCTAATAGCTAAGCCAGTTGGAGGACATAGGGATGTTGAAATTGCTATCATCAGCTAGGACCTTAGGAAATCATCATTGCTTGTCTTATTCTCCTTCAACCTTTCCAATATAGAGTCAATAGTAGGTGTTGTCCCTTCATCAATACTATACTCACCATTGATGAAGTTGATAGCACCAACATCAAGCTCATACTTAACTTCATCACCATTGTTTGGAAGACCAAAAGCACGACACACTGAATCAGCATTGACTGAAATCCTTCCCCTACCAGGAAACACCAGCTCCGATGAATCAACATCATAGCACTCAGCCATCAACTAGTCTGCAAAACCTGCAGGAAGGGTCTTAGAAGCAATCTTTAGGAGACCACCAAAACATATCGCCTGTATTCTTTTCTTCTGAGATTGAGTCAAATCATTGTAGAGCTTCACGAGCCTCGATGGGGAAGCCCGCTGTCTTCGAGGCTAAGAATAGGAGATGGATTGCAAAAGGTTAGAAAATAGCGGCAACTAAAAATTGAGTGCACAAAACAGGTGAATACAAAAAACAGAGCTAACGGATTGGGTGCACATACCTTAGGAACCGTTGAAGACGATGAAGCAGCAGGTTGGCTTTGTTGTCCTCTACCCATTGCCTAACACAAGCAGCACCTAAGAGACCATGTTGGATGAAGGGTTCAGCTCATTTGGCATAGATGTAGGTAAAATAAAAAAGATAGACATGAAATGAAGTTTAATACATGTTAGGATTCACTAATTACAAAAAGGCAGTTCAATGCATTTACTGTAGCAGTTCAATTATTTCAAAAAAGCAGTTCAATACATGAAGAGCGGTTCAAAACATGAAGTTTAATACTTTCACTGTAATATAAGACACACATTAGCACCATCGCGTCACTCCGTTCCAAACCTCCCGGCTCCTGTAGAAACGCCGCACTATGGAGCAGCAAGATTCTAATTTACATATGGGATGAGAGCACAAGTGAAAGCTGGAGCATAAATGAATACATGCATGATAAGTACTCCTAAACACTAGCAATAGCGTGATGATCACTGAATGAACAGCACAGCAGATTGTAGGGAGCCAAGATGCTTGGAACAGAGTGAGCCTTCCTACTGCATGCCTATTCCATAAAGCATATATTGAAAGATTTAGGAAACATTGTGCTGATCTAATATATAGCACATTCGCAAGAACTGAAAGTGCATACGTAAAGCATGATTGTTAAAGTAAATTAGATAAGGTATAGCCATTGTCCTCTTGGTATAGAACAATTTTGCAGTTCTTGCGAAATAAAAAGAAACCAGAGAGCGTGGCCAGGCAACAAACCATAGACTGAAATCTAATGTAATTTCTTGTAGTGAGTAAAGGCCTCGTAATATTCTTGTAATTACTAATAAATTGACACTACTAGTTTTAATTGCCACTGATGCTAAATAGATAGGGATTGAACAATCATAGGTAAACTGTTATAGTACGTGCGACAATCTGACAACAATCAGTTAAAAGGATAACAGTCTTAAGAAACAGGATGGCATTGGTTATTGGAGAAGAAATAAAAAGAAAGGAAACAACAAGCACCTGAGGTATTTTGCAGTTCCACCGACAAGAGCTGCTTATAAACAAATTAGATGTAGAAAAATGGACTGGGTGCCTCGTTTGTGCCTCGACCAAGCATAAGCTAAAAATAAAAAAATTCAAGGCATTCAATTCCAATTAGACAAGAAGAATCTCAAAACCTAAATAGAATAGACATAATGATGCACATTGAGCACAAATAGCCAACATTAAGGCTTAATTAACAATGTCATAGCGTAGAATATTTTTCGAACTATGTGAGATAACAAATGGGCATTTTCAAGACCATGAACTAGGTCACACAAAAAAATCTAATAGCTAATCATCATGGCCAAGAGATGCACCTGATCCTGAGCTGTAGATTGAGAATTAGCTCCTAGTCCTTGTGCCCCCAATGGTCACCCCCAGCCTCTTGGACAGCCATAGGGGCGTGTTGTTGGGCAGGTGTGGAGGCAGAGCGGGCGACGGTGGTGGCAGCCCCTCCCTTCTCTAAAGCTCTGCCTCCGTAGTCGTCCCCGAGGTCGCACTTCAATCTGTAGAAGCAGTAGCAATTACAGTGACGATGGCTATGCCTTCCTCACCCTGGCGCCACGGCAGGCTTTTGGTTTCTGCAAGTCACGGCGCCTGCCCACCAGCATAGCAGAAGGGGACGGCGGACGAGCAGTGAGGGGTGGATCCGAACCTGGCGAGTGAAGGTGAAGTTGTTGTAGCCCGGACGCAGGCGCATATGGCGGGGTCGACGGGCGAAGGCGTATAGCCACTAGTGCAATGAGGCAGCACGTCGCCGGTGGCCGTGAGCGGTGGTCGGAGTTGGAGGCGGAGGTGGTGAGACCAGGGTGAGGTGCAACACACCAGAAGCACTACGGATGGGTGGAAGCGTGCAATCGGAAGGGATTGTAGTCAGATGGCGAACAAATCCAAATCGAACCCGTGAGCTAGAAGCGTTGGGACAGATCTTACCGGTGAGCGCGGTGACGCCTGTGCTCCACCTAGATCCGAGTCTGGCAGAAAACTACAGTCACTAGTGGTGTCATCCGGTCGCCACGAGGGAATCTTCGCGACGGAGATGCAGACGAAGAGAGTTGTGTCTGAGGCGGATAGCGAGCCCTATTGGGAAGGGAGAGGAAGCGCGAGTCCCAAGATTTGAACAGTTACTCCTCCCTCTCTCTATGACTAGTGGGCCAAGTACTGGGGTTGGGTGGAAAGTAACAGAACGCCGCCAACCCTCGAATACTAATCGATGGCGGAGGAGAGCATGTGTGCGCGCCGACAAACGCACGCATGGCAGGAACAAAGTCATTACCTAATACTTTTGCAAAGACTGCCACTATGTAGAAATGGTTTCGAAAGAGAACGGCCTCAGTAATCTTCAGAAGACCCACACCCACACAACGTATTCTCTTTTGTGTAACATACCGTTAATGTCGAAAATTAACACATAAGCACACACGACTAGTTTTTGAGCAAACTTCTAAAGAGATAATTTTTTCTTTTACAACAAAAAATCGAACCGACTACTTTATGAGCAAGAACTAAAGATGGCAGCATGTATTTTACCCACATATAAGGTCTCACATACCCGCAACCATGAGTAAAATTGTGTACCCGCACCCGCCACCCCCCACAGGCAGCATTATGTGCCCGCGCCCGGTATCCACGGGCATGCCCGGATACCCGCTAGCCTCCGGTGCCTGGGTGGAGGGGAGCTAGAGACGGTGGCCTACGTGGGGAGGATGGTGTGTCGGCGGCTTACTTCTAGCTAGTGCAGGAGCGGGGAGGACGGCGGCTAGCGTCGGAGAACGGGCGGTCGGTGATCGATGTTCGAAGGCGGGCGGACGGCTGCCAGCGTCGCAAAGTAGGTAGACGGCTGCCAGCGTCGGAGGAAGAGCGGACGATGGCCGGCGATGGAGGAAGGACGGGCGAACGGCAGACGACGTGTGTCGGAGGGAGGGTGGAAGGCAGATGGTAACGGAGGAAGGACGGGCAGCCAGCGGACGGCATTGGATCTAGAGAGGAGATGAGAAAGGAGAGGAAATGGGATGGCACTGGATTTGGAGAGGAGACAGGAGAGGAGTGGACAGTGGAGGCCCGCAGGCACTTGGCGGGGTGGCGGCATGAGATGGGGTGGCAGGGTGGATGGATGGAAGTATGGAACCCTAGGATACGTAGATTATATACCTCTTTTGCAATGGCCCCACATGTCAGTGCGGGTTTGGCGGGTTTGCGAATGTGGGTATGATATTTTCTTACCCGTCTTTCTTTCTGTTGGGTACAAATCTGTACCCACGCCTGTGCCCGTTGGCACAAGTTGGCGCCCGTATCCACGCCCACTGGATCTTATGCCTGTGGGTACACAGGTTTTTAGTGTCCGTTGTCATCTTTAGCAAGAGCTACAAAGGATGATAGTCCGATGACGCCAGGGCTCACAGCTTATTTACGAGAAACTAGCAAAACATGATTTATTGACCTAGATGTGAAAAGTAGAATAAAGTAAAAGAACATGATAATAGTAGATTGGTTTTACGTCGACCGTATATTCTCAATTAGTCTCTTATATTTATAGGACGGATGGTCTTTCTGATACATGGTTGGATCCTGTCAAGCATATTCCCAAAATACTCAGGTTCCGAATCCAACTCGGTTCGGTCTACTATCAATCACAAGAAAACCATCTAACCAACCTAGCTAATGAGCGAACGACTGCTAGCTTGAAATCCAGGTGTCAATCCCATCAACCCCACAACTTTCCTTTTTTGAAAAAAGAACCTTTTCAACAACTTTCCTTTTTCTGGAAAGTTACATAGTTATACTTATTACTTTTACGTATAATTTTTTGTGCAAAATTTATCACCATATTTTCTTAGAAAGTTGTAAAGTTATGCACATACTATGTACAATATTTTGTAAAACATGACTTATCAACACAGTTTCCTAGAAATTTATTCCCGCGTCTTTTTTATTTGGAAAGTTACAAAGTTATATATATAACCGATGTGCATAACTTTTATTTTTTTCTTATTGTAAAAAACATTTACATATCTTTATTTTTGGAAAGTTATGAAGTTATACGCACAAATTATGCGCATAACTATATACGGAATAACTCATCATCACAATTTGTCATAATAGTCTTTTTGACTTCTCTTTTTTGGAAAAAAAAATATTTTCGTAACTTTTCATTTTAGAAAATTACCACAGATTCTATGCATAACTTTTTACATGACAAATTATCAACATAACGTCTCATCATAATAACTTTTACAAATTTGCGGTCAGAAGATTTAGTTAGATCAGAAGAAGAGAAAAAGTGAAAAAAATAGAGGAAAATGATGAAAAAGGAAAAATATGGCGCATAGCATTATAATATTCATTCATGTACAACTGGTATCATATACGATCATGTAAAATAGATAGGCTATTGCATAAAAAATATAAAGGGAAAGGGAAAAAGTAGAAAATAGAAAAAATAAAAGGAGAAAAAGAAATATAGAAAGTATCGGTACAGAAAGTGACCAACTAGTGAATATTTGTAGTTTTGATGTACGTTTTGATCGGAGGTGGCATAGCACTCAATGACACAGGATATATACTGGTTCAGGCAACGTGCCTTATGTCTAGTCTGGGTCGGTCGGTGACTTTATTCCTGAGCCAGTGCTCGAAGTCTATAGTGGGGTTACAAACGAGAAGGAGAAAGGAAGGGGTGTACGAGAGGCCCGGTCGGTCCGGACCGGAAGGGCCGAGGGCGACCGGAACTCCTCTATGAGCTAGGTGTTCAAGCGTGTGCTTGAGGGGTTTGTGAGCTATCGATCTAGTGAGTCTGAACTTGAAGAAGTGAACCTCCTTTGTTGGAGGGAGCGCACCCCCTTTTATAGATAAAGGGGATGACTTTACAGATGAGAGGGAGAGAGTACGGATGTTTCTAAGCCTTGTTGCCCACGCCGACGAGGGTAGCGATGATGGTAGGCGCCCACAATACTGTTGATGTCACTGTAGAATGTCATGTGCATATGGGAGGTTGCGTTGGCTTTTTCAGGAAGGCTGGATGTTGGTACATGCAAAATACTATTGGTATGTGAGGAGCCCTACCACGTGTACCAGGTATGGTGAATCCTGGCGCCCACAGTACTATCGATGCCCAAAGGCATGTGGGGGCTTTTTGCCGTACGGGAGTCCAACGGTGCCTACAATACTGTAGATACAAATGTCGGCGCCTACAATACTGTTTGTGTCAGGGCGGTTGTGGAGCACTGTTCCCGCAGACGTACAAGGTATGGTCCGGTATCGTTGTTTGACTTTGTGCGCTGCCTTCTCCATTCGCCCCTGGTCTCTTCCGAGCGGGCGTCCCTGGTCGGATGGCCCCAGTCGACCCTAGCCGAGCCAGTCGGAGAAGAGCGGCAAGCAGGCTTCCTATGGGTCCCCGGTCGGAGTCGCAGGGTCGGAGTAGGAAGCAGCGTTTTAGGCCAGGCCTTCCGATCGGAGAGACCGCCTGGAGGCGGCTGGTGTCCGGAGCGAGTGTTCCGATCGGAGAGGTGGGCCGAAGAAGTTGAAGAGCGGGCGTTTGTTCTTTTGGGTAGACCTCCCGGTCAGCGACCGGACTGTTCTCCCGACCCGTTGTGTTTTAGACTCTTGGGCCGGCCCATGAACTACATGCTGTTTTTTTGGGCCGAGCCCTGGTGTGAAAGCCAGTCCCCGAAAGACCCAGGATTTATGAACCCGACAGAAAGAAAGAAAGAAAGAGAGACCTACCTGCTTCACGACAGAACCGGGCCCGCTGGTGGACACGGTGTGCAGTAGTGCACACGCTCTCGGGTTAATTCGTCGTTCATGGTCCACGCGCTAATTAATTTGATCGAAGACGTAGGTGCGGCGCGGGATTTGACTCCGCACCTGAAGTGGTGAAAAACTCTTAACGAGTGTCGCTCACCAAATTGGGGATTCCGGCCATCGAACTCCTGAGTCCTGATGACCGAATAAACCAAGAACAGTGAGGCTTATTTATTGATCCTCCTTTGTATATTTGGCCGTAACTATACGTAGGTGAAGGCTTAAGGTTCTTTTGGCGTATATGAGGCATCCTTTTGCTTTGTTTATTTATATTCTCCGTTTATTTAATCATCTTGCCAATTAACTCACGTTATAGCTCCCTTCAAAGCTCCAACAGCTACTGCAAGTAATCTTCTTCTTCTTCTTCTTTTATCATCAATAACGTACGTTCCTTTATTACCTAGCCTGTAAGCTGCTAGCTGTTAACCGTGCCATTTGACTTGTCCAAACAAGCCGATTGAATTATGCACTTGGCCAACGTACCAAGCCGAGTGATATTTCTATCATCAAGCCATTACTGTGTTTGGCTAGATCGACAAATGAATGGATCCGAGAACATGCATCAACCACCAAATCAAAATCCACATCGATCGTCTGTTCTGACTTGTGATGCCTATACCTGGCCATGCAGCCCGAGGTCCGGCAGCCCAGCCCGAAGCCCGGCCTTTTGGTCCGACATAGCACGGCCCGGCCTGCAGGCCACCGGGCTCAGGCTGCCTGGGCCGGCAGTTGAGCCCGCGGGCTGGCACGGCCCGGCACGGGGTTTTGGAGGAGGCCCGACAGCGGCCTAGCTCGCCAACGGCTCCCCCCACGCCGCCACCCTAGACCCCACCTATAAAAGGCGGCCGATGCAGCGCCCCCTCCCGGCCTCCCCTCAGTCCCGCACTCCCGCTCGTAACCTAACCCTAATCCCCAATTCCCCATTCGCCCATTCGCATCCCACCACCACCAGCCGCCGCACCGCTCTCAAACGCAGTGGCCAGTGACGCCTCGCTGTCTCCGACGTCGACTCCGACGCCGACTCCGGTGACCACGATCCGCCTCCCGCCGGCGTCCTCCCCTCCATCCCTGCCTCTCCCTTCTCCCTCTCCCTATCTCCCCTCTAGATCTCGTTGATTATGTGAGTTGGTTGTCTCTGTTTGTCCCTCCTCCGCCGTCCGCCGTCGTTGCTGACTGAGTGTCGTCTTCTCTAGACTCTGGGTGCTGGTCGAGGAACGGGGCTGGAGAGGCAGCCATGTCCGACGAGGATGGCCTCCTGCCGGTTGGCCTGGCCTGGCCCCAGAGCAAGGCGGCCACACAGCTCAGTTATCCTTTTAATTTCCTCTTGTTCTCTGTGTGTATGGTTTTGGTTTTGGTTTGAAGTTCTTCTGGGAAAAAAATACTTCAAATTTGAATACTTCTTGTTGAGATGAATTTTTTGATGTGTTTTGAACCCTACGGGCCTCGGGCTGGCACGGCCTGGTGATTTGACCGTGCCTAGCAGGCCGGCACGGCACGGATTTAGGCCCACAGGCCCGTGCTTAGGCTGATGGCAAGGCACGAAGCCCGCAGCGGCACGGCACGGGAGGCACGACGTGCCGTGCCAGCCCGACATCCTCCGAGCCGTGCCTGGCCCGTGCCCGGGCCGTGCCAAGCCGGGCCGGCCCGATGGCCAAGTATAGTGAGGCCTGCCGCACCAATTGATGCGGTGGTCTCCAGGACGAGCTCACTTTCAGTTTATTATAGTAACTAACTGCTGCGCTAGTCAGTGATACGCTGCAAGTTGCATGTTTATCCTGTCCCCACAGAATGGAACGAAACTGACAAAAGCATACATACATACATTACATTACATAGAATGAAATGAAACTGATGAGTTCTCAACTGCACTGTATTTGTGGCTGGATACATATGCTTCCCTCTCCCTGAAAGAAAAGAAAAGTAAAGCAGCAGCAGCAGCCAGCAGCCAGCAGGTAGCTTCAGATGCACACAAGAAGAAGAAGAAGAAGAAGATGGGGGTACGTGAGGCCAAAGGCTGGCACACATTCTCCCCATCCTCCTCGATCTTTCTTCTTTCTGCGCGCTAGCTAGCTTTTCTTGCTCAATCCTGCAGCAGCACATTCCCTCCAGACGAATGATGCTAGCTCGATCATCCCCGGCCTGCAAGCCCACGTACGCACTCCAAGAATATAATCCATCCCCACCCCCGTGGCATGCATCTACTAGACTACGACTGCCGACTGACATGTATATAAGCTAGCTAGCGCTTGGGATTAACCTCAACAGGGATCAGGAGAGCTAGCTAGCTTGGACCAGGTTCAGGTCAGGTGTACGTTAGAGCTAGCCGTACGTTGCTGCTGGTGCTACTGCTCCGTCGATCCTTCTCGGCCAATGCAAATGCCCTTCTGTTGGGACCGCCGGAGCCCGGCTCATGCGCCGGAGAACCACATCGCCATCAGTGGCACCGTGGTCGTGTCCTGCCACTTGGGCCTGTCGTCGCCGGGGAAGACCACCACGCTTCGCCTCTTCAGCAGCACACAGATGGATCCCAGTACGTTCTTCTTGTTCACCACCCACCCAGCAGCGTACTCTTGCTTGCTTGTTTGTCGTCTTGAATTCCAATCCAATTCATCAATTGTTGATCCATCGGTTACTGCTGCTTCAAATTCAACTGCTTGGGCATGCAATCGCAATCGCAATCTGCAGACACCGGGAAGGGGAAGCTGAGCGCGGAGGCGCCGCTCAAGGGCGGCAAGAAGACCAAGGCGAAGCAGGGCGCCGTGAAGACGAGCACCATGACGTACCAGGTGACCTTCTTCGTGGACGCCGAGTTCGGCACGCCGGGACCGTCGTCGTCAAGAACGGCCTCAGGAACGACCACTTCTTCCTCCGCCACGTGCAGATGGACATGCCCGAGGCCGGCCGGAGCATCCACTTCGACTGCAACTCCTGGGTCTACCCCTACAAGAAGACCAACGCCGACCGCGTCTTCTTCATCAACACGGTGCGTGTCGTCAGGACCGAATCATGGACCTACTAGTACTTTTAAGCTTCCATGACATGACAGATTGACAATGGCGAACCCAACAGAGCTACCTGCCTGACAAGACGCCTGAGGCCCTGCGTCTGCTGCGCGACGAGGAGCTGCGCAGCCTCCGTGGCAGCGGCCGCGGCGAGCGCAAGGACTGGGAGCGCGTCTACGACTACGACGACTACAACGACCTGGGCAACCCCGACAAGGAGTCAAGGAGGACCACGCCCGCCCGGTGCTCGGCGGCATCACCTCCATGTACCCGTACCCGCGACGCTGCCGCACCGGCCGCCCTCTCTTCAAGACAGGCACATATACACAACACACCACTGCTAGCTAGCTATCTATCTCCATTGATCTGATTTCTGCATCTAAATCTGACTGACACTAGTCTTGATTGATCGCAGACGGCGTGACGGAGACGCGCAAGCACATGATCAACCTGGACTTCTACATCCCGCCGGACGAGCGGTTCAGCCCGACGAAGCTGGCGGAGGTGCTCACGCTGGCGGTGCAGGCCGTGACGCACTTCGTGCTCCCGGAGTCTAAGGCGCAGTTCCATGGCAATATCAACAGCTTCCGGTCGTGGTTCGAGCAGCTCAAGGGCGACCTGTACAGGAAGCCCCAGCAGCCGGTCGTGGACGGGCAGGTGATGGACAAGCTCAAGACGTCGGTGCCGTCGCACAAGACCTACAAGCAGGTGTCCAAGATGGTCAAGGAGACGCCCGTCAAGTTCCCCATCCCTCAAGTCATCGAGCGTGAGTCGTTGTCTTGTCACTACACTTGTTGTGTGCTCTGCTCTGCCTCTCTCTGACAGGGAACAATTCCTTGGATTAACTAGCTAGATTGATGTCTGATGATGAATCATCTTTCCTCTTATTTGATGGCTGGTGCTGCAGATGAGCCAGAGGCATGGCGAACCGACGAGGAATTCGCGAGGGAGATGCTGGCGGGGCTCAATCCAGTGGTGATCAGGAGACGAGAGGTGTTCCCGCCGGTGAGCAGAGGAGGCAAGGAGAGCTCCATTACCGCCGCGCATATCGAGAGGCAGCTCCAAGGACGAACGGTCCAAAAGGTCAGTCGTCGTCAAATTTTTGTGTTTCAGAGAAGAACTTACTTAACCATGTAAATGCAATGCAACCGTCTTTTATGTATGTATATGATACGGAGTATTATGCAGGCATTAGAAGAGAAGAGGCTGTACATCCTTGACCACCATGACTACGTGATGCCGTACCTGCGGCGCATCAACACGCAAGAAGGGGTGTGCGTCTACGCGTCGCGCACGCTGCTCTTCCTCAAGGACGACGGCACCCTCAAGCCTCTCGTCATAGAGCTCAGCCTGCCCAGTGACGGCGCCGGCGACGGCGAGATCAGCAGGGTCTTCCTCCCTGCGAGCCAAGGCACCGATGGGCATCTGTGGTGGCTTGCTAAGGCTCATGTCTCCGTCAATGATTCAGGCTACCATCAGCTCATCAGCCACTGGTGAGTGATCGAGTAAGCATGCATCGGTACCATGTCATCTGTTTCATGTGGTCAATGCAGTGCATGATTCGTACGTTCTTGATGCATGCATCCATATACGAGTATATGACCATGCTTGCATATCCATGCCGACACCACATGTACAGGCTGTTCACGCACGCGACGGTGGAGCTGTTCATCATCGCCACCAAGAGGCAGCTGAGCGCCGTGCACCCGATCCACAAGCTGCTGGAGCCACATTTCAAGGACAACATGCAGATCAACACGCTGTCCAGGAGCATCCTGCTCAGCGCAGGAGGCATCCTGGAGAGGACCATGTTCGGATGTCCCCGGGGAAGTACGCCATGGAGATGTCCTCGGCAATCTACTCCGAGTGGAGGTTCACCGACCAGTCCCTGCCCAACGACCTCGTCAAGAGGGGATGGCGTCCAGGATCCCCGGACCACGACCCTGCACCTGCACGTGGAGGACTACCCGTACGCGGTGGACGGCATGGACGTGTGGCGCGCCATCGACGGCTGGGTGCGGAGCTACTGCGCCCACTTCTACCACTCCGACGCCGCCGTGGCCGCCGACGCCGAGCTGCAGGCGTGGTGGCACGACGTGCGCACCGTCGGCCACGGCGACCGGCAGCGCGACCCGGTGTGCTGGCTGGAGCTCGACACCGTGGCCAACCTCGCCGAGTCGCTGTCGACGCTCATCTGGATCGCCTCCGCGCTGCACGCCGCCGTCAACTTCGGCCAGTACGGGTACGCCGGGTTCATGCCCAACCGGCCCACCCGGTGCCGCCGGTTCTTGCCGCTGCCGGGATCCCCGGAGATGGCGCAGCTGGAGGCCGACCCGGACAGGTTCTTCCTCGACACGGTGCCCGAGACCGCTTCACCACCACGCTCGGGCTCACGCTCATCGAGGTGCTCTCCAACCACACCTCCGACGAGCTCTACCTGGGCCAGCGCGCCACCGCGGCGTGGACCGACGACGGCGAGGTGCTGCAGCTGCTCGACAGGTTCCGGGAGGAGCACCACCGGGTGGAGAAGCGGGTCACTGAGAGGAACAGAGACCTGCGTCTCAAGAACCGGAAGGGACCCGCCAAGGTGCCGTACACGCTGCTGTTCCCGGACGTCGGCAACGTCGGCGGCAAGGAGAAGGGGATCACCGGCAAAGGGATACCCAACAGCGTCTCCATATGACATGACATTAAGCTCCATCATATCGGACTACACGTACATATATGCATGTATACCGTATACGTGAGTTTCTCTTTCTTTTGGTCGTCGGTGGTTTTATTTTTTTCATTTTGTTTGAGAGGATTTGATTAAGCTTGTCGGTTTGGTTGTGAGCATATATATTAATTGTCAGCCTGTTCGCTTCCTCGTAAACGATCGTAAATTTTCAGCCGGGAACAGTGTTTTTCTCTTACACCAAACCAGCCAGCAGTAAATAATCCACGATACGATACGGCCTCCCGAACAGGCTGTGTGATGATTGGTTTGGAAGTTAATGTATTGAATGGGTGTTATACTTTTTAAAAAAAAGATCGACGCAACTAGCGTCCGAACCGTCCGGCTTCAGGGGCGCGTTCACACGCGCCTAATGCACGTAGCGTTTCGATCCCGACCAGATACAATACGGATAGAGCGCGGCCCGTCCTCCCACTCGCGCATGGCTCGTCCTCTCGCCGCGCCGCCATCCCGTCCTCTCGCCGTGCCCCACGGGACCACCTCTCCGATGCGAATAGAACGAGCGTGCCCCCGCGTCTGAAAACGAGCGCTCCCCCACGTGCGGCCCGTCCACCGCTGCGCCGTCATGCCTCATCGCGTCGCCATCCCCGGCCGTGTTGCCATCCCCTGCACGCCCATTGCCCTCCATGCCCCATCCCCACCATGCTCCATTACCTTGCAACACAGAGCAATGCGACATGCAAACATCTGAAGTATTGCTTATTTGCAACGTCAGAACAAGTCTACTGCAACATCAGAACAAGGCGACTGCAACAACAGAACAAAGCTACTGCAATGCGAGAGGCAAGATAAAAAAAAGAGACTAATGCAACAAAGAAATATTACTTAATGCAACATCAGATTAAGGCTACTGCAACAACAAAACAAAGCACAATGCGAGAAAGCAATATCAGAAAAAAAGACCAATGCAACAAAGAAATATTACTTGTTGCAACATCAGAACAAGGCTACTGCAATGCGAGATGCAACATTAGAAACAAAAAAAAGAGACTAATGCAACAAAGAAATATTACTTGTTGGAACAGCAAAATAAGGCTACTACAACAGAGCTCGCCGGAACCCTAGCCACTTCTGCGTCCCTCAGATCCAGAGGAAGGGGGGAGGAGGCTCAGATCCAGAGGAGCGCTCAGATCCAGAGGAGGAGGTGGAGGAGGAGGGCTTAGATCCAGACCTACCTCGCTGGAGTCGCCGCCGTCGCCCTCGTCTCCAGTGGGGGTCGCGTGAAGGTCGCGGAGGGAGGGAGGGTGGGAGCGGAAGCGGCAGCAACCTGTGCGGGCGCAGCATGGAGGTCACGGAGGGAGGGAGGGAGCGGCAGCAGCGACCTATGCGGGCGCGGCAGCGAGTGGGTGTGGAGAGCGGGGGAGGAGCGGGCGAGCGGACCAAGCAAGTGGAAGCGGGTGTCATGGGATGGATGGGAGCGGGAGGTCACAGCCTCGGTCGAGTCGTTCCTATGCGGGTCCGTCCAGACAGGACGAACGCCATCATTATCGAAAAAAGATCCATTGCCATCTTTCTAATGAATTAATAAGTGGAGGAGAATGCCATGTTTGGTAGAGGTCCGGCTCCCGCCAAACAACTTCACATATAGCTTCTCTGATGAGACGGCTTTTCTGGCTCTAGCTTTGCTAGTTGGAAAAATGTTTGGTAAAACAACTTCTCCAAGTAGTTTCTAAACGATTTCTAAAAATGGTCAAATGTCCATAATACTTTTTTTCTTTTCTTTTCCTTCACTCTTCTTTTATTCTCCTACGCCCACCCGGACGGACACCTCCTCTTCTCTTTCTTCTTTCGTCTTTCCACGCCAATCCGTCGTTGGCACGAACTACCCTCACCGCCACGCCCTTACCCTCCCTGGCTTGCGCCACGCTAGGCCGCCACTATCTCTCCACGCCGCATCGCGCCACTGTCTCGACTCCCGTTGTCTCCCTGGCCTGCGCCACCGTGGGCCATTGGGGACGATTCAATACATACATGAATGACACAGACATACGGAGTGCATCTTCTTTGCCAGCTGGCCCTGTTGCTCTCCGATCCTCAATACTAGGTGGGTCTAGTCTAGTACGTAGTAATTACATTAGTGGATGTTCACGTCTTATCCCAAAAATACTTGAAGCGCCTGTTGGCTGTATTATATATACGGAAATCCTTGCACACGCTTGTCCATCGCGTCAAGACATAGTTTTTCTGGGCATGTCTAGCGTACAGGCCCAACAACACCTCTACGTCTCTTCCACCTCTTACATTTCCTCCCTACTTGCATCGGTGTCATAGTGTCACTGAGCATACGCCCCGCCCCACTTTGCCCCATCGCGTCCCTTTCCCCCACCACGCGCCTGTCCTCCGTCACGCCGTGCTCTTCCCCCACCGCACCATACCCCATCGGTGGCCACACCGCGCCCCATCTCTAGCAAGCGGACGAGGCAGGACAACTGCGCCCGAGCAGCGGCGGCGCTGTAGAAGGCGTGCCGACGGGCTCGAGCCTGGGCAACGAGCAGGCGCGGGATAATCGCAGGAAGGAATGATGGCCCGATGTCCTGCAACGGAGGTCTACGCTGGGCCAACGTCTCCCTGACCCAAGCTTGCTGGCTACAGCAGTTTGCCACTAGGTAGGCCGTGGCCGCCGCCGCCGCCGTGTTTCAAGTGTTTGGTCTGGAGATGTTGCAAAAGTATATCTAAGATGTTGCATATGTTGCAATGATAATATACGCATGTTGCATGCGTATGTTTTCAAGTGTTTCAGGCTTTTTCAGACTTTTGTTTCAAGTGTTTCATCTGGATGTTGCAAAAGTATATCTAGATGTTGCATATGTTGCAATGACAAAATATGCATGTTGCAAGCCTATGTTTCAAGTGTTTTAGGTGTTTTAGACGTATGTTGCAAATGTTTCATCTGCATGTTTCAAAAGTAGATATTGTTGTTGCACATGTTGCAAATGGCTATACGCCCATGTTTCAACTGCATGTTTCATTGTTTCATGTGTCTTCGTAAAGATGTTTCATGTGGATGTTTCAAAAGTAGATCGGGTGTTGCACATGTTACAATGGCACCGGTGTCTGGCGGATGGCGGCCTGCTGTAGGGCTTCGCCTCCTACCTCGCGCCTTCCTCGCACGGCGCATCTCGCCGTCTCCTCTCCTCTCTCACCTCTCCCTTCCCTTCCCTCCATCTTCGGTCGTAGTTCGAGCTCGTCCCATAAGCGTGCGAAGTCGTGGACGTCGGGTAGGTGCAGCAGCAGGCGCGGGGTAGACTCGACCGACAAGCGCGCGGAGTCACAGACATCCGGTAGGCGCTACAGCATGCGCAGGGCGGGCGGGCAGATGCAGCAGCTTGTGCATGAGACGAGACAATCGCGGGCGTCCGGATAGAGGTTTAGCGCCCGGTCTAGCCATTCTATTATATATATATATATATACTAGCCACTGCTGCCCGCGCTTCGCTGCGGGTGATGTGCTTGGTATAGGAAAAATTTTGGAAAATATGGCTCATATGTCTAATATGTTTTCTCATCGCGTTGCTACGAAAGGTTGGTATATTTGGTACACTAAATGAAAAAATATGGGAAGAAAAGGTAACATGGTTTTTTCATTACAATGTTGTAAACCAACCTAGAGGTTGGTTGTCATTACATGGTGCCTATTCTAGGCCAGCAAATCAATGACATGTTAGTGGAAAAGAAGTATTTGATGGAGTTGGGCTCAAACAACTAACACACTTAGATTCAAAGCACAACATTGGCTAGGATTACATTATAGGTGGAAAGAGAAAAACTACAATACAAGTACATCTCCTAACGTGAGGGTTTACAAAAGAGTGAATTAGGATCCACTTCCCTTAGGTGAAACTACAACACATTTCGTAAATTTGGAATTACACGAAAGATTACACGGCGCCGAACACTAAATTACAGCGGGATTTAAAGTTACATGGTTAAGAACAACCTAATACAACCAAGGCTTACTCCAGAAGTCGAGATAGACGAGAGCAATGGAGAAACAACAAGATAATGATTATCCAAAACATGACGTATGACCAACAGATCCAGAAACTAGACTGAGAAGTCAAACATCGTGAACCCTAAGACCAAACTAACCAACGATAGACTTGAACTTCTTCGAAAACCAGATCCCTTCTTCTCATATTACAAGCACATCACCCGCACCCAAAATGTGGTTGGGACTTGTTTATGATAATAGGATGCATTCATTGTCATCGCCAATTTGTTCCTATGAACCTGTTACGGTCCAAATATTTGCACATAAGGCTAACAGAAGCAAATTTATAAGACTGGCAAGTGAAAATAGCAAAGAACATTCCGTTGTCATCACCAATTGGTTCTTATAAATAGTATGAAATATATCCTATCATATGACTTCTGTTTGTTGGGTTGATCTGCAATTTTTCTGGTAGTACCCAATTCCAAATAGTACGAAAATATTGTAAAACACGCATCTAATGTTTATAAAAGAAAAACTAGAAATATGACACGTACACAAGAATGAAAGAGCATAGTGACATAAGTATGACGACAAATTCAAAAGGATATCTACTTTCCTCCAACCCTTTTTGGAGCAACATACATCTGCTAAGGGTATTAGACCAAAAAATATAGGTGCCATATGTTAAGTCAAAGGTTTCTTCACTGGCTATTTTTTTCCTGCTTAGTGAAAATCTAATGTTTAAGTACTTTATAGACTATCGAGGTGTATAAGAGAGCACACTCAAACTTTTAAGCTGCCAGATGGGGTATGTGTGGTTTCCTGAGTTAAAAAGCTGTGAAGAGGACTGAGTAAGGATATGGCAGTGGTCTACCTTTTCAGTGTCTCTGAATAGCTTTCCGCAGTCAGATTATGTAGTTGCTGCTCACCGCTTGTACTCGATGTGAAAACAAAGAAAAGGTGAAAAGGAACCGACGCTACACGTGAATATAGATTTCGTACAGTGGTGGTGCAGGGGAGTGCGACTCAGTCAATCAAAAGATGTGTTAATAGTGTCTTGTCAAGGCTAGTTGCAGGTGGAGGTGTCTACAAACGGAAGCCTGCTCACTTAAGCTTTTCCTACAGCTACTGTAGATGTGGCTGCATGAAGTCTTCTATAAGTGAACAGCAGCGGCTGAGATAGCTTGCTGCAGCAAGTTGAACCGAGCAGGCTTAATAGTTCATGTTTTAGCTTGCATAAATTAATATGAGATAGTGCACGTTCAAGAAACCAAACCACTACTATATTTGGAACTTTCAGAACAAACAAAACACTCTTAAAAATGTTATTGTTCACATGATCCTAGAAATTTTTCAAATGTCCACGGTAAGAGAAATAATCAATATATTGCCTATGGGTGTGCTGAAAAAATAAAAGGGCAACTAGATCTGCAATAGCAAACCATAACTTGTCTATGTAGAAACCGTTGTCTATATAGGAACCACAACAAAAACCACAAATGAACAAGCCAAGGGTTACTATCACCACGAATTTTAGCAGGTACTGAACCTTTAAGTAAAATACAGGTTAGAAGGGGAAAAAATAAGGTTCAAAGCAGATACGTAAAAAAGCTCCAAAGCTCAGAGGCACTTACCTGAATATTTTACATGCTTTCACTGCTTTTGAATAAAATCGTGAAGCCACCTTCATACAGTTTATATAATCATCCAGAACAGACATCACGATACAAATGGGTATGCAATATGCAATAAAACTGATACAGGAATAGTGATGAGTAAGCCACAATTGCCATGGGACAAAACAGCAGAGGGGATCTTATCTGTTTGTCTTGGTCAAATGGACAGGTAGAGCAGGCTGCCGATAACAACAGAGCAGATTTTAATGGACACATTTAAGGCTGAACATAGACACAAACAGTGTGAACTGAATCATAGATCAAACCTCGTGAAAAGGTTTGAATTACAATGAACCACATGAAGCAAGCATTTAAAGGTGATCTGATCGCTACTTTCCAATAGAAACATTGTTCTATATCTGGACATCACAAAAATGATAATAATATTGTTAGTTGCAAAGTTCTTTTGCCATATAATGAGAATACAGAATGGTACCTGTTGATTACTCTTATTGCCCAAAAAGGACGCCCAACACTATGTTGTCTCTTCCTTTTCGGCTTTGAGCCAGATACCAACCCCACATTAGTATCTGCAATTTGATGAGGCTCAATTAATAATATGAATGTTCAAGATCTTTGACCTTATATTTTTGTTTCAATATTTTTTTTGGCAAGCATACTGAATTATTGAAAGAAAAAGCCTATGTTACTACCTTAATTTGATGAGGCTCTTTTTGGAAAAAAAAGTCTAAGATGACAGGTAAATATTTTTATCCACGTAAAGATGGTAGACATATTACTTTTGTATGGCCAAGGCCTACATCTGCCTGTGTAGCCTCCACACCCAAGGAAAATAGACTCATTCTCTTAGTAACGAAAGTAATAAGTGGACTAAAACACAAGCAATATATAGCATCCCAGTAACTGAACCTAGGACCATTGCAAGCTCGTAGTACAGCTAAAATTTAGAAGACTATTACTTAGGACGTCAGAATGTATACAGAGTTAGATGGATGTGGCAAGGAAAAAATTCGTAAAATAAAACATGTCTCCACGAACAGTTACATTGGTACCGTGTTAACCTGCAGTCGAGGCCAGCAAGGTCAGCAGGTGAATGAAGGAGACTAAATCAGATGCAAGATAAACACAGAAAGAAGGCAATTAAAATCAATGTAAAATCAGGCAATAGGCTGAGTCCGGTGGATAGGATTGGAAACACAGCTCTCCTGGAGCAGAGTATTCAGACAGCGGGCGCAGCCCATGTCTGGTTTTAGAAGACCACTTGACCAAAAGCAAATGAAACACATAAAGGGTTGGATAAAAGAACCAAAAGTAGTGGATCAAAACCAATGTAAAATCCACCTGAGTTCACATAACGACAGCGCACATAATTTAATTGTACCGAAAACTCAAAGGAGCAGGGAAAACAGAAGCCTGACAATGTAATCATTGGGAATAGGGCATGTGCTCAGAACCAACAGTATATAATTTGACGTGAGGAAGCAACGGTCACAAATAATGATCATAAGGCTAGAAAGAACAAGAATATAACTATCAATTCACAGGCAGTAAACACAATCTCAGATTACACAAATCATGTGTATTAACATCACAGACAATGATCATAAGCAAGTATGAGCGGAATATGATAGGCAATCATCAGAGTATACAAAGGAGGAAATCATCACAGGCAGCGTCATCAGAAACCGAGATTTCATAACAAAGAGATAATTGTAGCCGCATAGTCCGTGACTGAATAGGCACTAAATATTACCCCTCATTGGTGTCTCCAAACCACACAAACTAGAACAGGTAGGAAGAGATGCATTAAAAATCAGGAACAACCAATTAACCATCGCCTCAATTACCACAGAACAGGTACAAAGAGATGGCAAAAATAGAACAGCCTATGATCATTGCCTCAGTTATGGACACAGCACAGAGATGCAAAATGAAGGAAGAATCATCATAGCTCATGAGCATTGCCTCATTAGTCATGAGAAAGAAGGAAGAGATGTAGACTATGGAAAGATCGCTCATGATCATTGCATCAAACACTACAATAATCATCACTGCAGTAGCCCATTCCCTCAAAATAAATGTAACGGCAAGAGAAAAGTGTATTCATCATTGCAAGTGACCAAAAGCAGACAACGAACCAGAAACCATTAGACTGCAGTGTTGAAGGTCACATGCTCAGATCCATGGCACAATAATTGCGTGCTCTCAAGATCCAACCGAACCGAGCAGGCCACAACCTACAAAACACAAAACAATCCTTAGTAGCATGCAAACTGGTAAGACAAGGGGACAAAAATAGATCTAGGCTGAAACTGAACTTCCCTTGTTCATTTGCCTCCTTTGACCAAGATTCCCCCTCAAAATCTCACATGCAGTGAAAATTATGCAAGGGAAGGAGGGTTGAATAGAGGTAAAGCGAGGGAGGGGGTCGGGAGCCAACATGCGAGCAAACAGTGGAGCCGCGTAGACCACCTGCACCAGTCGCCCCGCAGGGGAGCCGCGGCCACTGGCAGTGCCCTCTTCGCCGCTGGTGCCGTGTCGGAGGCACGGACCCCGGGCGCGCTCATGCTGGTGCGCCGCGCACACGCAGTGGGGATCCGCTGGCGCTCGCGGCCTGGCGGCGCGCCACCACCCTGAAAGCGAAGGCGCGAGAGAGAGATGCGCGCAATGGGGGGAGGGGAGGCGGCTGCGCCCACCGCCGGGGCCTGGCCACGCTAGTGCGCCGGAGGCCGACCGACGCGTCCGCAGATTTGGAGAGAGGGAGAGGGAGAGGGAGAGGGAGAGGAAGAGAGAGAGGCGTCGCCGGGCCGCCCACACCATTGGCCGGCCTGACAGGCCGGTGCGCTGCCACCTCGTCCTATCCGCCTGGATGCGCCGCCGTGTGGAGAGAGAGAGAGGCAAAGAGAGAGGAGGCCGAGAGCAGAGAGAGAGAGGGAGGAAAGAGGCGGAGGGGGAAAACTCACCCGCGGCTCACAGATGCACGCACGTAGTAGCAGCAAGCATACAAGCATGCAAGTGTCAGCAGTGCACCCGCACACACAAACAGATAGCTTATGCATGCATGCAAAGCAAGCAAGGCCCCAGCAGCATGCACGCACGCGTACTCGCATGCGTGCCGACCACCATTCTAATTAGGCACCGACCATGCATGCCGAGAATCCACCGTCCCCTGCTACGCGTTACCGTCCATTTGCGTGCCGCGTACAATCACCAGGGAAGCCCTGCTCCATTGAATGCGTCCACTTGCTTCATCTATCAATTGCCGAATACACAAAGGAAGGCCGGTTGTGACGCGCTTCACTGAGTCATGAAAAATCTATCTAACACACCAATTAAATAGAACGTATGTGGACACCCTGGAGGCGGCGTGCCTTCGTATCTCTAATATCGACTTCAAAGGAATTTGACTTGTTTGTGTCACGAAGCCCCACCCAGGTGATGCACAGCCACGGAGGAGTACCGGGCCTATGCCCAAGAACGTGCGCGTGTGGCCTGGAGTGGGCTTGTAAAATGTGCAAGTCTGGCCCAGTACACAAGTGAGATACAGATAGAAGATGACAAGACAATTGTAAACAACAATCTTCTCCTCCTCCAAGCCGAGCAAGCAGCCGGCGTGCTACTTACCCCAAATTCCCCTTCTACTCCCTCTGAGTTCGGCTGCCGATCGCCGGCAGCTGACAGTTTGCACCAAATCAAATTAGCGAACTGCTAATGTAACTCTCTAAATCTAATGTAAATGGATTGGCGATTAAGTTATCTTTTAGGGTTTGGGAGATGTATGGTTACCCAGTTTGGTCAGTGAGCAATGGAACAACTTGGATTTGAGGAATCAGAGAGCTCGCCGGAGCTAACCGGCCGGATCGGATGGTTTTCAAGTGTAGTCACGTCACGGTGAGCCCTGAGCAATAATCCTCTTGACCTTGAGACATGCAACACAACGAGAGTTAAGATGCGACATTGGGTGACGTGCGCGGCCACCACATTATTGCTTACGCTACTCACGGGGGGTTGGCGGGATCCGATTCCCCTTCCCTTCCCCAGCCGCCGCCGATGCCGATGCCGCCGGTGCCATGGCCGCGGACGCGATGGATGGCGCTGGCCGCGAGCGCGCTGATCCAGTGCTGCGCGGGGAGCTGCTACTGCTTCGGCGTCTACTCCCCGGCGCTCAAGGCCTCACAGGGCTACGACCAGTCCGCGCTCGACGCCGTCGCCTTCTTCAAGGACGTCGGCGCCAACGCCGGGGTCCTCTCGGGCCTCCTCGCCGCGTGGGCGCCGGGGGGCCGGAGGCGCCCCTGGATCGTCCTCCTCGCCGGCGCCCTGCTCTGCGTCGCCGGGTACCTCCCCATGTGGCTCGCTGTCGCGGGGGTCGCGCCCGCGCCGCTCCCGCTCATGTGCCTCTACATGCTGCTCGCCGCGCAGGCGCAGACTTTCTTCAACACCGCTGATGTTGTCTCCGCCGTCGAGAACTTCCCCGACCGACGAGGCACTGTCATCGGCATCATGAAGGCAGGTCAACTCATTCCTTCTTTCTTCCCATTATTCCGGAATGCGATCGAGAATATTGGATCTGAGAAATTGACACGACTGTGCGATCGACGATCTTATAGACTGTTCTACGTTGCTACTCCACTTCTGTACTTCACTTCCCTTTCAGCAACAGGCATTCAGACAACAGTAGAGTTGTCATTGGGTTGGAGCCCTCAGCTGACACTTGAAATCAGCACACCACGTTACCTGTCACGTTTTTCTGGGTTACCTGTCATTCAGTACTTTGCTTATGGGATCTGGATGGAGCCTTATTGGATAACATGAATTTTGATCATGTCCTGCTCCTGGATGCTGCTGTCCCACCAAACTGTTTCGATCAGACTCTATCAATTATCTTCATTTTGCATCAAACTTCAGTCTAGTATGATGAAAGCTATTGGTTTGTCAGTTTTGGTTTTAACCCGAACCATGTTATAATTCACTCCCAGCCAATTGACAGGAAATTATTTCTTTCTTTTTTTTTTCCAAACCGAGGGTTCCTCCATTTCCATTAACAAACGGAAATACAGATGTTTGAGCAAGCAGTTAAAAAGAAAACAGATACGGGTGACCTATATCTGTATGCCACCTGACAGTCAAGTGACAGGAAGTTCCTATTGATCCCACATTCCCACCTGCAGTTCCATACTAATGCTGGCAGTTTTGATCCCCAACTGACATCAATTCATTTTTGTTTACTTTTGCAACAGGGTTTTCTAGGCCTAAGTGGGGCAATACTTGTCCAAATTTACCGCACTCTCCACATTGATCCCAGTTCTTTCATACTAATGCTGGCAGTTTTGCCCACAGCCGTCACATTGGTGCTTATGTATTTTGTGGATGTCCACAACCCCAATGAACGGTACAACAAGAAATTCCTAGACGCTTTCTCCCTCATTGCTGTTACTGTTGCCGGATACTTGATGATTCTCATAATCTGTGGTCAAATTTTCTCGATAAGCTCAGCTGTGCAGAGCATTTGTTTCGTGGTACTCTTGATACTAGTGATGTCTCCGATAGCCGTCGCTTTAAAGGCCCAGACACCACATGAGGAATCAATCTCAGAACAAAGGACTGGACTGCTCCGTGAAGAGGTCGCAGAGGATTCTGACAATGCTACCTCCAGTACCGCACTTGGGGGATCTGACCAAGACCTGTCTGCTGGCAAAGAGAACCTGAATGTATTACAGGCCATGTGCAAACTCAACTTCTGGTTGCTCTTCCTAGCAATGGCTTGCGGAATGGGATCAGGTCTGGCCACGGTGAACAATATCAGCCAGATCGGCGGCTCACTTGGCTACACGACCAAGGAGACCAGCACACTTGTGTCACTCTGGAGCATATGGAACTTTTCAGGGCGGTTCGGTGCAGGCTTCATATCTGACCATTTCGCTTCATGTAGCGAGGAATTGGGAGGCCATTCTTTATAGG